>CM023358.1:47359740-47959740 GCA_013282895.1 Eriosoma lanigerum
AGGAAACGCGTGTACCAATGGCATAAATAACAGTCACCGGCCTTTGCTGTCTTATTATGTGGAGTTGACAAAGTTCCTACAACAATGCTTAAAACGAAGATGAAAAAACGCCATACTAAAACGGTTATAATTTCATATGCGTCATATTAATCAAAATCACAGCCACCTAGAACTTAAATTATGACATTTGAGTAAATCTTGTAGTTTAAACATTAATTATCAAATTTTAAGAGCAGAATAATTTCGATATTCCTGTAAAACATAATTACTTATTGTTATTTCAAATATAAAGGGTATTCATCATACTTTAAATACTTTCTAAACGTTGTTTAAATGGTCTTTGAATTTCAATACATTAAACTTATTATACTCGGATCTTTTATTAATTTATTAAAAACTGTTTCAATTTGTTACTTAGTTGATTATGTTTATACCAGATGATATTTGAACATTGAACAAGATGGATATTAAAATATAATTGATTTTTATATTGTTAAGTAAAACAATAACATAGTTTACTATAACTTTTTTTTATATATATTGAAATTAAACAAAGCGATGTTTCAAACTAAATATTTCAATTTATTTGATAAATATCCTCGTTTAGAAACTAAGTAAATGTAATTGTAACGTTTGGTTATACATTATGGTAGAAGGGCCTCACTATAATATTCTGCCTCGAGCTTCGAAAATTCTAAGAGTCGTGTCATCTGACCCTGTTAAAATTGTACAAATTAGTCATCCATATAATAACTGCTAATGAATCATCTCGTAATAGAACACTTTTTTCGGAACAATATTAAGAAGAAGAAAATATTTTTATATTTTAATCATATACGTCTAATTCGTAATTATTTATTTTTAAATGCTTAAAAAAACATAATTTCGTTACCTAGTGTAATAAAGTAATTCAACTTTTTATTGCTATAATATTTGGAAAATATTAAAAATTGACATATTTAACACTTACCTACTCTAACTAATTTTTAAGTCAACAAACCAACCACGTCATTATTTCGTTATTATATAATCATTTTTTTTTTTTTTTTTTATGCTTGTGTAATAGCATAATTTAAATAGAAAAATTAATTTAAAAGATGTCAATAATATTCTTTCCGTCGATTATACCTATAAACCAAGGCAAATAACTCTGCCAATATAATAAACTATAAATACTTATAAAATACAGTTTACAATATGTTTAAAAAGAAACTGAACCAACGGACGTAATAAATTTGAATAAAAATAATCCTGTTTGTGATGTAGAGTCGTCCATAATTTTGAAAACAAGTAATTTTTGAATAAAATCAATAAAATCCTAAACATACATATTTTTATTAAACTAAAATATTAAAATTATTTATAATGTTATTATAATTAACTAAATTATCCAACTTTATACAAAAAACTTTCATTTTAAATATATTTTGAAATATAATAATATTTTAAAAATATTTATTTGAAATAATTTTAACTCGATTCTAATACATGCGTTCATCATGAGCAGTATTATTATTGGTTTGAAATTTAAAATATATGATAAAAAGTTGTTATTGCTACAGGGTTTGTCATCATTTCCAAGTTTTTTATTGGTTCGTCAAACAATGTAAATTAAATAACTTTTATATTCTATTAAAACTATGTATTGCAAATACAATTTAATACAATTCAACGAATCCAAGAAATTATCTCTGGCTGTAAATTAACAAAAACTTTAGATAAATAACTGTATACATCACCCTCAAAAAGAACTAATTATAACCATTTTAACTATTTTATACAAAAACAAGTTAAAATTGTTTCATTACAATTTTTAATTGTTGTATTAAGTTGAATATAAACAAATATAATTTCTTAGCATCATAAAACAAACATTCATGTTGAACAGTTGTTCCATGGTTTAAAATTTTAATAATATATAAGTTATGACTTATTAAGAGATTATTTAGATAAGTAATGTCACAATTTTAAAGCTAAAATTTAAATAAAAAGTAAAAGTAAATAAGACCCTAGTACCCTATATAACATATTAACTAGTATTATTTTTTAATATTTACATCAAATACATTGTTCTTATTTTCTTTTTTACTATACTAATGATTGCACCTAAATAAATTAAAAATATAATTTTAAAAAAAATTTACATTATGTTATTTAAAAATAAACTTTTACTAATTAAAAATATTTAATTAACATATAAAAAATATATAACAAAAGCTAAAATATTTAAATTACTTGTACAAACATTAGTTTTGCTTGATATGTATCTATTTTTAATATATCTAAATTGAAAAGAACTTATAAGTTATCTACAAAATGATTATTCATATATTATAAATCTCATTTTAATTAAAGATTTTATTTTACTCTTAACTATTTTAATTTTCTCTTAAATAATTGTTCATTTTCATTATTTTATTTATATAGCCAAAAACTTTTGGATGAAACTTGTTTCTATATAGATTATACATTTTCCAGTACTCTCAAAACAAACCTGGAGAATTAAATATAACAGAATAAAGCAAAGAACAAATTATTTTTATGAATTGAAATTTGATTGTAAATTGTTTTAATTAAACGGTGTATGTACATAATTGCTTTGAGATAATTGTCAAAAAAATGGTTAACAAAAAATAATGGGTATAATTATAATTGCTCAACTGATTTTATTAACCCATTGACACTTACATTTTAATATTTTATTAATCACTAAACTTAAGTATATTGTAAACAGTGTAAACTAAATGTGTAAATATTATTAAGAATTTTAAAATTGTATATATAAAAAAAACTAAGCTTAAGCAGTTTTATTTAAAAAACAATTATAAATATATATTTTAATAAATGCACTATTTCAAACTTTAAATAATGAAATAATAAATTATTAAAAAAGTACAATAAAAATTGAATGCGTTAATATTATATTTAATAAAAATAATAATAATAATAATAATAATATGGTTGTTATCAAATGAAGTAGATTCGAAATAACGACTTAGATTATACTGTTGTGGATTATAAATACAGTTTTAATCTTTAGTCGGTGTAATAAATTAAATATTCGCGTAAAGTTTTAGACAAGCGCGCGCGCACCCGGCTCTTATATATACATAGAATATTATAATGTAGTCCAAGACACAGAAGTTCAGCGATTTCTATAGATTAGTGGAGGAGTTAAAACATTATAGTAGTTTATAATTTAAGTAAAGAGCGTCTAAAATTGAAATTATAAACGTTGGTTCGTGTATACAAAGATATTATAATTATATATAATACGACTAGAAGTCGTGTGTATAAGGGTACCATCTATATAATACCGTCATGATATAAGTCGATATGTAAACATTTTAAAAAACTGAAATCTGTCTTTGGATAATAATAATTAATAATATGCGTCAATGGACTCATTATTTTTTATTTAAATAATAATTATAATTATTACTACCGATGAAATATCAAACAAGATTATTATTATAAAACTGTTCCGCTACCTTCTGGTACACGATTTTCAAATATTGTTATTTAAGAGTTTTAACGTGGGAGGCGGGTAGTGATAGGGGAGCAGCCTACTATTATTTTGAAATTAATCACGTATATTTTATGAACAATTTGGCAACTTTGGAAATAGATTAGATATTATATGCTAACTTTAAGCATAAATTTACTAGATAGACAGCTAAGTGTATGTGTGAAGTTCATACACGTGGAACGTCACATGAACTTTCTATTTAATATTAATACTATAATATTATACAATATTATATTACACTCTCCATACGGTATACAGAAATGACGACTCGGGTAAGGATGAAAGCTACAAACTGTAAATATAAAATAATATTACAGTGTATATATTATATTGTTTTAATAAATATAGTTTCATATTTTGGTCTCGTGCATGGTATTTTCTTTAGTATGACAATAATTTATACAATATACGAGTAATTTGCCATAGCGCTTCCACGTTAGATATAATTTGTGTCTCCTTATGGCCGTAATAACGTTGTGGAGAATTTTTTCTTCTACTCCGTCGATTGTATGGAATATAATATGTCATCTACGAGCAAAATCGTTATTTCTTTCACAAAAAAAAAAAAAAAAAACGATTTTTTTACGTGGTGGTCAACTTGGTTATAAATTACATCACCACAATGACGTTTGTGTTATCGCCTTTAAGAATTGTCTGTTTTAGAATCATATATCCAATATTATAGATTTCATACACAATACCGTCATTTCGTTAAAAACAATTTTTTTTTATAATGTTAATTTAACATGATAGTTAACAAATATATAATGTTTTGATAAAAAAATAAAAAAGTAATATGGTACTTTTACCGTTAATATTAATTTTATAACTAGGTAGTTAAAAATATTATTAAAAAAAATTGTATATATTATTTTATTGATAATTTTTATATTAATTTATTAAATAAAACCTATATGTATATAAAAAAATATTTTGAAGTATGAAAGTATTTTTTGTTCATTTTAAATTTTAATACTAATATTTAATTTTAATAAACTACCGTTTTGAATCAATAATTTAATATTATTAATTACTCCGTCATTACGAAGGAATGCTATGCAATTTTTACATAAATAATAATATTTTTCATTTGGGTATTAATATTATACAACATAATTTTTATTTAGGGTGAAATTAGGATAAAATTTAATTTTCAGATTTTTTTTTTTATATAACATTTTCATTAAGTTTTAAAACAAAACTTTATTTTGATTTAAAATAAAGGCTTCTAACTTTAGATTAGATTGAATGAGAAACATTAAATCTAGTAATAATGTTATTTATCCTTCTCAAAACTTTTTCAAATAAACTCTTGCGCTTCAATAACTCTGATAATCTGATAGTTCATAATATATAGTAAAATAATTTAACAAACAACCGTAACATAACTATGGACTTGACTGAAAAATAAAAGTGTGGTAAAAAGTTTAAAACTGATCATGTATGAAGGCTCTATTGTTTTTATGACAAACGAGCGTAATAGAGTAAAGCATTTCGTTGATATTTTTCAAACTTTTTAAATTTATATATATATGTATAAGAAAAATAATCCTTAGCAACAATAAAATGTATCCAAATTAATATAAATTGTATCTATTATGTATAGATTGTAAAAAACACAATTTTTATTCATTATACGAAATCGTTTGCATTCTTATGGAATTTTGTACTAAATAAATAAATTAAAAACTAAAAATTAAAAAATTAAAAATTAAAAACCAAATTAATAATCACTCTAAAAGCATTTTTATCCATACGAACACATGCAAGGCTCGCCTTTTATGCATCTATAATTGATTTATATAGGCGTTTTCCTAAACATAAGTTAATAACGAACTTAGTTGAATGGGTAGTTTAAAACAATATTGGACTTCAGTAAAACACACAAGTTTGAATACAAATTTAACATCAATATTTTTTAGATAAATCCACATAGGTATTGTTTTAATTATATTTATTATTTATTGTATAAAAAAATAAAATATTTATTTAAATATAATTATGTAAAAGAGCATACAATTTAAAACGATACATGTGCTTGCGTACAACGGGACAACGACGACAAGTCGACACCACACAAGTTGCTTATAATATATTATTATTAATTATTAACCACAAAATTACTATTTGTAAATTTAAATTACAGTGTAATCAGATACACAACAGGTATTATGTAGACGTATTACTTTGAACAAAAACTTGAAATGATTAAAAAATATTATTTTATATGTATACACCATTTATACAAGTGAATAAACACGCGCTGCGATATAAATATTCTACGGATGGGAGATTTTTAAACATATTACATAATTTGGATTTTAGTTTAAAAAAAAATTAATTTTTAATTACTGAAATTAACTGTGCCTATATTTTTTCTGTGCGTCGCGTCAGGCAGAAAAAAATCAATTTAAAATATATGTTTATAATATTATAAAGGATATAAATTATTATAATGCGTAGAAACTATAGCCCGTAGAAATATGAGAAATTTCATCAGTTTTTTTTAACTCAATGTAGGTAGGTAATATAATTTATTTTTTATTAACAAAATAATAATAAAAAAAACCTTTTAAATTAATATTGCAAATTAGTAATCATGATATGAAATTGCGTATTAAGAAGAAGAGAAGGATATTACAACTGAATTTGGTTCTTTTGTCAAAAATATGCGAAATATAGAATAATTTTCGTTTTCCATATTAATATACGTATTATAGTTTTTAGAATTAGAATATAAGCCAGTATAAAAATTAGAAAAAATAATAATATATTTATTCTTCCAACAAAAAAGAGTAAAAGAGGTACACCAGTTTGAAATATACGTATTTGTTTAAAATACAAATTACTATCTTAAAATGTTAAAAAATAACTATTGACTTAGCGAAACGTAATTTTCTACTATTTTAACGTATATCTGATGAAGACAACAAAAATGCTGATGATGACAACGTATTCTAATGTTAAACTGATGATATTGTATTCTCACAATTCCATTTAAAAGGTTTAAACAAATATTTATATGACCATAAGAAATGTACAAGAAGTATATTTTATATTAAAAATCCATTAGATTCAGTTATTAAAACAATATTGCCTTTTACTGTAATTGCTGTATTATAAAATATATACTTACAGCGTCATTTCCAAAAATTCGAGGGGATTTGAAACGAGGAAAGTAAAATAAAATGTTATACTTATATATATTATATAAATGGAGGGTCATTTCCCGACAACTGCAGGGATGAGAGGAGAAGGTGATGTGTACTATGGCGAAACGAGTAGTATGTATAGGTATATATTATTATGTAATGGTTGATTGTTATTTTTCCCATTACAACGTATAAATTGTATTTTGTCATTAGGAAAAAAAATATTATTTTACAAAACAACTAGCTACTGTAGGGTTGAAAAAACAATCACTAAGCCACGTCAAAATATGTTTGGACGATAACAAAATAATAATAATAATAATAATAATAATAATAATAATGATGTTCCGTGATAATATAATAATAATAATAATAATAATAGTAATATATTATGAACCTAACGATTTGTTTCATTATATTTTCGTGTTTGATGATGATAACGACATTCGATTAGGTAAAAACTACAACGCGTTATTTTCTTACTTTGCAATTAGTAAATTTAACGGAATAATGTCGTCAATGTGGCATGTCAAGTCACGAGGACGTCTCCGCGGTGTGATTGTGAAATTAGAAAATCCATTAGGGACGAAAACGGCACGCGCAAGGATAAAGTGTTAGCGTTAGTCTCCTGCTCCGCCTGTTGCGCCCTTTATACTTACTTAGCCAAAGGGATTGTATTTGTATTATATTATATATAGTGCGTATAACGTTTGCGAAAAACTCGCCAAGACTTTTCCCGTGTGAGTCGCAAAGAAATTCAGCATTAATCTCTTTAATGTATAGAACGGAAAGTACTGGAAAATGATTAATGTGTCCGCGAGGGATCATTGCGCACGCGACAACGTTTCTTCGTACAAAAACACAAAACTAAAAACACATACACAAACACATCCTATGTACCGGCAATATGGTTCCTATGATAAAGTAATCGGATTTATATACACGCATTTTCGATCTTCGAACGACGCGTGAAATCGTCATCTCTTTTGTTTCTGCAGTAAAATCATATAATATGTGTATATATCATTTGGAAATATTTCTTCGATATATACGACACATCGATCGCGTACCATTTTATTATCATGGTAAATTATTATATTAGTTGCAAAACGCTTTGTTATATAATACAGGTCTTGTACTCTCTTGTACTAGTGTGCAGTACAGCACAAATTGTGCAGTTCTAAAAATTAATAATAATAATAAATAGTAAAAACGACGATTTAACGTGGATAGTGGCCAGTGGGTATTGGGTACTCGGTAAAAAAATCAATTGAACAGGTATATTTATTTTGTAATAAATTGTGTTAAATTTCAGAAGAGTGTATGATATATGAATATATGATTGATTGGAAAACTCAGCATTTCCTCTTATAAAAACAAGGTATTAGCTTACCTCAGATACTTGTACAGTTCTAAAATTTTCTTAGCGCAAGCCCTTCTATAATACATGCAACGATATTATTCGAATATTTTGTTTTAAACTTGTTTTCGAGTTTCTCAAACATTATTTTATTATTTGGGTTTGTATACTTTATAATAAACACCGCGAAGGGACGTGCTCGTGGTTAGAAAATAAACAGATTCCCGTCGGTAATTTAGCACGCGGTCGTTATCCTTTCATCTAACTATATATACCGTGATGACCTGAATATTACGGATTTATTATACGGTCTTCACCGCGGGACCCTTTTTTAACATTAAAAATTATTTCAACAATGCCGACGGACGACTTTTTTGTTGATAGAACACAGGTCGAGGCGGGCTTTTAGACCGTGCCCGCTCCTTTAGGGAGAATACATTTAAAAAACAATGTATATTTTCTCATTTCCATATACCTACAGTGCCATCGATCAAAACAATTCAAAAAATACAAATAAATAAAGGTAGGAATATATGATAACAATATATTATGATGTTCATCAAAGAAAAACAACAATTTATTTTTCGGTTCTAATTTAACCGTTACAAATTACACTCGTAGCTACATTAATATATAATAGATTAAAAAGGTAAAAACACATAGTTAATGTAGGATTGAGTTTTTTAATTTCCACGATTTTCTGAATGTACATAATTATAGATCTTCAATATTAAAGTAGTGGATAATAATCAATTAAGCGAAATAAATTGTATAATGTTAAAAAAACTAAAGGTTTAGGGTAACATTTCATGAAATTCGAGCGAATACCTAATAGTAATTTGACTAACGCATATTAGAGTTTTATTGAAAAATAATATATAATAATAAATATGTATATTTCATTCGTATTAACCATACATAAAATCAATTTTTTTATGTAGAAATATTATTAGTATAAGTATAAGCTTATACTAATAATTTGTAACTTATATTTTGCTTATTATTTAGATGAAAACTAATAAAATATGAATAAAAATCAAATTTACGTGTTACGTCGTATACAATTTTTAGTTAAATATATTACATAATAACTAAAAACAAAATTACATTTTGTAGACTGACAAAATATATTATAAAATTTAAATTTAAATGTAAATTTTTGTTATTACATACAAAAATATTAAGTATTATAAAATAAAATTACATTATATTACCTTCCTTCCAAACTATAAACACAATTTAAAAATTAATAATAAACATTATCATAACGATGATATACATAAAGGTAAACAGTTTTACACAAAATCATTTTACAAATGCCAAAAAACCTCAGTTTTTATAAAAGATAATAACGAGCTGTGTTTTTGTTTATAATATAGAGTAGGCATTATAAATTAAAAAATAATTATAAAAATATTATATTACAATTATTCGAAACTTGGTTTTAGAATATAATTATTAGATAATATAGAAAAATTAAATATTGATGCTTGTTGTTGAGTAAATTAATATTTTAAAAATAATATAAATATCTACCTATATAGAACGAATACATTTATAAATATCTCAATATTAAAAAATGTAATTTCAAAATAAATAATATTGGCAATGTTAGTCATTTTTTTGTTGTAGTATATAGTGTGCATACAATTATTATGATAAACAATTAATGTTTTTTTTTTTTTTTAATATTTCGTAATTAAAATCATATTCTATCTGATCTGTTAATTATATTTTTAACGATATAATTACGGGAATGTTGATATTATTATATTTATTATCTAAGTATAATAATAATAATTGTACTTTTAAATGTTTTCACCCAATTTACTGGCTGTCAGCAATATAATGTATAACTCGTCATTTTATTTCTCATGTAAACTATACTAGGTATAAAATCATATATTTTTTATCTACATGATAATTATATATGAGTGAAATTAATAACAATATTATCTATGGGCTATATAACATATTCTATTAATTATGCAGCTATTATATTATATCCATTGAATTCGAATCAAAATAGTTTTGTTTTTAACTAACAAACATAACAGTAGGTAGGTAATAGGTATATATTATATTTTATACTGTGTCACAGTCGACTAAGATAGAAAATATTTTGTTTTTCTATTCCACCGAAGTAAGGTTTTAATTTTTTTTTTTGTTGTGGTTATGTGTTTTGTTTTGATATGTTGTAAAGTGTTATGCGATCAAAACAACAGAACTGCTGTTTTATTATCTTATGTTAATTAATATATTATTATGTCATATTATATTAATATATAATCATCATAATTTTTAATTAATTGTGAACGCGTAATACATTAACAATTACACCGCGTATTTTTCAAGTTACAATACGCAAAATGTTTATAAATATAAATATTATTTATGTATAATATGTCATATACAAATTATATTATATTACATTTGCTTCGTTATATGAATGTACATTTTTGCAGTAGTTATTTTTTTTTTTACGTTTTGACAACAACGTGAGGCGAAATGTGAGGATCGGACAAGATCCAATTATTTCCAATGATCGATAACATAATATTTTAGGTTAGTCATTATATTATTATTATTATTATTATTATTATTATTGGTAATATTAGTAGTTCGTAGTTGTACTACCTATATAATTATTTTCCAAAAGGTTGCCGTTCGTTTTCCATCGGTCGTTATGATGAAGACAAGGGTAGAGAAGAGAAAGAAAAACGAGATGTATACCGAACAACTGTCGAGGGTTAGAGCTGATGATGTTTTATTGAAAATAATGAAGGTTTGTTCGGTAAAACTATCGTCTTGCCCTCAACTCGCCGGTCAGTCACGACCATTAGAGAATTGTCAGAGAAACGTGCTTCGTTGAAGTGGTTAAACTATGAGATTGTGATATTAACGCCAATGGCGCAGAAGTACAAAATTACCTGCAATCTCTAAAGTCTAAACATTTAAACTATTTTTATAAATCCTTTCATTGTTTAACTTGTCGTTGGAGACGTTTTATTTTGTACACCTTTGTTGACGCGTGAGCGTATTAAAAATGTACTAAGTATTTTTGAAATTATAAAAGTATATTTAAAACTATGAACTACTAAACAATTTTATATAAAAAATTGATATTTTTAAAAATTTGGAAAATAGTCTAAAGTTAAAATAATCAGACTACTAAAAAATATTACTAATGTTTTGTTTTACTTCTTCTCTATGTTTACACAGTTATGAACGGCATTATCAACTTTGGTTTATTTGTAACTCAAAATGTTTTTTTTCATATTTATATTTATTAACGAAAAAAGTGACTTAACCAATGAAGCATATATTTATATTAATATATATTGTATACATTAGCGTACACAGAATTTTTGAAAGAGGAGGGCTGTAAAATTTAACTACCATAAAATGATGATTTAAAAAAAAAACAAAAAACAATTGGTTACTATTTATAGTACAATGGTTTTTTAAGTATTAAATATATCATATAAAATAAATTATTATACGAGTATAAAAATATGTATTTAAACAACATAAAATATAAACTGTCAAGATTAAGACCAATATTAGTAAAATAAATATTCGGTCGATGGGAAAGGCTTAAGTATCTTCCCCCCTCCTCTGTGTATACCACTATATATTTATTATAATTCTATCAAAATGAAATCAAATGATATTTAAACCAGTGATTCAAAAAATAGTATTTGTGCGAGCGAAATGCTCACAGCGTCAAACAATGACAGATTAACAAATCAGTTTTAATTAGTTCCATTAATTAAATCAGGTTCAGATTGGCCAGGTGAGTAACACAGAAAATTTCGGCACGTCGGTAAACGAATTCATAGGAATAGTGTTTATAATAAATAATTGAAAATGAAAATATTAATGTTTTGTGCCATTTGTATTTCAAAATTAATTTCTCTATAAAAATTAAACACAATTTAGATACGTTTAAAATATCAAATTTACAAGTTGTACGGGTAAAATATTAAAATCGCTTAAATTATAGTTCCTCGTTGGTATTTTTTAGTTTTTAAAAGGAACGCAACAAAATAATATAATACAATCAAATACAGTCTCGGAATAAAAGATATCGAGTCAAGGAAGATAACGTTTAGCGCGATCTACCCGTCAAGAACGATGAATGTTATCAACGTAGTTTGCACGAGCCATCACCACCGGATATCGCGCAAGGTTAGGGAACTCGTCAAATTTACGTGGGAATCTTCCTGTAGGGTTGATAATAATAATAATAATAATAATAATAATAAATTATTATTATTATTATTAGGTTTATCTAACGATATCGATAACAGTTATCGATATTAATTAGTATTTTTACAATAGCATATTCAATACGAATGTTAAGTAATATTAGGTTTACAACATCGAATATTATATCAAATATGTTGTTTGGACTAATATTATATAATGAATGGCACTGAATAATATAAAAATAGCGTGTTAGTGAAAACCTATTAAAATTAGAATTAAGTTAGATCAAATATTTAGATAATAATAATTATTAAATAATATTTGAATAAGATTTTGTTATTTTTTAGTGAAATTAACGAATCCGAACGTAACATTATAGTGTGTAAGTACTTATATGTTATATTAATGAACGTACTATTGGTATAATTATACATTATGAAATCACAACATAATTTGCCACGTAAAAATATTTTGAAACCTGATTTTTTATTTGGTCTTACTAACATATATTATATACTATAATTTCTTTTAATTTACCACCTACTTTTTTGTCATGTTTTTTAATCATACCCATAACAAAACATTGAAAATTAGCAAAATGCACGACGTGTGTGTGTTACAGTTGTGATGGTGAGATAAATCTGTAGAGTAGGACGCTGCCACAGTCACAAATCGCCACTAGAAAATGAATTATGGCGTATCCGAGGCTTCGTCATTACAGGTCCCGATCATCATTCACCATTTCTCCATTTTGATTGTATTTATTTATTGATATTTTCATCTAGAAGTTAAAACAACACTATTGAATTTTATTTTTCCTATTTTTACTTTATTTTTCACAGACAACATGAGCGGAAACTAAGCATATTATTATGTATTACTAACGCGATAGAACGCTTTGTTTGTAAACTATGTGTACCTATCGAAAATGCATGTACATCATTTGTTGTTAACGAACAAATAAGTAAAATGATTTATTAAAATAATAATATAATGCGATTATAAACAAATTCCGTAAACACGCATCGATCGCTACTAAAATAATGAACGGACATATATTTTAAAATTTATGAAATATCAAAATTGAAAAAAAAAAATTTACAATAGTTATCCATTACTACTAAACAATAAAGTGTAAATAGATTTAATCTTTCAAAGCATATACTATTCATTTAAACGAGACCTAGGTACCTAGGTATCCATATATTGGTAGTATGCCAATATTAAATATTCGAATAAACATTTTGTTATTTAATATCATGTTTTGTAATATTAAATGGTGATCTAAAGTTATAATATAATACGATTTTATAATATTCGAATACGTTAATATATTTATAACAAAATAGTTGGGATATCAAAAATTAAAAAAAAAAACATTTAATTATAAAATTAAATTAACACGTTTAATAAATGCAGTTATCAAATAAACCTACATAAATATTGCAAAAAACAAATTGATATATTTAATGTATAACGTCTTTTAAGTAAAATAATAAAAAGGTTTATATAAAATAATACTGATAACAAAATAAATTACAAGTAGTATAATAAAGTATTCCTTTTTATATTCATATTGTATGTAAAGAAACTGTTAAAATCGTATAATATAATCGATGTATTCATATATTCACTTTATATAAACATGCTAGCTAAAAAGCGAAGCCGTAAAGGGGTTAATTGCTTCCATTATGTTTTATGTTTGTAGATAGTTATCATTCCACTTTTACCTATGTGTCTTCGTAGAAACCAATATTTATACCCTCGTATAATACATATTTTCTGAGAACAAAATAATATTATCAAAGTATTGCAATAAACTAAATAAACATAATGTCTATAAAACAAGGTATATTATTTTAGTCATAGTTTAAATTAAAATTTATATTGAATCCACCTATATTGAGTTTTTAGGTTAATTTTTTAATTTTAACATCGCTAATTTTTTATTTTTTTATACATATTATAATCATATTTTTCATACTCTTACAATACAATCTCCAATTGACTTAAATATTCGATAAAATAAAACCAAAATACATTATGATTAATATATATCATGTTTTGATATGAAATTATAAATTTCACTCATCTACTTGATCAAAGATACTTTAATAACATTTCATCTAAAATTTAAATAACCCTACAAGATGTAATTTTACATTTCTACTTAAGTACTATAATATACTATATTTTACACACTAAATATATTTTAAATCACATTACGACACATAAAAGCATATATGGTATAAATTTAATTTATACCTGCTGAAGATGCTATAATAATAATATCAAAAAAAATATCTATCTACATAAATAATACTATTTATAAAACATTAAAATTGTCCTAAAATAAAAGAATAAAAATAAAAAACATAAAATATTGAACTAATTATTGAATAATACGAGACATGAGTATTTTAATAACACAATTAATGTATTCAACGATATAATAATGCAATATACTATAAAAAATAAATCTGCCTATCATTTTCTTTGAGTAAGCAAATTTAATATATTTAATATTTCATGTTTAGAACTATAATATAATTTAACTATAATTTAGGTTAGTATTTTGAAACCGAGCTTAATTCGAATGAAATATATACCCATAGTAAATAATCTTTAATTTATTTAATTTCCAAATACATGTGGTTAGTTTTCCGCCCTTGTTTGCATGTACATATCTTTATATATATATATTTAATATTATAAAACATATAATAAACTAATATATTATAATATAATCACTTTATTGCATTATACTGATTAAATTTTGGTCGTGTGTCGTCCGTACAAACATATATTTCTATTGTATTATAATATTTTTATTTTATGCACGGGTCACACTCAACATAATCTAAATTATTCGTATAAGAAATATTTTACGCATTTTTCATCACACTGATATAACTATTATTATATATTGTATTTTCATATAATTATTATAATATGCACATTAAAATTATACACTTTAAACGTATTTTGTAAATGTTTGTTTTATATTATGTGTGTTTTGTTTTAATCTTATTTTTCAGTCTTATTCAAACATTAATATTTCATCATACGATTCGGTATATTATTTGCGTAGGCATGTGACGATAATAATACGAATAATAAAATAATCGCAGTAAACAACAGTTTACAACAAAAGTAGTTTAAAAAGATTACAAAAAGATTAAATTATATTCGCGATTTGCAATGTATTTAAAACTGTTCTAAAATTAATTAAATTTTCTGTATAATATAGAATTGAAATATCATGAGAGTCTATATTATTATAATGAATACTAATTTAGTAATATAATATGTCTGTTATTATTACTTCACCTGCTTTTAAAATAGTATTGTAATTTCAAAAAAAAAAAAAATATATATATGATAGATTATTTAGAATGCACGATTACACGCTTTTTTTATTGGTGTGAGTTTTTTTCAGAAGCATGATTTGTTATTGATAAATTATTTTTTTATCTCTTTTTTAATTGCTTTTTTCGATTAATTTGAATTTATATTTAGTTAATTTTTATCAGTAGTTTAATGTAAAATGTAAGTATAACATAATAATCTAATCTAATATACATTTCATTACCTATATATCTAAATAGATATTATGTTAGTTTTTTTAAATATGCTTTGTTCAGCGGTTACTCTAGAACCAATTACTTAACAAAAAACTATATTCGGACAATCTCTAAACCTTTTTTTTTATCAGAAAATATCCTCATTCATACATTGACGGGAGTACGTCATTTTTACAATATTCTCATCTAGAAAAACTGAGTAATTTTTAATTGGACATTTATACTTTGAAGACTCACTTTCAGTTATATTTACATTATGAATTTAAACGTCTTCAAATACGTTTATAAAATATAATAAACAAATATAAAAATATTATTTTTTAAATTTATGATTTTCAGTGAACTATAAATATAGTTTCAAAATTATATTTCATAGCTATAAAAAAAAAATCAAACTATAATACTTAACATACCAGTGGTTATTGTTAATATTATTTTTATTTTTGCACAGTTTTTTTGATTTAAATCTCTTTAAAAAAAGATAATTACCGTGCTATAGATATTTGTCCTCTGAAAAATTAAGTTACCTATCATAAATATGTATAGTTATGAGTAAGAAACAATTTTATCAGTAGTATATTTAGGTAATTTTTTTATCTGACTTATTTCCATGCAATTATTTTCATGACAACCAGATTAAAAACAGATGATAAATTAAACATATTATAATTTATGACATCGATAAAAACTGTTGTAAAATCTAGATTTTCTGATTCGTTGTTTCTGACTTATTTCCATGACAACCCTATTGAAACATCATATGAAAACTACCAGATAATGGATTACTTATATTGATATATGATATCGATAAACAAAAAAATCATCCGTTACGAATTTAACGCACATGGCATATACAGTCCGTGAAGAACATGTAACAAGAAAATTGTTTCTCGGTCATAACAATACCCATAAACATATCACTGATTTCTGAACAATAAGTTAAAAAACTAGTCATGATAAAAAAAATACAATAAAACAACAATAAGACCGTTCTCGCGTGACTTATCAGATATGTTTACTCGTGAGTAACCGCGGTTCGACAAGGCGTTGAAAAAAATTGAGGGGTACCTAGTATTTTTGTTTTGTTACGTGATAAGGGCGATGTAACAGGATAAATGATATGGTGACGTTTGGGCGACTCGTATCCGTAGATAATAAAATAATGGATAGGACACTAAAATACTAATGGTGTTCCAAAAATGGCGGTAAACTGAGGCGAATTATCAAAGCATTTTTCTTTTCTTTTGTGTTAATTTTTTTCTTCCATAATATTTCCCACAGACCGTATACGTAAAGTCTGTGGTTTCCCTTAGATAATGATAATTTATCAATAAAATGTTGTGATGAATCGCCTCAGTTTACCGCCCCTTTTCAAATACTAGCTCACATTGTACTAGTATACAGATGGCCTATATCCATTTATTTATTATCGATGTACTTGCGTTATTTTGTTGATAATATTATCGGCGAGTAATAATAATGAAATGTCCTTTGGTCTGTTTTATGTGTGTGATGCAGGACAATGACGGCCATATGTTTCGTGTGCAACTTGCCGATTCTCAGCCACCAGGTCGGCCTGGTGTGGCAGGGAGGAAACGGCTGGGACGACATACTCCGCGAGCAGATGGAAGAGACCACGCTGAAGCAGCGGCTCGGCGGACGCCGCGACTCGGCCGCGCAAATCACCACGGAGTCGCCGCCAACGGAGACGGCGGAAACGTCGCCGCCGGTCAGCAGGCGCAGGAGGCGCAGCTCGCTCGCTCAGCTCACCGACATTTTGCGCGAATGGGGGGGCGGCGGAGGGGCAGGCGGCGGCGGTGGCGGAGGCGGCGGCAAGTCGGGCGGGGGCGGCCGGCCCAAGGGCATCACCAGGCGCGAGACGCTGGCCGACATAGCCAAGACGCTGCCGTTCGGCCGTTCCAACACGCTCACGTCGTCCCGGAAGCGGCGTGAGTCGTCCGTCGATTCGGGCGTCAAGTCGTCGTCCAGCAAGGGCGGCCGCCGGGATTCCAAAAACGATTTCCGGGCCGACATCGCCAAACTGCTCAACAACCGGCGCGACTCCATCATAACGCCTAGCAGCAACGTATCGCAGCCCAGGCGCCGTGGATCCGGAGAGTAATGATAGTTATATTTATAACAATTATAGTCTTTTGATAATTACATAAATTTATAAATAATATGATACGACAACAATTTGTGTTAAACCGTAGTCGAAAAAGATCGAAAAATCTTTATTTTAAATTTCATCCATAGTCGGTACTAGAGATTTCCAATTTATCAATTTCTCGATTCTTTGTTTAAAAAATGCAAAATTCACGGAAAATATAATTTTGACGAAATTCATTTTGAATATATTATAATACTTAACTAAATTTCTGTTGCACTTTACTTGATAAATAAAAAAAAAAAGTTATAAAAATAAATATTATCATTTTATTCTATATCTGACTGAGTTTCGCTCAGAGTCGACTGTTCGACATTGCTTAAATAATATAATATTATATAATTTACAGAATAATTAATAATGTTTTTAATTTTATACTAATTTATATACAATTTATATTTTAAATATCGCACTTGTTACCATGTGATATTTGAAATAGGTTAATAATAAAAAAAACGGGAAGGCCAATCTTAGACGTTCCTCATCCGTCCCTTCGGTCCCCAGAGAAATTAATGGTTTATTATAATTAAGATTTGAATGTAATGATATTGCATTTGAAAGTACGATTCTGAGTTAAACTCAGTTAGATATACAATGTATTATAATGGTAATACGTTCCAAAATTTAACCACGTGTATAAATTACCTATGAGATTACTCAAAATATTTACAAGTTCCAACTTTAAAAACTACATTAGTAATATATAAAATAAATTTTAAAAATTTAATCAAATTAATGGAAACCATTCTGCTAATTTAAGTAAATGTTTCCTCCAAAAGAAAAACTTTCGAGGAATTTGAAAAATAAGCTAAATAAAGTACCTACCCTATTCTTGGTAATAGAACCATTATTTCAAACAAACAAATATTTTCAGACATAAAAAAAAACAACTTTGTAAAACCAATACATTTTTCTTTGCTCAAAATCTAAAACAGGGCTTTATTACAACTATATTCACAAAAAGTAATTAAAAATGTGTCTACAATTTGGAATGGTAGAACATGTGTATGATAACTATAGATATACATAATGTACATATAATATATATATATATATTATTCAATCGTATTTTTCCTTTGATACTTAAAAATAATTACTCGTTTTAGTATTCTGAATCGATTATTATTTTGATAAATATTATATCATTAGTTCCTCGAAAATATACCAAATGTATAAATAAAAATAAATCGAATTTCAATCATCATTATTATCTACCTTATCGAGTAAGTAGTTATCACAGTCATAACATATCAACAGTAATTTTCTTATTAATATTGTATTTTGTTATTAATATTATAATTATATGATTACGCTTTTCCATTGAGAGTTCTGTTTTCTTACATTATTATATAGTCAACTTGACTTTTTTATAAAAGTACTCATCAGCTATTAAACTTCATCATCATTATATAAGGTGAGCCTCAAGGATTTGACAAATGGAATAATTCTGGTTCTACGTTATAAATGTTTTTAACATTTTTTTTAAAAATTATTATTATACCCAGACGCTACAATTAGGGTATATTAATTTTTATTTTTGTTTCCAAATAAATAAATTTAAAATATAATTTTATTATAATAATATTATTTCATTATTTAAAATATAAATGCGTACCTACCATATAACTTATACTCTAATGTGTATATAATTACTAACTTATATATTCTTATATACAAAATGCATCAGAAATTATATTACCTTTTTTAATCACTTATTTTTGAATTTTACAATTAAAAGAATAAATGTTTATCTTGAAAAATATTTAAAAAAATATTGCGTAAAGGAATTATTATTGTTTACGTTTTCTTATATCAATTAAAAATAACAGGCGATTATTTCATTATAAAATTATGTTTTTTAAAAGTTATAATAGATTCATTTATACAAATTATATCTTTGCAGTAGCCTATATTTAAATATTGCGATTACTTCGACATTTTTTTTTAAGATCATTAACTGTGATTACTAGAGGCCGGATTTATATGAACTTGCATATTTTTTATAGTGAATTGTAGAACATGCTATGTGAGCACACTATATAAAAATAATAAATAAAAATAAAATATTTTGTAGTGCTTATTTTCGCTTATTTTACTAAAAAAAAAAAGAAAAAAAGAATTAGATTATTCAACCAAGTTTTATGATATTTTGAAAATATTTTATAAAATAGAAAATTAAAATGTATATAATTGTTATATATACATATATATATATTCACTAAATGCAATTTTCATTAGTTGAAAATCCACTTAATTTCGTAATGAATCGTATACTGGCAAATAGGTATAACAGGAAAATTTTTCTGATATTGAACTATTCCATTTGCCTGGATCTTAAAAGTAATATAAGCACTTCAGATTATATTAATTAATTAATTGATATATCAAATATAGTAATTGGAATTATACTTTGTACGGAATTAGAAAAAAAGGAATCATCACAAATATTCACTAAGTAATTAGTAGTTATAGTACCTATACCAGTGGTTTTCAATCTTTTTAAGAATTCGGCACACTTCATCGCCTACAAAATTTTTGCGGCGCACCAATGCATATAAAACGTGAAGTATATTTGATATATAATTTATATACACAAATATGTCGTATACGTGTATATACTGTTTATAATATACTCTATTAGAGGAATAATTTATTGTGAAATAAATAAATACAATGATGAAGTAATAAGCCTGTTTTCGTGAAGATACCGAAAAGAAATTGTTTACTAAAAATCGTTTTAGCGATTGTTTTTGATTAAAATAGTAAACTTTTTACTAAAATGTTTGCTCTTATCGCTAAACACCTTCACCAACAGTTTTGTAATTCTATTACCTCTTATTATAAAAATGATAATATAAAATATACTGTATTGTACACTCGTACTGTCGTAGTGTCGTGAAAAAAATAGATATTTTAATAAGTAATTAGGATTTAAATTTGTATTATCAGTTTTCACTCGTTTTGGCGATAAATAAACTTGTTATCCAAACTAATGCATATCAGTAGAGAGTCTGTAAACATTTTGCTTTTCCGTACCTGCCGCGAAAACACGCTTAATGTGTTAGCAGAACTATTTATTTTATATGATAATATTGATATACAATGATATAAAAATACATAAGCCAATGAAACATTTGTGTTTGACGTGTGGTGTACAAGTGTTTTATTCGAGGACAAACTGTCGACAAGCTCACTTTCAGTTCTTCTACGGATCGAAGTCTTTCTCTTTTTTTACTTTTTATTGCTACTATTACGGAGAATCCTTGTTCGCATAGATACGATATATAGAATGATAGTAAAATTGTTATTGCTTTTATAGATATTTCAGAAAATTCTGCTTGAGCATATATCCAAAGTTTGTTTACGGTCATTTCTATAAATTTTAACTTCAATGTTTTTTATTTTTATAGTCTGTCTTTATGTCAGTTATTTATCAGTTTTCATCGAATATCGATAATAATACTAAATTATTATTAATACAAAATTATTATTAAACTCTGAATAGATTTATCGCGGTACACTTCAAGGACGATCGTGGAACACCAGTTGAAAACCACTGACCTATACCTATGAATCGATAAAAATAATTCTGGAAAATGATAAACGTAAATCTCCCTAAGAGTAATTTCCAATATGAAAATAAAATTTAAATATTATAAATTAAATAATATAATGTATAAAGTATATTATATAAATGACTCGCAAAGAATTATAGTGTAATATTATTTATGGTTTTTGTGCAAATTTTTCATCGCAAACTGTATACCATGACAAAACTTAATAGTACTTTCAGTAATTGCGAAAAATATTTTGGCAATGTTAAATATAATTTATAGCGAGGCATGAAACCGTAAAATATTTTTTGATTTTGATTTCGAATATCTGTATTTAATTTTTTTTAATTTCCATTTTAATTTTGGATACCGATATTAAATTATTACCGATTTCAACTTTAATTATAGTTATCAGTTTCCATATTTTTTCTATTTCGATTTTATAACAATTTTAATAGTTTTCAAGCCCTGGTATTTGTTAAGTTTTTAAATACTTACCGATGATATTATTAATATTACGATTATTAATACCATTGTGACTATTTCGGTATTGCAATAATAATATATAGATAATAATAATTATTTTACACACGTGTAAGTTAATTTTTTGTTATTCCGTAATTTTTAGTGTCGGTCACTCTGACGGAGACGTACGTCGCGGATCCAAAGACGATGGTCGTGCGTTCCGACAGCATCACACGTGCCACAAACGCAGGGACTCACAAGTGGCCGTGCCCGGTCAGTCTACGTCCTCTAACGGGTCGACGGGTGAGGGTATCATCTACAGGACGGCGGACGACCAAACGATGACGCCTCCCACGATAGACATCAGCAGCGTGACGCCACCACCCACATCACCGGGGGCCCCGTCACCAACACACCACCATCCTCCTACGTCGAGCGTCACGTCTTCGGTTCCCGCTCAGCATAGCAAGTCGTGCGGTTATACACCGCCAGTGTCGTCGCCCAGTTCGCCGGTGTCCGCGGTACCACCGCAGCTCGGTACTAACAACGTGACGAACACGCCACCGGTTACCCGAAGGGACTCGACTACTCAGGTGATTTATTTCCCGTGGATGATAAATCCTATAAACGTATTTTCGGAATCGAACCGATCGTAATGTTCAGCGTTATTGCTATCGACTGAAACGTGTGAAAGTTTCAAAAAACGGACGTGTTCGATTCCCGAAACATTTGTGTAGTGTTTGGACGGTAAATGTTTAACGTTTTCTTTTTTTCCACTTTCTTTTCTAGGTGTATCCCCCGAGAAATCGCCGAAATTCCAAGCCTCACGTGTCGCCCGAAAGAAGGCTCAGCAAGGACGGGATTTCGGTGGTCAACAAGCTGTCGAGACTGCCGCGACAATCGACAGCAATCGACGAGAGTTACATGGGCTCCAGCCTGTCTGGACGGAGGAGTTCGCAACCGACGCTGTCTGCGGACCTAGACTGCTCGGCCAGGAAGACCCGACGCGACTCGTTGTCGCCGGACTCGGCGCACTACCCCCGGCGCAGAGATTCGAGGGTCAGCATGAGTATCACGACTATACGAGTGAGGGTTACCGCACCGCAATTAATCCGAAAATGATTTGTTTAAAAGTCACGAATGGCGTGTTTGAATATTACAGTAATAATATACAGCTGTTTAGAAAATGCCGTAGCATATAGTTTTGCGGTATTTATCCGAATGGATAATCGATCGATTTCGAATTGTTTGTTACTGTTTCCAAATACGATATTATGTATTAAACTCGTGAGATTATAATATATCATTACATCTCGAATGTTATGCTAGGTTACATAACGTATTATAAGAAATTTAAAACAGTTTATCGAGAAAATTTGTATCAAACGATATTATTTTACTATTGAATTTATTGAATGAAATTGAAAAATATGAATTGATATTTCCCAAACATCGGCAAATTTCTAACACATTTGATTTATTCAACGTCCATTCAAACGAGTTAATTGACTTTGTACAAAAAAAAAAAATAAAAATCAATTTTGGACTGGTAACCCGTTACCCGTCTATATTTTATACCTAATATTATTATACGCTGTACCTCGGTCTTGTCGATAAAACGATAACGATATAATATTATTACGAAAATGCTTGTTTCATAATTTGCCAATTTCGGTTGTTCGGTAGTATAATATTATAAATACCGTTGATTTTAATGGTTTTTGTATTGCAGGATGGTCTCTCCCCTGACAGGCAGGGCCGTGATATTTCCCCAGGCAGACAGAAACGACGTCGGAATTACAGACGACAAAGCACCACGATGGGCAACTACAACGTGCGTAGCTGTCACTCGTCCAGGTCGCCGGAGTCGTCTTCATCGTGTTCCTCCCGCGAACCGTCGCCAGCCGGAAGAGCAGTGGCGCCGGCATCGTCTCACCGAACGCCGATCATCCGGAGACAGTCGACCACCGAAGAAATTCTGATCGCCAGAGGCTTCCGGAGACAAGTGCGTGTTTCGACACAAAAGTTCATTTGTACCTAACATTTCTATACTTTTGTTATTTTATACAAAATCTACCGGTGTAAAAATGTGATTATTATTATTTTTTGTATTAAATCCGAAAATTAAATGTGCATAATTTTTCATATCGTTTTCTAAAAAACAAAAGTGTATTTCTTTATAATTTTTCTGATTTCATTTACGTAATTTTTTTTTTTTTTATAAAACCAATAGACTATATTTTACTACAATATAATTTTTACAACAATATTGTCATCCTCATCAAAGGCAAAATAAAGCAATACATGTTTTATTTAAAGCATTTTATCAATAGTAAATAAATAACAAATTGATTTTAACTAGATTGTTGTAACTACGATTGTTAGGCGGTTTATTAGGCATAATTTAATGATTTGATTTTAAATAGAAAAAAAATTTATTATAATTATCAAAAAAAATAAATAAATAACAATACATAAAAGATATCATTATATTTTATAATATCTTACTAACACAAGTCATTTTTCAATATTTAGAAATTATTGATGTTATACATATTGGTTAAAGTAAATAACTTTTATTAATGGATAATTAAATGTAAATTTAACACTAATTTCTCATAAATTCCAAATGACATCATTTTTATCGTTAAATTATTATATTATTTTACTACTAGTATCACGATAAAACCGTAATAATATTATACATTTATATTTATTATTTACTATTAATTTATGATACTTGATATGTTATTAACCACATCAGACACTGCTAATGTATTAATTATAAATAATATATAAACGTATTAATATAATCGGTTATTATTTTAGTCTACCACTGAAGAAATGATACGCTGTAGAAATTTTCGAAGATTATCATCTCAGTCTGATGAATGTTACCGTACGAGGGGCCGAAGAGATTCTAGTACTCAAATCATAGATGGAACTCTAGCTACAATGGCAGTGGAGACTAGCAGCACTTTATTTGACTCCAGTACACAAACAGGTAAGTCATAATAATTCTATTTAGTTGTTTTATTTTATGAAAAAAATAAATAAATAAATAACAATGGACAGCGAATAACTTAACCATAAGAGGTTTATAATATAGAAAAATTATTAGTATTTCGTCTACAATTAGCTAAAAAGTAGTTAGGATTTCATTAGATCTGCGCAAGTTACTGGATTTTAGTAACTTATATGTTATTTTATAGTAATATTTTATACGAATATTATGAATAGAATATTATAATAAATATAAATTTCAAATTAATTTACTCGACAATTAGGTCAACGAGACCTTCGAAGTTTATCGTATTTTGAACAATATAATACCATAAAACAATATACAGACACTTCAACAGGTTGGTTAACGTTGGGCACATATCATTAGTAAATTAAATATTTATAAAAATGTATACAAAAACTGGAATGATAATCGTATAAATATCATATAGGTTTAAAATTATTAGAGAATGATCAATAAATTTCTCAACAATAAAAATATTTAAAAATAACTATGATTATAAATTATACATAACATAATATCTAAACTTTAAAGTTCATTTTCAATGAATTACATTAGAATAATAATCATGATATCGCCATTAAGACTAACGAACTTTTAAAAAATAATTTAGGTTTTTTTCTGTTATGTGATTAGCAAAATTCATTAAATTACCACATTTTTTTAGTTGATATTATTTTAAATTTAAATATCTCCAAATAAAAATATAATTTATTTTTAGAAATCTACTTTTATTTTATTTTAAAATATTTAATAAAAACTACTAATATAAATTCGGGGTTATTTTATAATACCATTATATTTTTAAATGTTAGCTAACTATAAATTGCAATACATTTATCAAAATAATATAATATACTTTTACAAATATTAAAATATAACATATTATGTCTTTTTTAAATTAATATTCAACATAATCTATACGGTTCTACATTCCTATATGGACTATATTTTAAAAATAATATACTTTTACTTGATTTTTTAAAATTTAAAATTCTGCAAACGAAAACTTTTTATTTAGGTATATTTTTCATTTAAAGGTTCATTTATAATTTTAATATTAAATTAACATATTTAAACTTGATGAGTTTATAAATATTTAATGGTAGAAAGAAAATAGTTTGCATATTTTATAATTTGTAATTATTTTATTTAAAATTTATAAAACTGCAAAATCAATAATGAATAAATATTTGTTTATTTCGACCGTTTTAATAATATTGCAATAAACTACCTATTTCATTGGTAATTTAAAATTATCACGATAAAAATACTAGTAGGGTGTCATAATTATTAACAAACTGTTACTTATAAATTTATGTTTTTTATGATTTTTGACAATATTTTGATCCCAGTAAATAATAAATATAATTATTTGCGAATCATTCAAAACATATAATAATATATATTAGATATTTAATTAATTTGTAACTGGGTACTATATTAAGTCTTGTGCAGATAATATATAATATTTTAGGTAGATCAGTGTGGATTAATTTATACCAACATACGATATATAATAGTATAGTATGACAACCATAATAATTAGTATGGGCATACGTATATTGATCAAATTAATGTTATTTATATCAAAACGATTTATAAGAATATATTATAATATATATTTTGTTAGGTTTATATAATATGCGATGACCTAAATAAAATAATATCGAAGCTCAAAGAGTATTCTACATAATTCAATTATAATAGTTAAATAGTTTAACTCGCAATTAATGTGATCCGCTCAATAATTATATTAAAAATAAATTACAAAAAAAAAAAAATTAAAAAAAAGGTTGATTCTTCACGATACGATATAATCCAATAAAATGAACACAAACCATTATATAATATGGCGAGATGATCATTTATTAAATTTTATTATTCCGATAGTCTAGGTAGTATATAAATACCGAAATAGTCTGAAATAGATTTGGTCTATGAACAGGTAGAATAATTATAACATAAATTGTGAATTCCTTAATGTATTTTGAATATGTTGTTTCGATTATATTATTCTGAAAGCTAGGTTATATACACACGATTGTAATAATATATTCGACGCAACATTCATAAATCGAATACAGAATTGAAGATAACTTATTGTTAATACCGGATTATATTATATGTAGTACATTATACTAAGCATATAGGTACATATAACATTATAAGTTTTATAGTTATTGTTGTATATTTAAAAACGAATTTCGTTTTATGTAATCTGTATAGTTTTTTTGTATCCGATATTTTAATTATACATAACTCGCAGTTTAATTGATAACATTTTTGCTTCGTTTCTTTTGTTTTATGCCATTAAAATATACGTATTAGTTTGATTTATATAGCAATCAACATATTATTATTATGGTATACATATTAAATTAATATTTACGACTAAATAAGTACATGGTATGTGGTATTAGTG
Source organism: Eriosoma lanigerum (assembly GCA_013282895.1). Lineage (NCBI taxonomy): Eukaryota > Metazoa > Arthropoda > Insecta > Hemiptera > Aphididae > Eriosoma > Eriosoma lanigerum. The sequence goes on from CM023358.1 coordinate 47,387,214, forward strand.
GTTTCAACGATGCATTAATACGGATGAAATATAATAATATGATGCCCACGGATTACCAGTTACAGATCGTTCATTCGTCTGGAGTCTGGACCGTTTTCCACAAAACACACACATGAAATAATAACAATTAAAACCTCGCCGATTCTGTTTAACCAGCTAAAACAAATAATAATAATACTTTTATTATACCTCTGGCTATGTCGCACAGAACGTGTATCCCGTTCTTATAAGATTTTTACGACCACTCGGTTATTGGCAATAAAAATCGTCGCCGCCGCACGTGTATAAAGTCCCTCGTGGCGCATGTTTTTAATCCATTTAAGTGGTATCGAAATATCACGACAATCGTTTTAGAAACTGTAAAACTACCGTTTGGCGTATACGCTATAACGAATGTGCAAACAATTAAAACCGTATGGCCGGATATGGCCCTTGGAAACAAATAGTTTAACATTTTACTGTATAACTGTATACATAATTTTGTATTTCTAAATAAACATCATAAATCCTTATCGTGTTTTCTAAACGACTACTGTGTAGATTTTGGCAGGATATAAATAAATGCTGGATAGAGCAAAATATACGAATTAGTACAATTAGTATAATTTCTAGTATTGAAAATGCACTACAAGAGTAATGACAAGGTACTTGATTTTTGCAAAATACATTCAGTAATTAGTACTCAAATGTTTGTTAAGTAAAATATAGTGTTAACAAGTATTCATTTATTATACTAATATTTTTCATAAGATTTGACAGAAGATGATTCGGATTCGAATAAATTATTTTTTTTTATAAATCAGATAGAATATTGTTAATAATGTATGTTTATAAATCAAAAAACAATAACAGCAACAATACATTTTTCTACAAAATATAGATATTTTATAAGTGTATACAGGATAGTCAAAGTAATATTTATGGTTAAGTTTAAAGCAATAAATCAAACTATCAATTAACGTATTAATTTTACTAAAAATAATATTAAAATAAGTAAAATAATAAATAAATATACCTTACAATTTAAGATTTACTTAAGAAAAATTGATTTATTGAGAGCATTATGTGTTATTTTATAAAGTAATTGTTAAACAGTCTGGAGATATCTATAGTTTTTTTACTGATCAAATGATCAAACTTTAGTATAATATATTAAAATTACAACATTTTATTTTACATATTTCGTCCTTTATTTTGTACATGGGCGTATTCAGCATTCATTTTAAGGGGGATTTTTTATAAATATGATAGTTATGTATATTAAAATGAAAATCTTGTTGTTTCTTAAAATATATATCATTTAATACGCCGTCAAATTTTCAGGTGGGGTTTGAACACAGACCCCTTCCCCCTCTGAATACAGTCATTCTATAGTCTATGATTTTTTTTTTTTTTATTATTCTATCTTATCGTCAAAAAATATAAATAATAGTAGGTAAACTATTACAGTAACATTTTAAATGAAAATTATTAAAATTACACTCAATATTCTCACTTTATAAATAACAAATAACTTACCGCGATGAATAGACCTCATTTTATAATTATTTATTATCCGTGTCAGGGTCGAAGTCTGAGGTAACTTTACGAATGTAATATTACGCATATAATAATATCGATCGTCTTAAAATCGATTCATTCCTATATGACGCAGAAAACGCGATCTTATTATTAAATCGTTGAGTCTCTATTGACTATTTCAAAGTCGCAACCTATACCCGTATAGCATTTGATTTTACCGTATTTAGTATTATATAAATATATAACGTTTTCGGACATTTGATGGTGGTAAGTCAACGGCAGATAATTGAAAACGGACTTTTTTTTTCATTCTATTTACAAATAAATAAAACTTTTCTCTGCGTTTATGCCGCGATGTACGTGACACATATATCTCATTTTTAATTTAACTCTGTTAATTGGAAACGGAAAGTCTACAATGCTTCATACAAATATCACACCAAGTAGGGTGTATCACTAATATTAGACATTTTCGGACAAGTATAAATGTAAAATTGTTAAATCCTCTTGACACATCCTATATATTTTTAATATGTATATTTATGCAATTAACCTCGTTGCACACAGCAAGCACACTCATCAATTATAAATAATGTTTACGAAGTTTTTTTTCTGGTATTTCGTCGAAAATTATTTTTACCTTATGCTATTTAATTATTCAAAGAACATTTTCACTTCAAACACCACTTTTGTTTCGTATTCCATTCCTCTTGCTTTACCTATAACCTTATTTATTTTAAATAATTTATAATACGATTAAGTTTACATGGATTTCAATTAAAAAAGTTAAAAAAAAAATAAATACGCAGTTGATTGGAAATAATTGCATTTTTTAGTATACAACTCATCAATATCTATATATGTCATGTATCTAAATAAAATTGTTTCGGAATTATATAATTACATTCATTACAAATTAAAAATATATTTATACATATTTTATATTTATAACATATTAATACATAGGTATTAATTTTATCATATCATTATTCTTATTATTTAAATTTTGTCATAAAATAATTTATCTTAAATAGTAAAATAATACAGGAAAATTTATTTTAAGTAATAAACATCTTGCAATTTACTTTAGGATATTTTTCAAATACTTTTTCACCGTTTCTCAATTTCTTGGGAAATACAAATTATACAAGCATGAGCGGACATGATTGCGTCAATGAACAACATTTTTCTTTACAATTTATTACTTTGTTGATAACATTTTATAAGAATATATTATATATATATATATATATACCTACACAATTCACAATATTCATATTTATAAGAATAATGCATCATAAAATGAAATATTTTACAAAAAGTATTGATTAAAAATCAAAAATACGTTTTTATTTCTTAAAAATATCATAATACTTATATATTTATAATATCAATATACTTTGTTTTATATATTTGAAAGAGGAATAATTGTATTACTTAGCTGATTTTTGCTCAGAAATTTCTTATTTTGTTTTATGATTATTAGAATATTAATACTAAATTATTTAGGTATTTTTTTATAATATAAAAAACTTCAATTTAAATCATAATTTTTATACTTCTATATGTTTTTCAAATTAAAAACAAATAAATTTAATTTTCAAAAAAATCGTATATCAAAACATTGGAATTTTATAAAAATCTAACTAATGACCCCGCCAGAAAGCTAAGTGAATTCAAATTCTTACTATGAGTTAAAATTCTTTTTTTATAAAAAGGAAATAGTAGAAAAGTTTTATACAAAGGCTTTTAATTTTCTTTTCTTTGTGACTTGAGTACAGCTTATTGCTTATTGCTAAAGAAGTTCTTACATTTTAAATAGCTTTATTTGACATCGTTCTGAACTAGGAAAAAACAGCTTAGAACACGACTCTTATATCAATATATGTTATGATTAAATAAATACATTTTTAATAATACAAGTTTAAGCACTGTAAAAATTTAAATGAAAACAACTAAATAATATTTAAATATTTATTATATATTTTTCAAATACTATAATATTATCCATAATAATATAAAATAGTACCATTATTCTGCCTATTTATTGTTAATATTAAGAAAAATATCATTTATGAAGATATAATACTGTTCTTGTAGGATCCGATACTGAAAGTGTCTAGATTATTCTATAATATAATAGAAAGGTTATGTTTGATACCCTCCTTTTCTTCTTTGACATATATGTCTGATATTCTTTAAGAATGTGTTTATCTGTGAGGAATGTTCCTCAACAAGTGCATATTAGTATTAGTATTATTTTTTTAAATTAAATGTAAATATGTGTTAATACAAAGCAACCTATGAAAAACAACTGTGATACAATACCTTAATAAAATGATTATTATTATTATTATTATTATTATTATTATTAAGTACTATTATATATTTTATACGTTTTGTTTGCTCGGAGCATACACACTGCGAAATAAGTCGAATTAATCTCTGAGACAAACAAACATGCATATAATATATTGAAAGTTGTCGAGACGTATTATATAGTACGCGAAATGTCCGAAACAAACAGTTACTTATTTGCAGACGAATTTAAAAATAACTTTTACACAAAACAAAAAAATATAACTGTTTGATCCCGATGCGACGAACGGAATGGAACTGAATATTAAATATGTATACGCATACTATATTATGCAAACACTCGCAATTTTGGGTGTGCAAAACACAGTAAGCGGATTTAGAGATACTGCAGTTCGACCGTGGACAAAGTATGGTTGAACAGGAGAGTATAAGGTAAAATATCGTTTAAGTACTCACGATTCTCGTTGAGACATACCCGGTCTGTTTTCTTGAGAAAGTCTATACATACGTTTTCATAAATTATATATTATTATTATATGAACTAAGGTTGCTTACTCTTGATAATCAGCACGTGACCAGATAACTAGCTTTTGGTTATTAAGTATAACCAGGATTATGTATAACTAAAATAGCAAATACAAATATACAAATATATATATATAATATATATACATACTTATGTTTGTAAATAAATTGAATAAATTAAGTACATATTTTTCGTTAAATAAATAATAACTACAAAATCTCTTTGTATAAAATTTTAACTCTGATCATTTTTTCTTCCATGAGCCGTTTTTGCGTTTTTTAATTATAACGAAATCTGCCACATTATTATCGTGGCTAGATTACTTTTCTGACCTGGATCTATTAAAAAAGGTTATGGAATTTTCTAACTAATTTTTCCGATGAAAATCACTGTGGACTCCGGGGCATTTTGCAATAGAAAATAACGCTCAAATATAATATTAGAAAATATTTAATAATTTTTATAATAATTCTAAAATAGAATTAATTAATAAAATTATTAGACTTCTAATAATTATTATAATTATGGTTTATCTATGATCAAAACGTTCCCGATCACTGACCAACCGACGTTAATACGAGTGTCGGAAAATAATAGCGTTATCGTATGGACAATTTTAAACTCTTCTATCATCCGTATCTCTTTAACAGATCTTTTTATACAGTTTTTTTTGTACGTGTTGTTTTAGAAGTTTTTGTGTTTTTTTATGTTTTAAAATTACGATTCTCCGTATTTTTAACAACTATAGGTTTGTCGAACAACTGTTTACGATACGTTGTATATTTTCTATACATTATTATATTATTATTTCTTAGTTTTCAGTGTCGTCACTGAGACTGACAACGAGTGCGCGCAACGGGAAAAAAGTGACCTTTTGTAGCGCTATTGGCTGTTTAAACGTTGAAACGTATGTAAAATTATGTTTTATACCTTATAAATGGCATGTTTAGACCATTTTTATCAAGTTTTCGTAAATTATTTTCATTTTCACGTTATCGTCCGTACAACCCTAATTTGTAATCGATATATTTTTATGGATTTCGTAAATCGAATAGCATTTATTATATTCGAAAAGCGTCGCCGATATGAATTCCACCGTAGTCAAATAGGTTTAAATATATTTAAAATCACACGTTTTAGTAATAGGTAGGTAGGTAGTTTAGTAGCGACTCGGATTCGAGTCACACGAACGATGTAGTCGTACACTAACAACAGAATACGCATTCCGTCGAATAATGTTTCTGTGTTCAACGCAGTCACACTTCTTAGAGGAAATAAATTTCCCACGTATCAGATTTTCTGTGTTTACGTAGGTAGACAGCTAACTCTCAATCAATTTTCCTTCGTAAGACAGATTCCGTATTCACTGCACTGCCTCTGGGGGTAAATGACGTACACAACTAATGAATACAATTGCTGCCGTTTAATCAAACGTGAAAGATCAAAATTAAATCCCGAAAGGCAAAATTCAAAAATTCCAGAATTCCAAGCGTAATTGATTTGCCGTCAAAAAGGTGTTACCTGTAGACCACTTGATTGCAAACGCCTCTAAATCTGCTGAAGGCGGATAAAAATCTATGAAATTCTCGTTAAATAAATAAATATTCCTCCACAAAAAGAGTTTCGTGTACTCCCAAGATGAAATCAGTATACCGTTTGCGGTAAGATGTTAATTTTATATAATCGTATTATGTTGTAATACGATTATATAAAATTAACTCTTTAAATCTGGTGGTCACATTCACATACTTACGACTTACTGAATTGATAGATTTTAGATGTTGTTTGTATGATTGGCCTAAGACGAGAATAATCGTTCAGATAACCGTTTCTATTAGTATTTTTTTCTTGTTAATACAAAGAATAGCAAATAGAAAATTAATTGTACACATTTTTAACGACAAAAGTTTTTTATTATAATACATTTTATGTAAAAGATCTCGCCGTAAAATATTCTTGGGTGCCACAAGTCAAGGTTACAAGACAAGGTATACGTATCCAATTCTAATACTTAAAACTCCGCGCCCGTCGAAGGATAGTATTCTGATTTTGATGATATTTCTTCCACTGCGGGTTTGGCTTTGCCCCAATTACATATACGTCTAAAAATGTTTCGTTTCTTTTGATTTATCCGGACACTTATTTTAAAATCCAAATCACTGGGTTTTGAGCAAACATAATTTGTTTCCCATTTTAATTCAGAAAAACAAATTATTATTAAAGTATCAAAAATAAGCTATTTGTAAAATCACATATAATATACTACCTATTATATATATATATAACTGTATATATTGTATACTGTATATACTGTATATATTGTTAACTGTTTTTCTTTTCTTTCAAATAATGTTAGTTAATTTTGGTTAAGTTAAATTTGAAACTGAACTAATCTATATTTTATCTTTGGCAAATTTCTTGCTCGTTCATTATTTATTTAATACAGGTTCCTGTGTGTACTAATCCTTTCAGTCGTAACCATGCAAAGAAAAGTATTTTATTATCTTGTATAATCCATTTATGTCTCTAAAATCTAAACAGCTCAAGTATTATGTTATATTTGTTAAAAAATGATACTATATTTTTAATTTTTCGATGAAATACAATTTTTAAAATATTCCGAAATCATGTTTTAAAAAAATATACGGGATAGTTGTAAAAAAAAAAAAAAAACATTTTCTGATACAATATTTACAAAGTAAACTTTATCGAATAATTATACTATTCCAAAAGTAATATACGAATAAAAAATTATTATTATATTTATTCATTTATTTGAAGAGAATTCTGGTTTTCTGAGTAAATTAAAATTCTAAATAAGTTTCATTAAGTTTTATAATTTTTAGTTTAAATATATTTATTATTATTAATAAACATTTGACGGCCATAAATATGACTTATTAAAATTTTCGAGTTAAAAACTAAACGTATTTATATTGAAAAGTAAAAATTATTTTTTTATATTTATTTAAATTCGGTATAAGAAACCGCAAGGTACATAGAAGTTTTTTTTTGTTTTCCATACTTTTATAAATATATTATACCAACATCGAGGAATGTATTTATTTATAATTTCATTAAAAAGTAAAATATAATTTTATTTATTTAGTTCTTAAAAAATGATGAGTGTATAAATATAAATTGATTAAAGGAAACACGTTCTACCCGTCATATTATTATTATTGATGCCAGATACAATATTCGTTTGACACAATATATATATATATATATAGAGTGTGTGTGTGTGAGAGAGAGAGAGAGAGAGAGAGAGAGAGAGAAATGGAAACAATGACACTACGAACCCAAACGAAAGTCGAAAAGTGAAACCGGTTTGACGGCGCGTGTGCGGTATGTTTTTCGACCGAGTGTGCGGCGACGGCGACGACGCGACGGACGGATCGGATTTTACGAACTTAAAGACACAAAAACACGCAGACGTATTAATTATTATCGTTAGAGGAATTTTCAAACAGATACGAATACGCGTAGAATAAAACACGGTGGAAATTATGAATAATAAATTTCCTCGAAATCGCGTAAGAACGCGAGGAGCGTAGTTATATGTTATGTTTTTTGTTCGCTTCGTTTCCTATACGCCATTGCCGCCGTACACCGCGACCACCCACGTTTGGGCGAGCGGGCGAGTGACGGTGGATCGATTTTTCCCGCCGCTTTTCCACGCCGACACGCACTGTAAAAGGCGGTGGCGGTGGCGGCGGCGGCGGCGGTTAGTTTACTCCCACCTAACCGCGACAACAACCCCTACGCGTAACCGTCGCGCGACGACGAACAGCTGATCGGCCGGAAAACTCGTGACCAAACCGGAGGAGCCTGTTCGCGCACACCGACAGTCGACAGTGTAGTGGTAGTCTGCAGTTCGGCGGTCTACACCGGTCAGTGCGCCCGTCGCAGCCGACGCGAACGAACATTGATAAAGAAAAATTTGATTGAAAAATGTTTTGAATATTTCTATATTTTTTACGCGGATAACGACAATATTAATAATCTGCACCACGTGTTGATCATTCGTTTCATCGTTTTCCGATCGCGCGAGACGCGCGCGGTTGCTTTTTCGCCGCGATATGTCATCCGCGCGTTACCGCGACGCGTTTATTGTATCTCGCCCGAATTTTCCGACGCGCTAAAATAACCATACGCGCGAGCGGCCGCCGACGCGTCCGGTTCCGTTTCCGGTGCCATCGCAGACATGCGCCATTCGTCTCGGTCCGTTCGGTTCGTTCTACCGTGGTGGTCGTGGTCTCGATCGCCGTCGTTACCGCTGCGGACGTTACCGCGGTCTTCAACGCTGTTGGAACGTCCCCGAGCTCGGTGCTGCTGCCGCACGTACGTCGTGTTCGTAGGCCGCCGGTCATGTTCATCAGACAACTGTTGAGAGGTATGATCGACATATGCAATCGCTTTCGATCTTATCCCTAAGTACATATTATTAGGACTTTTCTCGTACGGAATTACCTACGTAAACGTGGTACTACCGATTCACTATCGCCGACCCGTTGGGTTTGATTGCGTGTTCATGAATATATTATTTGCAATTTTAAACATCCGATTTGGGCGTGCTCGAGTTGGGTTCATGGGCTATGGAACCCCAATGGAAATAATAATTACGTCATAATATACGTACATTTTATATGTATGATAGTCCGTAAAATTGCAAATTTTTTCAAAAAAAGATTGCTAGTGTTGGTTTAAAATGCACGAAATCATTGGATAGAGAAATAATCGAAATGTGATGAGATAAAGTATAAAACAGACAGGAGAACCTAACCTTTAAACACGAAACAGGTTAGACGAAACTGTTTTAGACTTTAGCACTAGAAATTACCAAAAAAAGTAAAAACAGAAGAATATGTGAATAAGAAATAGGTAAGAAACGAGTAGTAGAATAAGTGTATAGTGTATACGTGGCCAATAACAATCCGTCGTACATAATTAAACACTTTCGCGCCATTGCACTAAACGTAAAATCTGAACATACAGTTCCATATCGGTATAACGTATAAGCGAAAATAATGAACCGTTTTGTGTTCGATCGTTCAATGTTGTGCATATTATCTACAAATCACGATCGAGTATCATCAGGGTGATAATACTCGATCGATTTTATAATTATTAGTAACTGGACTGAGCACGAGTCAAACAAATAATCTGATTAAATTATTTCTATTAAACCCGTTAATTGTGTTTATTATAATAACAATATATTATATAATAATAGAAGTAACGGGCTTTACAATGATATCCTGTTTCTCTTACAGTAAATGTATGATCAGGAGAAACTATTACCAGTCAAAAATAAATGCATTTAACGTAACATCTAATTTGGAAATGTTACAATTATTATTTTTGTCAAAAATATTCTACATCCAATATTTGAGATAATTTTAACAAAGTATACAATAATTTTATATTCATTTTCAAATAATATTGTACAATTAGTTATATTATAGCATTTTACTATTATGAGTGTTATATTGTATTATAATTAATTATATTGTATTTTTCAATAAATATTTCATCGAATAATATTAATTGTGTTATTTTACACAGTACCACTAGATTAATTATTATAATTAGTAGTTTTTCTCGTTTTGTTATCTAAATAAACAGAAAGACCAAATAAATGTTTTGGAAATTTTTCTTTTTCTGCTAGATACATTAAATATTAAACTGAATGTTGATTATAAAGTGTGTAACGTCAATGAATTTCGGTATGAGATGCATACGGCCGTCGTCACGATTGCGCGGCAATGTATATAATATGGTGGTGATGATGATGGTGGACCGTGATAACTATCATAATATTAAATGCAAAAAATTGTAATACTTATCCATAGTCGGTTTTGAATATATCTTGTTTTAAACACTAAGTAAAAATAACTTATAACATTCGTCCATAGTCGATTTCAATATATTGTTGTAAATATTAAATAAAATATCTAATATAATTAAATCCTTGGAGTTTCGGCCCACGGGTCTCAAACCAAGGTGAAATCGTAAATATTACCCGATTCTGTGAGTCGAAGTAACTTAAATTGAAAATTAAAATATAAATCACAACCGCACAAGTGTCAATCAAAATTGATTTTATTACGTTTAATTCTGAGTAAATTATTTACATTTTTCGTAACGTAGGAAGAAATTAATATTAAAAATAAACACACATTGACTATTTACAACATTTTCACATTTTGAAATTTATGTTATTATTTGTAAAAATAAAACTTAACAACATTGATTAACCTAAATCTGAATTAAAAAAAAAAAAAGTATTAATAATACTTATAAAAATTTTAAATTGTATATGGCATATGTAAAGTGTGGATTGTTACAGGACGTGGAGTCAGTTTCGGTTCTATTACGGTTTTTAGAAAGTAAACAATTTTGGTTTCAGGTACGGTTCTATGTTATAAAATTGAAAAAAAAAGGTTCTTGTTCTATTTTTTAAAAAAAATATTTGAAGCATAAAAAAGTTTAACAAATTGTATTTACAAAATATAAGTATTAAAACGTGTAAAACGTTTGTAGAGAAATAATATATAATTTTAAAATAAATGACAAAAAATATTGTTTCAATTTTAAACTTTTAACATTCAAATATAATAATATAAACTGAATTTATTATAGATGATTTGCAAACATAGTTTGAAATTTGAAAAATTATTTTTTTTTACAAAATAATTTTTTATATTGAATTCTCTAATTAAAAAAAAAAAAAATACGATTTCTTAATAAAATATTATTGTAGTATTATATGTTCTATGCTATGATCTATAGTGCCTATAACTTCAAATCGTTAATTTAGTTTATAGGGTTATAGTTTAATATAATTTATAAATAATTTTCCTTTGTATGTGATATCAATATATATATATATATATATATATATAAATTATAAACTTTTAATTAATGTAATTGAAACATAAGATTACACTTTATTTTGAACTCGCATATAAATATAACATGTTTTCATAAAACACACTAAGAAATGATTAACAATTATGTAAAATGCGTAGTATGTACATTTAAGGCCATCATTATATTATGCTTAATAGTATATTATATTTATAGGTAAATAATAAGGACATTTTTTTTAATTTCTTAAACAATTATATTTCATACAATTTAAATTATTAAGAATTAATTTATGCAATTACAACTTTAATCAAACTGTAATTAAGAATGGTAAAATAAAAAAATAAAATAAAATTTGAACCAAAAAGAATCCAAAAATTTATTCTAGTTAAGTTTCGGTTATACGATTTTTCAAAGGTTCCATACCGATATTTTTAACTTAGGTTCCAAACCATAGTATGTTATGATACATGCCTTATAATTAAAATTCAATAAGTTATTAGTTAGTAGATTAACCAAGCTATGATACATAATTCCTTTATTATTCTAAACTTATGATGAAACTAAACCAATAATTATTATATTATACATTTATTATAAGAACTATTTCCGCGTATTTGGTTTACATATTTGCCGCATCTTTAGAACTATGTTAAAAATGAGTAGTAAACTCTTTAATTAAAAATACTATTTTATATATGTAGAAAATGATATAAAAATAGTATACTTTTTAAAATGATAGACGAAAAGTTGAAAAAATAATTTTGTTTCCTAATTCATAATAACATAGGTAAGAAATGAACAATTAATTAGTAATAATTTAAATTTAATAATAATGTTTCAGTTAATTTTTATTGATAATTGTAATTATTAATATAAAGTATCCTTCATATATAGGTTCCTACTATTATAAGTATTTTATACAAAATATTCAAATATAAAAGATTCATTACATATTATAAAACTTAATAAATAACTAAGTATATTTGTATATATGAATATAATGTTAAATATTTAAATAATATTAATATTAATTCTATTAAATGATATCATTAAAACGAAAATTGAATATTATTTAAGCAATATAAATTATATAACTTTTTTAATAAACATATTTTAAATTCTTTCATTTTCTTTTAAATTAAAAACAAAAACGTTGTAAATATTTGTAATAAATATTTTGACCTATTCTTACTTAATTGTATATATTAATAATATAATAAATGAAATTATTAATACATTTTACTTTATGTTAGTAACTGTTTAAAAATAATATAAATATTATTATAATAATCCAAAATTGTTGTTGAATCGGTAGTCTTTATAAATTCAAATTATGTTTTACCTAGCCACTAACTATTAGTTTCTTTAAAAAATAAAAAACCAACAATATATTTTAAGATAGAAATGTTTATTAAAAGTAAAAAGATACATAGTATCTATGTATTTTTATCAATACTCCTTACATATGCATTTATATTTTTTAACTTTTTGTAAATAATTTACATAATATAAATTGTTGTAAACATAAATATACTTTTTATTTAATTCATTACAGTGACAAGTTACAATAGTTTATTACATATATTTAAGTTACGTGATAATATTTGATAAAAAAGAACATTATGTAAATTAAACAATATAATATACCTACACATTTCATGAACAAAATTATAATTATATTATATTGTATTACTCGTAAAAGTTTGAACAGTAGCTACACGTGATAATCAATACTTCCGTATTATGATTAACCACCTTATTATTTTCCAATTTCACTTGTTCATCCGAACAAAATAATAATAATAATAAATCTAACACAGTCGTCGTAACTAAGTTATGATGTCACTTTAAGTGTAAAAGTTTTCTCATTTTCCCAACTGTTACGAACAAATTGATATGCCTACGTTCAAGATTACAATGTTACAGGTGTGATATGTATATATATATATATATTTCATGTATGCTTAAATGTGTATTAAATTTCAAAATATTTATCTTTAATTCGAGAATATTGCAAATTTCACCCGTTCATTTCGTTATTTTATAACTTAAGTGAAATTTTTCGAGATCATGTTATTATTTTTTTCTTGACAATTTAAATTTTAGATTTATCGGCAAACTTTTTTTCTTTTTTTTATTTCAAAAATATATGTATTGTTGAACACAATCGATATTTTATTGACATGGAGTAACTATATATAATAATATGCGTAAAATATTCTTTCCATGAGATATTTTGTGATTAATTGTTATTCTTGACGTAGAAAAATATGTGAGTTAACTCTTTTAACAGATGGATATCGAAATTGAGAAAATTCATATTGTTATGTATAGAATACACTGTTATTGGTGCTGTCAGTTTTGAGTTCCTGTACATCATCATTTGCCGTTTCCGCTGTCTTATCCATATGACTTTATTGTTAACGTGGAAACAGCACTTGACTGTGCAAAGTTAAAGTTTTCTGTTTATAATAATTATGCTTAAAGGGCATAGCGTTGTTCATAACACTAATTTAAAATTATTACACCAAAAATAAGTATAAACATACTTTTTCAAACAGCTTTCCTGGCTTTATAATATTTTATATCGCAAAGTTCTGCCGGATATCTTTTCTCCGTGAGTTGTGGTGCAAGTTGCTTTTGCAATTATTAAGTAACGCATGTCATAAAAAGTTTTACCAATATTAAATCTATGCATTAATACCACGTATACTTTACCCAATAATTTTTACTTATGTTTACAGTATTTGCGTACTTACAGTCGTTCATAATATCGTCATCAACATAGTCAAATGTACATTCATCACAATCCTTTTATCGAAATCGTAAATATGGTCAAAAATCCATAATAAAAATTATTCTACCGCCGCGTATGGCATTCGGATTGTATTGTCAATTTAGATAAACGGATGTATTATCGTCCAAATCATCTATTTGCAGATAATATTTTTGTCAATCAAAGAAACCGGATACTCAGGTTGTTTATTATAGTCGTCAGATTTTTACTCTAAACAATTTCTCAATTCATGTAGGTATTACGTATGAACACAATTTTCATTAGATAATATTAATATACAATGAATATAATATTTATTCAGCTTTTTTTGTCGAATAACTTATCGTAAAAAAACATAAATGTATATAATGTAAATAATTTATTATTGCAATGGAGTACATAACATACTTTTTAATTAATTTGGTTTTTGTTTTTATTAAATTAATCTTTTTATTCAATTTTAATAAATAATTGTAAAAATTGTAAACTTTATTTTTAATTTTTGGCCATAATCCACAATTAACTAGTTAAAATCTCCGTTTTTTTTTTTTTTTTTTTTTTTTTCATTGAAATGCGTAATATTTACATCTTATGTGGAATTATGAACTTGAGGTCATCTATACTATAGTTAGTATAGATAACAAATTTCAAATATAATAAATATATTATATCCGATAACGAATACTTAAATGGTTTACTTGCCCAACATTTATGTCTGTTTACAAATCAATTTATTTTGACAGAAATGTCACATAGAACAATTAAGCGTGAACAATTTTGAATAATATTTCTTATCTAAGGTAAATAATAATAATAATTCACATGGTGCAAGTAATTGGTTTCAGCGTATATACAATTATTAAATTTATAACATAGGCATAATACTATGTATATTGTATAACGTGCACAAAATAATTTACATATAATACTTTGAGATAAGACATATTATATAATTGGAAAACATTAATAAAAATTGTTTTGACATCATGATGTGGTGATATTTCAATTTAATTTAAAACTTGGTAAATGTGGATCACATAGCCTCCGCACCGAGACTTTATTATTAAAATATATAATAATAATATACACCATGTGTGGTACAAACCAACACGAAAACATATAATAATAATAATAATATAGAACCGATCGTTTATTAAACTGGATTATTACCATAATAAAGATGTCAAGAATTAATATGAAACAAGAAAGTAAGAAAATTATAGATAACTATATTATAATGGTTAATGTTGTAGATACAGCAATAACTTAAAATAATAACCCTAGCCGTTTGAATTACTCAGAAAATAGAAGATTTAACGACATATCTACGTATATAGATTAATTAATTAAAAATATCAATTTAAACATGAGCAGAGAATTGTGCAAAAATGTAACATTTTTTTCGCAATTTTGAATTGTTTTTAATTATATTTTTGTTAATATTAGCAATTAAGGTTTTTGTTTCTGAAATAATTATATGGCAACGGATGTGTCGACATTTTCTGGGGAGTCACAGGCATTGATTGTACGGATTGTATACAGCACATGTTATATTATTATTATTGATTATACACACATTATATTTCACTTTTCGATCATATAATATTATACATATAATTTATCGTCAAATGGCGTTTGCGGTCCGTTGCGGTGTACCTATTTGTTTTGTTTAGAAGCGTATGCATGCGATTTATTCGACCCGAATTCGTTTGTTTTCACGACCCTCGTTGTGTGTATATATTTGATAAACACACTTCCACTACCGCTACCACTATCGCCATCACCATTACTACCATGGCATCTCATTTCGTATCAACACTCGACACTGCGTCGTAGTCGTCGTGGTCGCGTTAATTATTAACACTTCCGGTGGCTATTACGACAGAAAACCTCCGCGAGTATCCAGCCGTTCTTGTGCCTTAACCCTTCCGTTCCGACCGACCCGTCAGATAAAAATCTACACGTGATTCGAATATTATATTCCATCGTTTTTCTCGTGGCGACGTAGTAAGCGAAAGGACGATGATCTCGTAGAAATAGTGTCCCAACCAGGAGGTACATCATCCGTATCAATAAATAACCGCATGTACGCTACGCATACAAAATACATTTAACTATCCAGCCAAAATTATTGCTTATGGTTCCTGTTTAACGAACTATATAATATTAAATATTACCACGGACGTCGTTATGATAACAATTGTTACTCACGTTATAAGTGTTATCCCTATTTTATGAATTTATTGATATTTCGAATGTTTCGTACACTTGTAATAATTATTCTTCTTTAAGCTCAAATACTAACAAAATCGATAATAATTTAAAATAAGGTTATTATAATATAATAACGCAAATATAGCAGGAATAAATGCTATATATTGTATATTTATAAATTTAATATTCATAAGACAGTAAAAAGTTAAATGAAAGTAAAAGTAACTACATTTAATTAATATATTAATAATTAAAAATTAATAATATCATGTATTATAAAATTTAATTTCAAAACTATATATTATTTTAATTTTACCTTCAATTCATGTCATATTTTTTTAAATATAAACTATATACCTTCAACCTTGACAAATTTACGAGTTATAATTTATTGTATTCAAATAATATAAAACTATAGTAGTTGCACATTAAATAATAATATATAAAAACCATTTAATATTTTAAAAATTATATTAAAAATAATAATTGGTATAAAAGAAAAAAAATAATACGTTATAAAACTTTATTAAAATTAACTTAACTTTAACTTTTTAACTCGTTAAAATACCCAGCCTTGGAAAATTGTAGTGTCGTAGTGACAGGGCGCCTCGAATAGGCAAATTCGCTGCTTTCCCGCATGCAATCGATATTTTCGTATTTTTTACCCCTTTTCCTTAAATTGTATTAATATTTCGCTTATTTTATTAATAGGATTTTATTATTAACAAATTTGACAAAAAGAAAAAGTACATGAACTATGGACCTTGAACTCATGTAACTCATCTTTTAAATGCATAAACTAATTAATCTAACTTAACCTATTGCATGGTTTATATTGTTCTTCACAAATTTGATAACAATTAAATTGTCTCTAATATTTATTAGGTTTAAATAAACTGTAATAGGATAACGGTATGTAGAATTTATATGTGAATACATGATATGTATTTTCTAAATAAGACAGAGTGATTCAGATGTTGGTGTTATTAAACTAATAAACTAAAAGATGACTAGATGACTTTGAAAATGATACCGAAAATTCAAAAAGAAATATAGTGTGTTTGGTACTTTGGTCTAATAAAATATAATATAATAATATTATATACAGTAACGATGTATTATTATTGTAAAATATAATAATTCGAGAATGATATTATAATAACATAAAAAAAACATATCCGTGTCATACACGTGGGCGTCAAAATATTATATTATCCTCTTTTTATATCACGTGCCTACGAATACGCATTTTGTTTTTATTTTCGTGACGATAATAATATTACCCCATCATATATAGTAGTCGTCGTTATAGTCGTCTTCTCCTTCCAGTCCATTCTGCAACCAAAGCAGAAACCTACTTTTTCTACAGCATCAGCCAATGCTTTTATAATAATATACAAACAGAGACCGTATTAAAATATTTTTTAGCTTTTCCATCATCGAACGATAAGTACAACTGTACACAAAACGTGCGCGCGCATTTAACATACTTTTTTGTCATCGTTTATATTAAACAAAAAACGAATAATACTTTTTACGACGATTCTTGTATTAGTTTTATTAATAATATTACATCAAACGTATCTATTATCGTTAACTTTTTATTTTGTATTCATTTTTATATATATATATATATAATAAGAATATGATGTTTGATTATCAAGCATACGTTTTGAGTTCCGGAAAAAGTTTTTAATTTACAAAACTCATAACGTCCTTCGTCGTAAAGTATAACAATATATGTTATTAATAATTTCTGTCTTATGAATCCAATATATTTTGCTACACCAGTTAGTCAATATTCAATATATTTCTTTTTTTTTTATGATACTACTATGTTTTATAATCTGGATTTAAATTATGTTCCCGGTAGTATTAATGTTATCTGTGTATGAGAATCATCATTATTTATTTTTTATTATTATTAAAATAAATACTATACGAAATATAAAATTATTATTATTACCTGGTTATTATTTTTAGTTTTTAAACATTTTATTTAAAACTTAAATTAAAAGTTCAATTAAATCTCATAATATTTCATTTATAATAAAATAGTTTATGAAAAAATTGTATATAAAAACGAGACCGTACACACTTTCTTTAAAAATGTGGCAGTTTACGAGCTAACTATGTTTCATTTTCTTTAATAGAAAAGTATACTTTTTGTTTTGTGCTTACAATAAATATACATTAGCAGTTTTAAAAATATGTAAACGTAACGAGGCCTCTTTTTTATTTTTTTTTTAAATAATTAAGTTTTTCAATCAACTAATCATTAGTTTTTTAAATTATTAAGTAAAAAAAATGGTTTATACTTTTAATTTACATGTTTTATTATAAATAAATAGTACTAAAGTAATTTCTTACTGCTTTGTCTAAATAAATTTTATAACATTACTAATTTAATCAGTTAACTGAAATACATAACACTATATTTTCTCTTTTTTGTATAAACTTGCTGTACATCTATTATTTATTGGTACGAAAATAATTACCGTATAATCTACCTATTTTTATTTTTTATTAATATTATTATCATTATTACTACATTTTCTTTACTATTTAAGACTCTTAAGTATATACGTTTTATTGTCGTTTCATGACATTAGACCTAACGTAATAACCATAAAAACATATCATTATTTATATCATTCTCAATTCTCATAAAGATCTTTATTTTGATTTAAAGTTTAAACAAAATTACATATTATATTTAAACTCCATATACAATTCAATGGTGAGAATAAAATTGACTGACTACACAAAATGAGAAGAATACGAATTTTGTTTGATTAAAATGTCTGCAATATAATTTTTTTATAAATTTAAGATAACATTTTATAATAAACTACAATGTATTATTAACTATCATATCATAAAATCTTATCGCTAATAATTATTGCATACTATAATCTACTATATATTTTTCGTCAAATATTGATCTAAACAATTGCCGGAATCAACGTAAATTTAATCAATAATTGATAATTTGTAATGCCATTTTAAATTAATGTAAATTTTAAATTAGTCATAAATAATTTATTATATTTATTATTCATATTATAATAATTTGAAATATGCTTTGGTTTATAATAAACCAAGCACCTTGAAATAGGTTAATTTCAAACATTTTACTTTAAATAAGTAAATATCCGTATTGCACATCTTTAAAACAATGAAAATATATTTAATTGTTCAGATACCAACGTGGATAGAATTAAAATAATGCATACCCATAAACTTACTACCGATTATAAATTATTTTAGAAGTTCTTAAACGTATCATGTAACGTTTCAGATTAGTTATCACTTATATTATAATACTGTTACCCATATTTAACTATTATCATATTTTGAATTAGTAAATGTTAAAATACTTAACCTGCGTTGTTAAAATTGTATTAAAACTTAAAAGATCATAATGATTAAAATACAAAATCTAAGTACTATTATTGTATATAATTAATTACCATTAATTACATTTGCGATGTTATTAAAAACTATTTTAATTTTTATAGATAAATAATTGTTTTACAACCTTGAAAAATTAATTAATTAATATATGTTTACAATAATTAGTCCGCCAGTTATATTTTGAAAAAAAAAACAAGCAAGTCATAAGGTATATTCTGATTTAATAACTTTATGTAACATTGTTATAACAAGTTGTTTTTGTTTACCTTTCACATTGTCTCATTACTTTATAATTTTAATGAAATTATAATTTGTATGTAACATATTATATTTATGTATAAGTATGGATTTTATGTCAAAAATATCAACAAAGGTCATAATAGTATAATAAAATTAATTATCAATTTTTATTTAATAAATAATGTATTGAAATGTCTGTAAACTAATAATTTGGTTTAACATACTCAATTAATACGTTTGATGTAGTCATATAGTCAAAGTATTATACTCTTGTATAATCATAAATTTTAACTAACTACATTTTATAATAAAAAGCTATTTGTAAGATATTTATAAAAATCAAAAAAATAATGCGTGATATTGGAGAAAAAAATGTATACTGTATAAAATAATAAATTTTGTACGCTATAACGGTCATAAAGAAATTTAGAATGTAGTTTTAAAACTATTTTCAATAAATTTATTAATAATATGTTTTTCATAAAACACAGAGGGCTCGATAATATATAAAAAGGGTGAGTCCTCTAATAGTATAGTCGTTATTATATATTAATACATATTGTACCTTATATTTTTATTAAATGTAAATAATATTATAGTCGATTCGAATATATTAATATAATATATTTTAGTTTTAATAACGTAAATGAAAGTAACAATTTTTATATTATAGTTTACTACTTTTTACCTCAGATAAATATAACTTAAAATTAAAATAAGGATTATATTAAATCAACAGTTCACACACTGTATTTATATTTTATATATAATATTGTGCACATACATATTGAAGTACATTACATAATAATATGTTAAATACACTTTAATAGTACTAAATTGATTTTAAAACTACTAATACCCATCGAGGGATTACATTTTATTTACCATATAGCGGTACGATCGATATCATTTTATAATAGGTACCTATGTATTTTATTTATATACTAATAGTGTGTTCTTATAACACATTCGGTATAATATTATACTATGTGGTATCAGTTACGATCGTATTTTTGTATCACGAAGGTATATTAATCCTAGTTAAAGTAAACTCGACACAATATTATAATATTATTGCGAGAAACTAAATTAAAAACGATCGCAGATACGTATTATTACCATAACTATTATCGTTTGGATGCTTAAAATATATACACCGATATTACAATATATTCCACCGAATAATGGATCAATTTTGTAGTCATATGATACGATGATATTTTTTTATACATAATAATAATATACTACCTACTTAACACCGATTGTAATGCATTATACCGTTGATAGGTAGTATATACATTCTTATTACGCTTTTCCGATATAATATTATATAATTTCGCGGACGAAATGTATATTATTATATTTAACTATAGACGTGTTGTTGTCTTATTATGATCGATACAGAAATAAATGCGATATTATTATCGTTATCATTTGAACAACGACAGTAAAGTAATAATATAACTTGTAATAATATAATATCATATATTATACATATATAGTCATTAAAATTTACATTTTTTTCTCCCTATAATATTGTATTGGATTCTTTTTGGACTCAAGAACTAAACGAAACTATTTCGTGTATCAGATACACTAAAAAAGACGATGTGACCACCGAATTTATGAATAGTAAAAATCTTCTATTGCCAATTTCGCTTCGGATTTATTACGTCCCTAGAAATGTTATTAAAAATTTTAATAATAATTAGTTGTCTCAATTAAATATTTTATTAAGATTTCCATCAATGATTATATTTACATTTACAATTTGCACGGTTCAATACATAATAGGATAATTTAATTCTGTTTTAAAAATATCGTTCAATGAGTTTTAATATAATAAACACTTAAATCAATCTTAATAAAACATGTTTAAAAATTTGTTGGTTGTTATAAAAAATAGTATAGAGTAATTTTAAATACCTACTGTAATTATTTCCTTATATTTACCATTATAAATAAAATAAATTATCTATAAACATCTGTATATTTATATCTGTATATTATTTAAATACAAATATTTATAAACAAATTAAACTAAACCATTATGATCAAGCCCGCTCTGACCTTTGTTATACAAACAAATTGGCTGCCCTACCCCCTCCCCAATTTTTTTTTCTTAGCACTAAGGTAAAATTTCAAAAATTGTATTTTTAATAGGTGCAATAAATCATTTATTGTTATTGTTTAAACATATTTTATATTATGTTACCAATAAAAACACAAATTTCTTAAATCATGACCTTACATTTAATTGTGTAGGTGTATAATAGGAAAAAGTTCTTACAAGTTTAGAAAAAAAATGTTCTATGTATGATTATGAGAAATGTGGTATGCAAGAGGTACTTATAACAAATGTTTCTTCCTTTAAATTAAATATAATTTTAATAAAATACAATAAAATACTTGAAAATGAAACAAAATTTACACTCAATGAATCAAATGTAACATATTTTAATTTTATACATGTTTTTTAACTATTTATTTTTGATAATACCTATAAATAATATTTATTCACAGTAAAATTAAGAGTAAAATACATTAGATAACTTTATAAATAATAAATACAAAATAAATAACTTTCACTTTTAACAAAACCAACCTTTAATTATGTTAATATGAACTTTAAAATAACAATAAGAATACAATATTAAATTCAAAAAGAAAATAATAAACTTCCACTTTTAACAAAAACAACATTTATAACAAATAATAATATTACTGTAAACCTAAACCAATTTTTCTAGCTTTAATAGCTGCGAATTTTTCAATTAATGACTTAGTATCTATACTTCCACATAATTGATGTTCAATTGAAATTATAGAAAGGTTAGTCAATCTCTCTTGACTCATAGTTGATCGAAGGTAGTTTTTGACAATCTTTAACTTTGAGAAAGATCGTTCTCTTGTTGCAACAGGAATAGGATGATGCATGATTAATATTTCTATATTTTTATTATTTAAATGTTTAGGCCATGTACCAGGATCATCAGAAATTAAAATGTTTTCTACTAATAAATCATTCATGGACTCATTAATATCTTCATTCCTACTTACAATTTCTACATTTGTTTAGTCTGATAGTAATTGGTTAATTGTGTTAGTACTAATTGAGTTTTCGTTTTTTATTTCATTATCTTGAAATATATTTTGATGACTTAGATTATTTTTTACCGAGTTTTCTGATATCAATGAGGTATTACCTATTAATAAAAGTAATGATATTAACGAAAGTACCTATTTAAAAATAATATATAAATACCGAACTATTAAATTTAATATACAGTATTTGTTGGCACTAAGCGATAAAAAATGTTATTTTTTTTGTTATAAACTAATCTTTTATTATAATAATAAAACTATTTATAACATTTTACTTAAACAAAACTACATTGGATTAATTTCAATCTTTAAGACATGATCTATACAATAATTTAAAACAAGATCATTTCACATCTTAACACTGACAAAATTAAAAATATAGGAAATATTTACCTTCATTAGTATGAGTACTACAGATTACATATTTATTAAGACTTCCTTCGATTTGCTTAAGGTTTTCTGTTTTTTTCTGTTTAATTTTTCTATATTCACATCCAGAGAGTCTCTTAGTTTTTCTATCAACCATATTAGAAAAGTGTGTTAACAGTGTACTTTGAAATGTTAATTGATGGTCTGGATAGTCAGAGATAAAATTACCGAATGGCGAATAATAACAATAAACAATTACACCTCATAAGTTATAAACTATTAACTATCTATACATTTTAAATTGCATGTGAACAGTATAGTAAACTGTAGCAAAGAAACACACAATATTTATCATCAAGCAATTCCCGGTTTCTATATTTAGACACAACATTTAATTTGTTATGCAACGCTTCAATATGTACGATATTTTTATTAGAATATGATAATTATTATAGTCATTCTGGTAAAACCTATCCTAATTAGTAACCATAGATATTAATTTTGATTATATTATGCATTATATTATATTATTATTATTAATCATTATACATCGATACGTGATTTCATATCACCAAAAAATAGAACTATCGCGTTATTTCACTATTTGGTTCTATGCTTCGATTTATTATTATACAAGTAATTAATTATGATACAATTTTTCCGTTATTTGATTATAAAGCCACCCTACATTTTCGGCCGCCCTTGTTTTTTGAACACCTTGCACACCTAGTTAGCGCGGCCCTGATTATGATAATATAATTACGTATTTATTGATTTAAATAAAAATAATAAATAAAACCAACATTCTACATTTGGAATATTCTTCAATGAACGAAACACGAAACGAAAATACAAATACGAGTATGTTATTATAATATTATACTTACATAACAGACAAAAAATAATTAAACCCAAAAAAATCTTCATATTTTATTAGAAAAACTGGTGTAAGCGTTTTTATTATTATTACTATTTTATTAGGTCTAAGCTTCTTTGGTCAACCTTAGAAAACGCCCAGCTTAATGTCCACAAAGTTAATAAAAATGAAAACCTATAAAAAAATTTTATAACTGAGGCGGGGTCTCTTGTACATACAATATTTTTTAATACTCGAAAAATTGATATTTAATAACAATTTATATAAGCCATTAAACTAAATTAGGTACATAAATAAGTAAAAATTATCATACATGAATATAATATATTTTACACGATATAATTATTTTAATTATATTAAAATTATTTATGGAAAATGTTAATTTATATATTGCGAAAATTCGTAATAATTTATTATAAAGTTGTTTTTCGAATTAAATATTAAGTTTCTTTTGTATAACTTTCACATAACATGTTTTATTTAAATACTCATATAAAAAATATATAAACTTGAAACAAATTAATACAATTTTTTAAATATTTTAATTATACATATTTTGACCATTACTTTAACGTTATTATTCATTTTCTTTATAAACGTTCATATTAATTTGAAATATAAAAAATAAATGACAAGTTTAAGATATCGTCTAAGAGAACAGATTCTAATCTCTAATTAAATATTCATAGTGGTTGACTTTCAGTTACTAAATGAACATTTTACCATACTACTTGAGATTATAATTCTATTCTACTGAATGAAATGATAAAATATTTTATGATTATCTAATAAGATTAAAGCACTCCATTTTCAAATACATTTTCTTTTGGTGCTTGCAAACATCGTTTTAAGTGTTCGACATCAATTTATCGGCATATGTCAAATTACAAAAATCAAATAAATAACGTTAATAAACAATAAATTTCAAAACTACACATAAGTATACACATAGTAATTTATATTTACTATACTTCCCCGTTAACACGATTCTAAGATTAATAATTTAAAGATTAAAAAATTGTCACGTTTTTCGTGTAAATGATTTATCGCACGGTGACAGGCGAGAAGGGAATTCTGGAGCCGAGCATAAAAATATTTCATACCCGTAAAGTTGTAAAAAATGCGGGTCGACGGGGTCAATATACAGTTTAGGTAAGTATAAAATACAGAATACACTCGCTAACAACGTTTCGTTGCCGAAAAGAGATGTAAAAATATGATGTTTTATTTTTTTATGGTGACAAGGTAGTATCAATGCACGTTATGGTTTAACCCGACAAAATGAAGATTATGACTGACGACGCTTTCAGGTATTTCTATTTTACAAAATCTCCCGATTTACTCACTGTCACCCGCGCCATATACATTTTTATGCAACTGTGAGAAATCACCCGCATCTAAATCCGTATTAGTGTTAAGCTTAACAAATCCAACAAGGTGTTTTTCTCTATTTTTACCTTAAGAAAAATATACTCGCCTATCCGACAACCGAACAACTGCAGTGAACACGCTTCGTTCAACATTATTTTAAAAAACACTTATTTCGAACAAGATTTAAAATGTACCTTTTATTATATAATACTTAAACAATCGTCATTGCATTGTATTTAATCATAATCTCATGATAATATTATATGTTTTATATTATCTGATATTAAGATATTTCAATTATCATAGACAAGTTTGGTAGATTTTGAAATATTGTTGTTTCTTGTTTTAGTAAAAGTTTTTTCAATCTTTCCGACTATTGCAATTTTATAAAATATTATTTTATTCTATTTGAATTGGTGACAAGTAATTCAGATGATATTCTTATACCCTCGAGACTCGCATTTTTACTTTTCCTGAAATTTGTATCAAACACAAACGATAAGAAATAACATAATATTATTAAAATGCCATTTGAAATAAATGCTATAAATCCCATCGGAAAATGAAAATGTCGTTTCGAGATGTCGAATCGAATAGTCATGATAAACCAACAATATTATAATATTTGTAAATTAAGATGGTAGAATTGGTAGACCACTCATTATCCACGACGAAGTATGACACTGGTATTACAATATGTTAAGTGTTTCATATAAACGATACAATAACTAACCTAATCTGTATTGTGGATAACAAAAATGTTTTCTATCACAGACAATTCTATTCGAAACAATAAACTTGTTTACCATACAATATAAAAGTATTGTATAACATATCACATATAGTTTTAATATTAATAATATAGTATATTAAGAAAACACCATTATTTATATATATATATATATATATATATAAATATGCAAGATTTTTTTAATTTCTTATCATTAATATTATTTATCTTATTTATGATTATTGAAAATTATTATATTTTTGTTAATAATCATGAAGGAAAATTTAACGAAATAAGTTGCATATAATCTATTTATAGAAGCAGTCGTTTTATTCCATCATGTAACATAATACTTTTGTTGTATAGAAATGTAAAACTCTTAATTATCTCAAATACTAAAAATAAATTAATCAATATCTTGAACTATAAACCTCAGAACAAAAACTTAAGTTTTACGGGAAAACATTAATGTAAAATATATCAATAACTTTAATAAGCCTTTAAATATTTAATAAGCGTACATATGTATTTTCTTTTGTGCTGATTAAGTTATAATTTAATATCAAAATAATCCGAAATTTTTATCAGTTAGAGTATAAATAACGTGTTATAATATATTTACATAAATGTATTTTAACATTTGATAAACATTCATTAAAGGAAATATAAAGAATGTTTTTTTTAACAATAAATAGTTTACTGAATTCTAATAACTTTTTGACGTGTTACTAAAGTCTAACCTCAAATTGTAAATGCCATTTTGAAACATGCTCGAGTTAATATTTATAAACGTGTTTTTATAATAACGTTAACTTTCATTCAATATTCACGTAAAAAAGTATATTTTTTTACATAGTTTTATAATGATACATTTAATGCGTATGAAATTTATATTTCCTTAAACATAAACATAAAAGTAATTGTACTTAAACTTTTAGAAAATATTAATTACTCTAAAATATAATCTCTATATTATTTTGTTTTATTTATTTTAACCAATATTGGATTACAATAATTATTATAAATTGGTAAAATTATATATAACTGAATTAATAATAAAAAATTAATACCCAATTAAATAATAAATTACAGAAATAAATAACCACGGATAATATAACTTGCGACTATTAGCCTACTTTCTTCCCACGCAACTTAAAGCATATATATTATGACTACTTCGATTACTTTTGAATGTGATTTGAAAAATTTCTTCTGTTGTAATTCTTCTCTAATGAATAACGTCAAAATATTATAATTTACATTTTACAATTAAAAAATTCATATTTAACAATTCGAAAAACTATTAAAAATGCCACTGAAAGCTCTTCGCAGATTAATTCATACCCTAAGTGTTTATAGTTTAATGAAACTTGACACTATTATATTTTAGTTAACACGTATTTTGTATATTTTCCTTATGAATAAACAAATTTTATTGACTAAATACGTTTAGATATAATATGTTGAAGAGATGTATGACCAATAAATAATGTACTTATATTCTATAGTGTAGTTTGCAAAATACATATAAAATATAAAAACTTGTTTTGTCGAGACTGCAATGAATTGCAACCTAGTAAGTTTCATTTATGTTAGATCCATTCAAAATATGAAAAATTTGTAAGTAAATTTATTCGACTTTTCTCCTTGATTTTCTCACTTCTCTCAACACAGATATTCTCATGTATAAATCGAGTGGAAATAACAGCATCGACATGAGATGTAATAATAAATATCAATTGTAATCTTTTATCTATTTATCTCGCAGAAAATTAGTATTATCGCAACAAGTTCCAATATCATTTGAATAAATATTTAACTTTAATGTAAATAATGTTGTTGTATACAATTTAAATTATATTCCATAGAATATAATAACTGATTCAATTTTTTTTTTCATGCAATATATTGACTTATTCAGTATGTAATATTATTACTATCATTTTTAAATACAATTCCTTATTTAATTTTTATTGATGTGAAAACAAATTTAAAAAAATATATATTTATGCTCTATATGGTACATACATAATTATTACTTGTACTATATCGTCGTTACTAGAGACTGTACAATTGTATGTAATATTATGATCTAAAAATATATGCTATACACTTATGAACTTGCAAAACATATTATATGATATCATGTGATATGGTGTATATATTTTTCATATTTATATAAAAATTATTATAAGCGAAATAATACAATATTATACATTTATACATGTAGTAAAATATTCGTATTTGAATAACCCAAACACTAAGTGAACATACAAAGTTGAGATTAAATGGTAGAAGATACGATACTGATATATAATAAATAATATAAAGTAATAAACTTTTGTACAAAATTTTATGTAAAATAACTTATATTGATTTTCTCTTATAAGGAGTGTTATATTTTTAAAAGTATAACACGAGTCTAATATATTATTAAACAACACATTTATCCAGTCATAAAATACTACACGTGGTAGCCATGACATGATAATATTTTACCGTTATGTTTGAACGACAAGATAATATATTATAAGTACCATAACAACGTATTATTATCATTAAAAATATAAACGTACGTGTAAAAGAATTATATTTGGGTACGTTCCATACACTTACATTGTTCGAATAATGAAATTGTTAACGCATGTGCGATGCACAGTTATATAGTACTGCAATATTATATTTATAATAATATATTATTTTCTATTATTTTTATTAAAATTAAACACTAAATTAAAAAAAAATTAAATAATTAAAGCCTACCTATTGTAAATTTTATAACTTCTATAATTTATTAAATCCAAAGAAAATAATATTATACTTATTATCTATAGCGTGGTATAATAAATTCATTAATATCGATAAATCAAGAATCTATTTTTTCTGCGGTGCACGTTTAGATCTTATATAATCTCAAACTTTTAATATACACTAGATAAGAAACTGAGGTATATGATGATGCTGTGTTATCAATGTTTGTTCTGGTTGGCTATTTTGTCGGATGGCATTCTTAAGTTATTGTTAAACTCTATATTCATGTTTAATGTTTAATGTTTTTATGTTTTAAAATGAGACATTATAGTATAAAAATATAATTTTACCATTAGTAATATGTTTATTAATACTTACTGACGTGAAAATTAATCCTGTTTCTTCAATACCTTAAAAAAATATAAGTTATTTGTGAGTTTTTTATTTTTATAAATAATTTATTTGCAATTAAAATTAAAACTAAATTATTAATGAATAAGAAAAAAGAACATTTACGTATGGTTAGTAGTTTTTGGTAAAATGTATATTTAGTGTTGCTCAAGAATTTATAATTAATTTTCAGTATAATTATTTACTAACTTAAACATTTTCACAAGATTACATCGTTCCTTATTTAGTGTATTTTAAGAATCTATAGGTACACAATGAATAAAGTCATCATATTTTTTAATAATTCGCCCGTATATCGAGTAGACAATAGAGGTAAACAACTATAAGACATATTATTACATGTGCGCATGCGTAATATTTTATAAAATAGTATGTTACAGTGTTATATTTCACTCTAAAAAAACCACAATTGGTGTCGAATTGACTTTTCTTAGATTTTTCATCACTTTTCGTTTTATTAAATTTGAATAATTATATTATAATATTATATATATTAGAATATACTATAAACATTATCGAAAATATTCATAGCAATCAAATTCTATGTTGGCTTCAAGAAATGTACATATGACTCCATCCATTGTATATGACCTAAGGGTAAATAACATATATTATACAAATACAACAATTAACTAGAGATAAAAAATAAAAATTTGACAGGATCTCAGGATACATTCACTGCTATAAATAAAATATAAATGCTATAAATACTTTATATTTTTAAATATATTATGTTACATTGAGAATTTGGTTAAGTCATATAAATACCAAATCAACTCGACACTTTGATAACTGTTGTATGACATTCATTTATTATCGTTAATAATGTATATATATATATATATGAATGTTTTAATATAGCTATTATTTTTATATTATACAATGATATGTGAAGTTAAAACGAACGAAAAAAATATTTTCGAAATTATTTAGATGTAGTGATGGTGTAAATTATACATATATATAAATTCCAATGTTAAATGTCAAAACCTCGTGTTATACTATATATATGTTATCATATATATTATAATTATATCAAAAAAATATATATCTGACGAAGGGACGATATTGTAATTTACCAACAACATAATTACAAGGGTTTAAATAACCAGCCTTATTCGATCTTGGTTGGGGGACGATGACAGGGTCAGAGAATCCTCAGAGGACTGATACATACACACACGCACACGAATATCGCATTATCTTATTAGCGTTTATGCTTGCAGGTGTTTTGTATTTATACTCTTATGTTCAGTCATGCCCGTTAAAGACACGCAAAGCACCCTCAGTGAATAGACTTTATCGTATAATATGTATACCGATTACCTAGTAACCTGTAGCTGCTGAACCCGAAAACGCCACTGACATAATATTATTTTTACAAATGTAGTGCTGCAAATATATATATATATATATATATATATATACAAATTAATAGTATATTAAACCAATACTATGAATTTGGGACAAGCCTTACCACCCAAAATATGTCCGTAGGTCGATTGGCTATTGATTAAATAAATTTAATACAAAATTATAATAAAGATGAATAATATAACTAATATATATCATTTTATCTCATTTGTATATGTGTCAATATACTCACTATCTACAATTTAATTGGTTTTATATTTTCGTTGTCTCTACAAAATTATATATTATATATATTAAGTAAAAACATTTTTAAGTAAAATTAAAAATTGAGTTACCGACTTGTTACTATGTTAAAATTGAATAATATTTATTTTTTGCATGCATGCATATTGTATATTATAATTTTAACGCAATCCTATGTTATTATAAAAAAATGGTCAGTATATACTTATTGAAAATTTTGTAAATAAAATCTCAACAACTTAAATAATTTAATATTTGGATATCTATTTATATAAATACAAAATCAAATGACGAGTATAATATACATTATGCATAGTTTTTCAAATATGTTTTCAATTTAATTTTAAAATAAATAACTGACTAGAATGTTAGGCCTTTCTTTAAATAGATTTGAAGTATTATTTTATCAATCTCATATTCAATTAAAAATAATTAATTTTGAAATAATTTTTTTTTTTTTTTTTTATTAAATAATTATATACTCATATATTAACTTAAATTTACGTTTAGTATATTTGATTCAAATTATTTTTCGATATAAATATAAAACAATTGTCCTAGACTTAATGTAAATAAATAATATTAAAAACGCATTTTTATAAAAAAAGAGTTTCAGTATAAATAACATAATACAAATACTGGTATACTCATATATATTTTTTATTTATTTATTCTATCTTAAATGTCCAATAAACCTTAGAATAAACTGAGAATTAGTTTATTAAAACATTGATAAAATAAATACGTTAAAATATGATATTTAGTGTTTTTTTTTTTTAATTAATCGTTGATTAAAGTAAAAAATATAAGATAATATAAGTTAACGTTTTGATAATAAAACTGAGAAATTAGTTGTTTTTATGATGACTAGGTATAAAATTTATCTACACTTATATACACATACACATACATTTATAATATTTAAACGAATTTAAACGACTAATAGTTTTTAATTACTTTTGTCATTTTATGAATAATTCGAGTGTATATATTTTTTTTTTTTTAATAAATTATAAATATATAACAACAATATATTACTACAGGAATTTGTTTAAAGTATATATGTTCAGTTTTATTTTAATTATAATTTAATATTATCGTTCTCTATAGATAATTATGGTCCATAAAACTAATTTAAACTACATTTACGGCAGTAAATATTAAATAAAGTTCAATATAAGTTCGGTAAATACAAATTTAATATTTGTAATTAAAATTAATATTTTAATATTATAAAATTGTTAAATGCAAATATCAATAACAATATGTCTAATATATTCTACGAAAATTTAATATAATAAGTATTAATGAATTTAAAACGTTTATTAGGATAGATTGTGTCCCCATACATAGGTATGTATCAATATTGCCTATACGACACGCCGTCTTAAACAAAAATTATTTATTTTTTAATAAGAACCAACAACACACCATAATATTTTAGTATAA
The DNA here is from genome assembly GCA_013282895.1 of Eriosoma lanigerum. Lineage (NCBI taxonomy): Eukaryota > Metazoa > Arthropoda > Insecta > Hemiptera > Aphididae > Eriosoma > Eriosoma lanigerum. The sequence continues at coordinate 47,419,783 of CM023358.1, forward strand.
TTGACTTACGTGTATATATATACGTCTCAGTTAAGAATGACATTTTATGAAATTTTTAAACCCACTTCGTGGTAAATATGATTAAATGATATAAATAAACTTTCCGTTGTGAAAAAATTGATTTTAAAGGACTTGCTCCTTGTAAAAATATTATATTTTAATTGTTTTATCTTTTTTTAAAGAAAAAGAAAAACGTCATCTGGGCACATTAAACTTCGGATTAATATTAATTTACTCAAAATAATAAATAAAATGAGTTAAATAAATTGTAAAAATATTCAATATCGTATTATAACAATTAGAAAAGTTTTATGAAAATCAAAATACATTTCCCACTAACAGATCTTTCTCGTTAATAAAAATACAAATTTCGAAATTGGATCATTCTACTTCTCAACAAGTCATTTTTTTCAAGTACAATAACAGGTTACGCGTAGGCCTTTTAATATGATTTATTTTCATCTGACGTTTTTCATATTATTAACCTCAATATTTTAAAAAATGAATGAATATGAATACATTTCAAAAAAAAATTATGTAGTAAATTTATTTATAAACTAACTTATGCATAAATCTACAAAACCAAACAAATATAAAACAAAATTGTCTACATTTTAAATGCTTAATGTTATAAAAACCTTATTATTATATTAATTAATTATTATAATTACACAATTACGTTTTTTTTTTAAGAACAAAATATTGATTATATAAAGTGTATTTTATTTTTAAAATTTACATTAATTATTTAAATATTATAATAAATACAAATTATATAATAAAAATAATTAAATATTATACACTAAAATGTAATATATTGTAAAATAAATGAAATTACTATTTGTTAATGATAACTTTTCTACTGAATAATTGTATAATATCATCTTAACTTTATTAAAAATTCAAAATATTCAAAACATTTCATCTATTGTTAAATGAATCTATGTGTTGTGCATTTATTAAATTATATAACTCTAATATAATATCATGTTTTATATAAATAAAAATAATATTTTTTCCTAAAATTAAAAAAATTTCAAAAAGAATTCAAAATAGCCAAGGTTAAATTATTATCAAGTATCGATCGATCTAGTACTAAGACACTAATAATGTCCAATGTCAATATTTATGACTGAAACCAAATCAAAGGTCCTACTCGATTAAAATACTATACTCTACCCTGCAACATAATAATATTATAATGACATGTTCATATTGCGTTTCTAAAATTATTCTAATCGATATTGATACTACATTTTCAACTTAAAAATATTCTCACCAGAGACTTTTATATACGTGGTATAACGAAATAAAAATAATAATTTACATCCCATCAATATAATAATGCTTACATTTAGTAGTTGATATCAGTTAATATTTATTATAAATGTATTAAACATTTGTAAGAAAAATCAAAAAAATAATCTTAACTTGTAATAAAATAGCTGTGAACAAAAAATTAAATATTAATAGTATAGTAATATTATACGAGATTTTAGAGATTTTGCGTTCAATTAAATGTAACGAAAATAAAAATTTTTATTAACAAGTTGTTTTCACGTTGTTGGTTGAGAATTCGGTAATACTATATACTAAATACTACATTATTACTGGTGTAATAAAAAATTTTTAGTAATGAATAACTAATAAGAAAAGAAGCCTTTTATAAATTACATTTATAATATAATTTTAAATAAAATACGTCAGTTATAAATTATAATATTTCTTCTAATAAATAATAATTATAGGCATATCGTTTTCGTAAGATTTTAACCATTAACCAAAGTCTTATAAACATGCCTGATTAGAATTATAACCAGGTTAAACGCGAAAACACGCCTTTTATGTAGTAAATATAGCTTAGCAGTACTTTTGTTAGTAAATTTGATTTGTATAAATATATTTATAACTTGACGTAAAAAAATGGAAAAATAAAATACTATTTTCCCATAAAAAAAGTCTGCCTTTTCTTACTATTTTTAGATCATGCCGGAACCATAAATGCCATCACGCAACTTTCTCGCACACTCAAGTCATTATTTCTCCTAAACTAGTAAGTTTTGCCCATTTCCTAAATGCGAAATTTGTTATTTCGTTTTATTAGGTACCTATAAAAGAAATTATAATAATTATAAATTATTGTCTTGCGTGTATTACGCTAATCATAAGCGTTACTTCATGTACTCTGAAATTGATGTAGCATGTAGGTAATGACAATTAATTATGATTGCAAGTAAACGATATGACTATGTTATCAATTTATCACATATATTTAAAACAAAAAGAGTTTATTAATTATTTATATTAAGGTAATGTAAACCTTAAAATAACTATCATTATACTTTAATACTCAATTATTTAATGATATAAATTTATATATAAGTAAACAACATATAATTATAACTAAATATTATGTTTAAGTATAAATTATAAAAATATTTAACTGTGCGTATGAAAATAATATAAATAGTACGTTATTCGGTTAATTAAAAAAATTAATTAAATAAATAAATACATGTTTAATTGACCTACGAAGACTATTTAAATTCAAGTATGAAAAAAACTGAAATCGTTAGTCTTGTATTTGCTTATAAAGCAATAAGTTTAAATTGAACTCGCCTAAAGTTTGGCCAAATACTGCTAAATACTTGTATTATGATGCTTTAATGGAATTGAAAGTCATAATTTGTTTTTATTGAAGTTACTTTTTAATGATTCATCATGATCAATAAAACGATAAAGTGTCTACGTTAGTCGTTGTTATTTATCAGTCATTATAAAACTCATAAGTATTTTTTTATTTTATAAATAAAATATTCTTTAGACTTAAGCTATTTTATAACTTTATTTTATTTTTAAACTTTCATTTCCTTATCGTAATTTTGTGACAAACTAAATTAATTTTGTTATATTTTGATATTTATATTTCAATTTCAAATTATTTGATATAAATTATTACAAATTTACTATTTCTATATTATACTTATGTAAATCGGATACCTAACTTTTAATTAATCATGTAAAGTTAGAATTATATATTTAAATGTATTATTTTTAGGCTTAATCGATTTCAATATATAATTTAAATAAATTAACGTGGTTACATAAGGTTTAATAAAATTAAAAAAACAATTTTATTTCTTAGTATTGTTACATAACTATTTGTGTTAACGTTATATTATAGCATATCTCTTTGACTTAAATGTGTGTAGTATATATATATATATATATTTAATTTTTTTATAATACGCTTTGACACCATATGAGTTCCAAAAATAAATATATTAAATATTATACGCATTTATATTCCATTACAATAATTAAAGATTATTTTTTTTTTTTTTTTTTACTATGATCAAATACTATATTTTAATATTCGATTTATTAATAAATAAAATGATTTATTTTAATTATGAATACATTCAGGTTCTTTTATTAAATCTATAATTTTGATTTTATTCGGTAATTTATTATTTAGTACAGTATAATTTATATTTAGCACATAGATTCTAAAAAAAAAATTCATTTAATTTCTTCTAAACTTTGCCTATTGTGTTGATGGTTTCTTTAGTCAAATACTCGTATATTTCGTCAATTTAGAGTATTTCAACATTTAATTAATTTCCAACCTTTTAACCGTAATTCCTGTTCTAAACTTGAAATATGCTTAACAGTAAAACTAGGTCAGGAATTTCAATTTTTTTTTTAAAATATTTATTTTTGTGTCTAATTAAAACTGATAAATATATGTTAATAATACTTTACTGGTTAGTAATAAATATCAATGTGGCATATTTGTTTTCATATAAAACGGAGTTCATAAGATTATAAGTTTGAGGAACTCATTTACATGAGTAAATATTAAAGGTATTATAAAGGTATTATTTCAGATAATTACCGTAAATATAGCTTCAGAGTGCAAAGACATATACGTTGTACATTAAACAAATATTTAGCCAACGAAATAATAATAGCTGTATCATATCTATATAGTCTTAAAAGATGACCTTTATAGATATTATGCCATTAGTATTGGGTTTAATCAGACATTAGATTTTATAAAATTGTTAACCAAATTCAATAAATTTATATTAAATTAAAAACTAAAATTTGTTTTATACACTTTTGTACGGGGTGTTTGTTTGAGGTGTTACCCAAATACTCTAATGGCATCTATAAGCATGGAATAAATTTGGATTTTGAAACATAATATCAAAAAAATATAAGTAGAAATTCACAAAAATAATCTGAGATCATAAATATTAAACACTATTGTTTTTGTATTATATATATTTTACACAGATAAGAGATAAATCAATAATTTTATTTTCTAATAATTAGGAAATGGATACTAGTAAGTTATTATTTTGCGCATAATATGAGTAGTAATCTAACCTATATGAGTAAACATATTTTCAAACACTAAAATAATATAAGAAATGTTAGAAAATTATTAGAGAAACAATTTAATCACGTTTTCACAATAATTGCAATTAAATAACCCATTTATAATAAAATTGTTATCAACATAAGTTAATCTCTATGTACATACAATTAAAGAAAAATATAGTATTCATTAAACTAAATAGAATATAACATATAAAATAAAAATATGATTTTACTGTCTCAGAAATATTTTAATTAAAAAAGTATTTCCTAAAGTTAATATGTCATTTCGTTTGGTATTTTATTAAAATTGAATATTTTAAACAAGATATTACATGTATAAGATAATTTAGCAGAATAAATAATTTTGTATGGAGACATTATGAATATAATAATTTATTTTAATAATAAATAAAACATTATGCTAATTAGTAAAGAAAAATGTATTGTGTAAATTATTTGCATGCAGGTGTATAGTACTCAAAAAATATTGTTATAATACGTTTCAATTTCATATTTTAATTTTATAATATTAGTACTTATAACAAGTGTCAATTATATTTTGAAATTATAATTGTAATCAAATCAATATTTATATAAGAGTTACGATACACCATACACCTGTACAGATTTATTATAATTTAATTATACACAAAAATATTATATTTAAAACATGATTGTACAATGGTATTAGATATTTGAAAAAATGTGTCAAACATTAATCAGATTTTTATACAAAACAATTTTATAAGATTTTAAAAAGTAATAAATAATTAATAACTAATTGATAACATAAACAAAATAAAACGAAATTAGAATATTTTAAAAGTAGTTTTTATTTTACTTGTAATCATTATTAATTTAATGGCGACGATCTAGGATGAAGTTAAAATTAAAGTTATAATTTTATTTCTATTTATTAGAAATAATTAGGTGTCTAAATTATTTTTTAATATTAAAATAACATAATATAAGAAATAATGATTATTATTCATAATCGTCATTTTATATAATCACTTGACTCTATCGCTAATAAAATTCAAGTGGTCTCCTGCTTTTATAATTATTCAGCTTCTTTTCTATTATATACGAGTGGATTATAATATTAGAAAGACTCTAATACCCATTTTTATTTTAAATATAAATTAAATTTTGATAATTAATAAAGTCCTTGAGGCTTGAATGATTTTATTAATCTTAACTCGACGCTAGTGAATTATGACATATAATTATATTAACCATACCCAAGTTAAATGTTTTATATTATATTTCATCATTTTTATTTTAAACGTAGTATAGTTAAATTAGTAGCTCATCTCAGTTATTTTAAACATAAAAGCGAACATGACCTGAACAAATTTTGATTTACATATCTGAATTTAGATTGCATCACGCCCCTGGGTATGCGTTAAATGCAATTATTATAAATATCTGAACTATAATATCCATCCGTAAATTACCCCTAGGAATTATAATTTTCGTTCGTTTAATATTATCTAAATTGTTTAAGTTGGTAAACTAAATACTAGGAAATAATGAAAAAAAGTATATTATATTACAGATCTACTATTTCAGTGCGATTAATACTGAAATTCCTTGTCATTTCCAACTTCAATAAAATATTTGTACATTTATAGTGTTTTATATAAACAAATATATATATATATATATTTAACACATATAACCGTTTGAAAATCGTATAAACTATATTAATAATACAATGAAGTGTTGTGATGATGGCTATATAATCATGTAAGTAGTTTTAATTTTAAAACATATAATTAAATTAACAATATCTTAAAAATTATAAATCTAATCATTTAAATCGAGAACACAAAAAAACTAATCATAAGTGTAATTATATAATATATAATATAACAGTGTCGATAATTATTTATTTTAAGGCATGCACTCGAACTCGATGTGGAAATATAATATATTTTTACCTTTACATATTTATGCAAAAAAAGAAAATGTTATTATATTTGATATCCGATCGCCAATAATTTTTTTTTTTTTTTTTAATCATATTTACTGAACTTTTCATCGTTGATTCGTAAATGAGAAATATAAACGTAACTTATTTAAATTCAAAAGTAAAATTGCAGTTTGTATTTGATGTGGTTTATTGTTTTTCTATTGTTTCGTGTAAGCAAATTTGCTTATAACTTTTTTGAAAATGTTTTATTTCCAGTATAATATTCTCATATGAACTTAATCTTGTATTTTCTGATATAATCGCGTGTGCGTACTTTTGCAATATCGCAATAATGCGCAAGTCAGAAACAATGATATATTATACATTAAGTATTACATAATTGAAAACTAGTAATTCAGAAAACATTGTATCGATTTCTTAATATTACCACGTCATTAATATTTCGTATGGCAGCCAAAACAACAAACTTGTTTTACCTAGGTAATATCTGCCATAGAGTTTTAATTTTCAGTCGTAAACGTGAGTATTTCGAATACCAGTTACTAAGTTACTAACAAAAAAACAATAAGTCGCGATTTTTACACCAATCTGTATGATACGACTGCCATTAAATATATATCATGTTATACCTTATAACACCAAGTAAAAAAAAAATTAATCAAACCGAATTATTCGACAAATAATAATTGATTATATTAATATATATTTTTATTTTTTACACAACTTTCTTGAAATATGATATAATATGCAATCTTTCATACAAAAACAATAATTTGAGTTGCACATTGTTAGAAAATAAGCAACAGATTTATCTGGTTTACCTCTTGATACATGGTCACCCAAAATCTTTTTTTAAACGTAATATTATATTATTAATATACAGGATAATTAAAAAGTCGTGTTACAAAAATGGTGGGAATTAAATACATACGTTTTAAATGAATATTTATTTCTTTATAACATGATAATTTTATTATTCTGTATACGTAATATACAGTGTATATATATATATATATATATATATTTATCATAAAATGAGCTGTTTAATTATTTATCTCTAATATAATATAGGAACAATGTAATTTTATATTTAAACAACCGTTGTTAGGTATTTTTTTTATCTTTAAACCAAATTTATAATATTCTTCTATATTATATCGATACATAAATAACAATTTTTGTATACAATTTATTGAAAAAAAAATCAAATTCACCTAATGTATACATTATATACTACGAAAATACGTATTTATCAACTATAAAATAATATCAAATAATAATTAAAAACTGTCTTTTAGAGAGTATTACAACTAAGATAGACATTGAATTTTAGAATTTTTAAGCTGTTTACTGTTTGTTTGTAATTTTTTTCATTTTAACGTTAATCTTAGTCAAAAACTCGACACCAGAAAAAATAAAACAATATTAACAAGCAAGTAATTATTTTTACAAAACATACAATACAATACAACGAACACATCTGTTCTCCTTAATTATTTGTCACGAAATCCAGAAACAGGATCAGGTTCTAAAGAACCAGAATATGTCGGTGATGGTAGTTATAGTATTAGTTATGGGGGTGACCATCACGGTACGACGATCGGAGTTAGAGGAAAAGTATAAAAAAAAAGTCGACGACGATGATACTATGCTAAAGTAATTTTAGAGTCCCTAAAATAAGGGTTTTCCTCAATTATACAGGATGTATTTTCAAGGATTATCACATAGGGTCACAGAGATATATAACACGTTAACGCATGGATAGTCGACGTTCAAAATAATCAGAGCCTGTCAGAAAGAAGTGTATATGAAGAGAAAAAATCATCTCGAAAATACTACCAGAAATCATTATTATTATTATTATTATTATAAGAACGCACTGAAAATTTCCTAAGCCAGCATTTTTCTTGCAGAAAACAAACTTGACCGGGAAAAGTTTGTCTCTTCATCTGGCTTCTATTTCGACTCTTTACCGCCTATGTTATTACCGTCGATCCCACCGACTATAGACAATGCGGTGGGCTGTTTTTAGCTGATTTAATCAACTGAAAGTTTCTGTAGACCTTTCACTCGTCTTCAAAATATCTGCCTGGAAAAATTAATGTTTCACTAACTTGAAAGGACTGTAAGTTTTTTTCAACAGTACCTAAGCATAAAAATTCTGATAATAATTGATCAATGTTTTCCATTTAGGTATGTGAATTAAATTAATTTATGTGTCATATTCATATCATCTCAATCCAAATAAAACTGAAACTAATAACTGTGTAGTGCCGTATATAATTTTTTACTTAAAATAATAATTGCATTTTATTTTACTTAAATATATTTCAAATATTTCAAAAAGTTAAATTATGTAGTTATAATAAATACTATATTATTTTAATACGTTCAAATAGTTTATTTTTACACCCCAAGTAATCCTAATAATGATAATTCTATAATACTATGATTAATGTAGAGTTTTTCTTATTGGTCTTATCGTATATTTACAAACGAATACAGTAACTGCGAGAACTTGTTACTATAAACGAACTATAATACTCCAAAATAAACGTATCGAATTTCCAACATATAATATTTACTGTACAGTGACAAAATCAAGTGTGTTTGCTTAGATATTTTACGATCGTAAAACAAACTTTTAAATCATTTGATTAAATTTGACATCGAGTTAATACTACAAAACTTATTTATTATGGTTAATATAGATACTAGTAATTACTTTGAGTAAGAATAGGTTTTTAAATAATTAAACTTTTAAGAAAATGTAAGGTTATAGAATTAAAGAATTAAAGAAATCGGAATCAACAAGTTAATGTTAAAGTTTATTTTAAGAAAATTGTATTCTAGTGAATACAATTTAATACCAACTCATTTATAGAACATCGTTTGTAAACGTGAAACTAACATAAAGCATTATTTAATTAAACACAATTTAATTATAATAATTTATTTGTACTCGTTTATACTTGAAATAAACAAAAATTGTACATAACATAGAAACTTAAAAATAAACATTAAATATCAATACGCTGCAAAATACGTGAAGCCAACACATGTAATATTAAACATTTTAAATGCGTATTCATAATTTCTTTTGTAAAAATATGTTTTGTAAAAAACCATAATCATTTCGATTCGCTATTATCCGTCCAATACGTACTTGAATATTACCATTCCTATTTCCGAGTATAAGGTGTATTTTTTTTCATTTTAAAATATTTTATGTTCGATTGTTTATTGTTGAGACGAGTGGTTTATAATTTGAGAAATAAATAAAACAACGTCCATAAAATCTGTAAATTGAAACAAATGGTCACACACATAATATGTCACATTACATTGCCGGTGTGCCGCGTATATTATACCTTTTTCATTACAATATTGATCAACTACTATTTGAATTACAAATCGTGTGAACGAGACTTAAATATCTACGTGTATCTTGTATTGTATTTGTTTTATTTTTTAACGTCAAAACGAGTTAAAATGAAAATCAACACGTTATCTGAGCAGAAAACGTGCACATTCGATACGTCTCACATGTGCCCTACAGCGAATCGTCGGTCAACAGTCATTGTTCTGAATTTCAGTGCACGTATTCTAATAATAACGATTTAATATAAAACAATGGTTGCCGACTACTGCCAACTCCCTGGTCAATCTTTCCGAGTGTGTGGCTATTTTTCTGTTATTAATAATTCCATTGTCCGTCGAGCGATCTAGCGTGTGCTAAGTATAAGCTAACCAATATCTAGCTAATGTTTATTTATTGGCCATATCCAAATGAAATATTATATTCGCATCAGTGTACGGACGAATTATTTCCCGGTCTGTTTTTATATCGAAATCCAGGTCAGTCGGACACAGAAAATTGTATTATTTATATACCGAACGCTGTCGGTTTTCATGTTTTCATACCAATCAATCTCATTGTGTGTTATTACGATAATTACGCATCCGTAGCACATCTAATATTAATGGACTACATCGATAAACGGTTAAAATTATAATCTATGAAAAAATCGACTAATCCAATCAATTTAATTAAATGTGTAGGTGTATTAGATACGATTGATCTATTTAATAATATTGTATAAAAATGATATTAAAAGTTGAACATAAAATTAATGTTCTAATAAATCGAATACCTACGCAAAATTATAACTATATGTATTATATATTGTATTGTAATATTTCAGTTATAATATATAACTAGTTAAACTATTGTCGTAAAACTGTAAAAATAGAATGAAAAACATATTTTAGCATTCGTTGTTTAGATAGCATAACTTAACTTATGAATAAATGTCATACTTTGTAATACACCAGATGACTGTAAAATGTCACAAGATTAAATTTATCTAGTTAAAACCATCTAGATCTATTTTATTTTTATAGTAAGTACACCTTTTTGCGTACATGTAAGTATGCATACAAAACTTTTCTGAAACATCTATTTCTCCCCAGATATTATAATAAAACTTCGATGTAATAAGTTAGTATTATAAAAAAAACCAAAATTCTTAATTAAATAAATCAAAAAACATAATTTTTTAATTGATTATTTACTTATTTTATTTAATTAGTCGGCAATTTAAAAATAAATTATAAAACGTGTAAACTTTAGAAATAAAATCAAAACTCGTTATATTATAAATTTTTAATAAAACCAATTTTACTGCGTTATATATAGACCAATGTACGTCAGTTTTATACATTATTATTACGAATTTAATTAATTTTTTTAAACATTAAATAATATTATCAGAAATCATTTTTAGTTTAAATTTATAAAGTACTATAGAATATCTCCAAATATAACACAATATATTTTAATTTTAGTGGAAACTGAAGATTACATGAATATGTTGTGCTTAAAATGACTTAAAATTTCCAAATAATTTATTTCAAAAGGGATCCCTAAATATGCTCATAAAAAAGAAAAAGTATATTTTAAGTATGATATTAATAAAAACAAACTTTAAATATATATTTTTCATTTTTAATAGCACTTGAATGATGCATATAAAGTTGCTCATTTTAATAACTTACCAATATAGACAAAGATATATAATTTAATGTATATTATATATTATTTATTGGGATTAATTAATTATTTAACATGATAATTGAATTTTTATGCTTTGTTATCATTGAAAAATATCGTTTCTAATGTAATATTGTGATTTATACTATAAATAAGTATAATTAATAATATACTAAAAAATCAAATTAAAACTATATAAATTTAAATTAATCCAAATAATATCATTAAATAATAAAGAATAATTAAATTGGTATTGTTCTGGTTTATACAATTTAATCGTTTATTACATTATTCAGAAATAATTTATTAAAATTATAATATATTACTTGATTTAAAATTTACTCTATTATAATAATACAGTTAATTTTTAATTTATTTATGCTTGGAATATCATAAAAAAAAATATTTTGTTAATTAGTCTATGTATCATACATTCTATTTGAATAATAATAATAAAGTGTAATATAATGATAGAAGATACTCATTAAAATAATAATGATTATGTTAATAATTTATAATTATAAAATTTATAATATTTATTTATAATTATATAGTTAATGATTCTACGACATTATTATTTTTATTATTATTGTGTTTAAACCTAAACACCCAATCACTCAACATCACAATCCCATTTTATATTACTTATAAAAATTTATAGATGTATATTTTATATTATTATTGTTGACGATATCAGTATCTTTAATAATCGTAACTAATGTGAGGTTAGAGTTATTCCATTTTTCTTATTAAATCTGAGTCCATCGTTGAAATTTTGGTAGATCACATGATATCTACGATAATATTCAAGATTCGCTATAGATACTAGAATTATCCGTTACGTGAATAACGTGATTTTGTATACTTATGTATAATAAATCATTCGAGAAATTAAATTCGTATTACAACTAAAACTAAAATTCATATAATTCGTTCTATTATAATAATATTAAGAAATAAAAAAGTGAAAAGGTCGATTTTGGAAGTTTCTCCTTCGTCCCATCGGTCCTCGGAGACATAAGAGATTTCTTATAGTTAAGATTTAAATGCAATAATATTACATTAGAAAATACGATTCTGAGCAAAATTCAATATCAGTGGTGTAGCCAAAAAAATTTTTTTTTTTTTTTTTTTTTTTTTTTTTTTTTGAGGGGGGATAAATTTGGAATTTTTTCTCCTAGATAAACTTATTTATGAATATAAAAGTTTTTGAAATTCCAAAACATTTCGGAGGGGGGGGGGGTTATAACGCGTAACCCTCCTGCCAATGTCACTGCTCAAAATAATACAATATATTATATAAATAAACAATTCCAAAAGTTTACCACGTGTGTAAACTATCAGTGAAATTACTAATAAAAATTTCAAGTATCTACGTTTAAAATTGCATTAGTTATCATGAATAATCTAAAATCAATTTCATCAAAATTACGATTTTCGTAAATTTTGATGTTTTTCCGCCATTTTTGGTAGTTTTTCTTTTCTCGAGGCAAAACTTTTGAGAAATTAAAATTATGAGTTAAATAAAGTACCAACAAGACGCAATTTTCTATCGAAAGCATATTCCATTCGTGGTAATCGGACCATTTCCTACTCGAAAAAGTGTCTTCATACATAAAAAAAAAATCAATATTCAATTCTACTAAAAATATAAAAAACAATTTTAGAAGCTTGAAAAAAAATTTGTGAATAACGATTTTCAAAATATTTTGGAAATTGATTTAATATTACATGAGTAGGCTCATATAAAATTTTCAAACCGTTAAACTCAAAAGTGCTGATAATTATAAACATTTTTGGAAAAAATTTCAAAGCTCTATAATTTGTCAGAAAATCAACTAATCCATTCAAAAATTATACCATGCGTGAAAACTACCTATGTGAATACTCAAAAACGATATAAAGTCCTTATAATCAAAACACAATTAGTAATCGCGAAATAAAAAAAAATTTTAAATAACAGAAACCGTAATTTTGTTAATTCTTCGCCATTTTTTTAGTAGTTTTTCTTCTCTCAAGGAAAAATTTTGAGAAATTAATATAATGATTTAAATAAAGTACCACTGGATGCAATTTTCTACCTAAAGCATACTCGTGGTATTGTGGTAATCAGACCATTTATTTCTACCCGAAATAGTGTCTTCAGACATAATGAAAATAAAAAAAAACATCTATGTAAAATTAATATATTCCTTTCGCTAAGAATTAAAAATAGATATATTATCGCATTAATCTTTTTTATCAGTGGCACTTGATAACATTACTATTGCTACTATATTTATTATATTATTTTAATAAATTATAACATCGTAATCGAGTACGTATAATGTCAAATATAACGATATGATTATAAAGTTGTGTTTTATTATATGATTGTTATCCAGTAAATGTATCGCCACGAACTGTAAGTAGGGTACGTCACACATAAATCACGATGAATTAAAATTGTTCGTACCTTTATAACCATATTATTATTATGCATTATGACGGACAATTGAATGATCGTATAAATAAAAATTAAGAACCGTTGCCGTCAACACCATATGCGTACAAATGATAATAATATTATTACAATAATATGGCGATCGGTCATCGTAATTTATTTAAACGTGGACCAAGAGCCGACGCAGACGTGACGCAATGACAATGTAATAAAATAATATTATTTGTTTGAAACAAACATTACGGTGGGAATTCATAGCAAATAGATATTATTTCCTGTTGGCCATTACACTAGATGAACAACGTGTGCCAAAGGCAATCGTCGACTACAAAACAAACAAAAGGTAGCTTATTAAATCGTAAAATCGAATTCGTAAGACGTTTCATCACATATAGACAATAAGAAGACTAAAACTTAAAATCGTATCAAAATCGTACAATACTCAGTAGTTTAGGCTAACCTAACCAGGACCGGCGAGATGATGGGGCAGGGGGACCAGTGCCCCGGGAGGGCCCGTTGTCAGAGCTTAGGTTTTACTAAATTTTAAATTTTACTAATTTTTATACAAATTATAGTATATAAGGTATATTATATATTATATATATAATTTTCATTATATATATATATATATATATATATATATATATAATATTCGCGTCCGTTTTCTCAAAATTAAACAGCTAGTGTTAGCGGTGAAAAAAGAACTTGCCAAAAACACCAACTTGGACGCAGTTATCAATGACTTTGCTATGGAAAAAGTCAGAAAGGGAACATTTTAACTAAACCTAATTATTCTTTAATTGCTGTTAAATAGTTGGTTACATTATTTTCTTCGATATCAATTAAATATTTTATATACTAAATATTATGTTTTTTATTTTATTCACAATTCATTAAATTTAAATACTAAGTATAACTACTGTATTAAAATGCTATGTATATCTTAGTCAAAGATGTATAAATAAAAGGGTCCAAAATTAATCAGTCCCAGAGCCCGCAAAAATTCTTACCGGTCCTTAACCTAACCACTGGACTATTTTATTGTTCGAACGAGTCTAGGTTTTATTATTAATCTGCCACGTCTACAAAATTCAAAAACATATTAAGTAGGTACTTACTAAATATTATAAAATACACATTTACCCGATTTTATTAAAAAAGCTTTTGCAGACTTTAACGGAGAACAAATCGAGGAATTGCAAACAATGGTCTCGTATCTGTCAGCCATTTTTGTCCTTAAGGGGTGAATATAACAAAATAATATGCATATTAAATAGCATTGAGTGCTATTCATCGTACGTCAAAATCATACTATTATACACCAGCGACATAATTATTGATATTATCTCATTTTCGCATTTAATATTTTTACATATTACGTACAATATACGAACTTTGTTTCTTTGTAATATTCGATACATTCCTTATAGATACCAGTGCTCGTATAAAGGGGAAGGGGAAGCTGAGTACCTTAAGTTATTTTTTATAAAATTTATCATACTTCTATTTTATTTGAGAGGTGTAGTACTCATGCCATAATAAGGTAAACAGAGGTGGAAACATTATTTCTTCAAAGATGAAAAAAGAATCAACAAACTAATTTTTTCCACTTCAAACACTCATTGATATATATTTTTATATAGATCTGTGCTGCCGGGTGCACCATTGCTTGTATAATAATTTACACACCGGCTACAAAAATATTATTTTCTCGAAACATTTTCGTCGGTAGAGTCACAACTTTGGTGTGTATAATGTCATTTTATAATAATATTTTGTAACGCCCACGCCCACGCCACGTCGCAGACGGTCATAAGTTCGTAGTCCGTCACGACAGTTTCACGACTATAATACACTTGCATTAGCGTGGAGAGTTCATCGACAACGGTCGATAGTCATAATAATAATATAGATATTATTATTATTATTATTATTATTATTATTATTATTATTAAATCGTAATATTTTATTTAGAACATTTTCCAATGATTGACAGTTTGTAGTTTTTATTTTTCCCCCTGTTTGATCCATTTAGACACAATTCCTATAAATATATTACGTCAATCAATTTCGTATACGTTTCAGCTAATGATAGTTCATATGTTCATATATTATATTAATTAATATATTAATATATTCTATGGTAATATGTTGAAATGTATTTTGTTATATTTTTTAATTGTGATTTAATATTTTCACGAAAACTTTTGTTTTTTAATTCGTCTAAAATAGATGTTATGATTCTTTATGTTTATGGTACACGTACAAAGGGGTTATAATAATATTATATGTAAAATATGCATATATATAATATAGTTTAGTCGATCCACTGTAATATTCAAAGTAATCAAAACTATGTAATAGACGGGCGGAAAAATAAATTTATCATAACAAATATTCATTAAGTGAAACCTTTGAAATGCCGATAAAAAACTATCATTATGCAAGGCACAAAGGCCGAAGGACTTATTGATAAATTTATAATTAAATATCTTACAGGGATATTTTTCGGAAGGATCGTTTAATAAGGTTTCATAATAATATAGCGTATAGCGCACGATAAAATTAAATTTAAGTGTGTTAAATATGGATACCGCCACGACGAATTCTAAGGGAACATTAATCAATTATTTTTGTTCAGTAATAATGAATGAATAAATTAAAAGTTGACTGCATGTCATGAGAAATTCATAAGTAATATAATATGATGTTTTTGCAGTTATAAAATGCATAGATAATAAAGATATAATTATCTATGATAACATTTTGTATGCACCATGAATTAGGATAGTACAAATTTTACGTGTTATGATATTAAATTAATTAAATTATTAAAAATAATGACGTCAGAAATAACAATTCTCCAATAAATGTAAACAATTCCTATAACTAAACGTCATGATTTGATTAAGAGATCGACACGTCAAAATTCACATATACTCAATATACTCTTTAAAATGACTATCTAAAATTTACATAACTTAAAAAATAAAGAGTTAATTTTTTGACGTTTTTTTTTTTTTTTTTTTTAAATAACTAAGTTATAAAGGTAATATATAATAATAGTCCGTTGCCTAAATGATAATTTGAAAAAAAACTTCATTCAAAAATTTTAATTTTTCTCAGATATATTGCAATTAGTAAATAGATCTGGAACACCCTATATAAGCGGTTATTTTATTTTAACTATTTCGGTTAGAAAATAGATAAAAAAAAAAAATTACATACTTTTTAGTTTTTAAGTATAATATAAAATACAATAACTGAATATTTTGCTAAACAAAATTAAAATGTTTAAAATAAAATCGCATTTACCAAATCGTTATATCTAATTACAATATACAACTTTCCGCGGATTCTCCTTGTTCATTCTATGTGATATAATGTAATCGCGGTTTTTCGTGTTAAGCCGCTCATCTCTATGGAAATATACTCTTACAAAGTATCAAAGTATAATACTTTCACACTAAATGTGCATAGAAATAAAGCTCAGATTAACATAAATAAACGATCGATGACCCAATCTATCATATACGTTACGAATGTATTATATTTTTGGTGATAAAAATTCAAGTCACTACTAAATAAATAACACCTATATGTATAATAAAGTGAGTAAATAGTCGAGTCTACGCACATAAAATACACATTATTATAATCACGTCGTATAACTCGAAAAAATTGATTACACACAAACTCGCTCGACATTTAAATTTAATCGGATTCTGCAGCTCAAATTCCGTGAACATAACTTAGATTGGGTACACTCATTTTCTCCGTTCGCGAGAGAATTTCTAAATCATAAAATTAAAACCCAGCGGACTTCCTTTATCGTATAATGCAAGCGAGACACATTATATAATTTAATGCGTTACACATCTCGCTGCAGTTATATTATGATGATGGTTCATGAATTATTGTTGTTTAAACTTATTTTAAAGTATAATATAGAATAATAAATTGCGATTTCTCTGCGAAACGTTACCAGTGTTGGGATTATATAGATAAAATGATCTAGATAAAACGTTTTTTTTTTTTTTTATTTTATCTACATCAACTTACTACTTGTCTAAATAATTAGATAAATTTGTATTTACCTATCGGTTATTATTAAAGGGTTTCTTATGTATTTTATTTAATTTTTTTTTTTCGTTATTTTGATGATTTATTAAATTTAATACCCATCAATTGACCGACTTTTATAATTAAAATTTTGGTTTATTTCAGTATTATATATTTCAGTTATAAGATCTAATTATGAATATTTGAATTTCAAATGCACTATGTATTCATACACCCGTTGTGAAATTATGGAAAAATATATAGTATATTCTGATATTCATGTCCACATATTTTCCATTTGCATAAACATGATTATATATTTACCAACTCTACTTTCCCTCTCACATGTCGTAGAATGCCAAATGATCATTCGATATTAACACGTTATGTTAGATTTTTGTATTAAATTTAAAATACGTCCGATATTATTCTTTTAGACGTTCATAAATTGTATATATACTTTAACTTTTAAGTTGGTAGTACCTACTTTATACAACATTAATATTATTAAATATAACTTTTTTATTATTAAGTAGCATCTCTAATTATTTTCTTAAGTTTTTTATTGTTTCACGACGTAGATTTATAGGTTTCGAGCTTATTTACTTGTTTACAATATTTTTAAACATATTATGATTACAAACCATAAATTAATTGAATGATTTTTAACTAATTTATTAGCTTTTAAAAAATAATAATAAATAATTACTAAATATAAAACTAGTAAAAATAATAGGTATGTAATAATTGTATATTAATTATTAAGACAGAGAGTACAATATGTTGAATTATAATTATATTTAAAATTATGGTTTTTCAAAATATCCATATGAACTCTATCTCTCTTTGTGTCTCTATTTACGAGGTATTAAATAGTGTAAATGTGTTGGTTATTAAAATAGTAAGTACTTACAACCAGAAAAACATATTGTGAAAAATGAAAAATAATTTATATAGAAAGTAAATTTATCTGAATTTTATCAAGATAAATATATCATTTTTATTATCTCTATCTTTATCTAGATAAAATATGTATAAAATTATAAATCTATATAAAATAATATCTATATAAAATTTGGTTATCAACACTGGTTATTATTTATTATTATTATTATTAATATTTATTATACTCATACAGGAAAGTGTTTACATATTAAATGTCTTATGGACCACGTGTTTTATAAGATTTGACATTTTTTCTCCTTAGCATAAAGTCCCTAGTTCTTTATAAGTATGATAATATTATCGTATTATTACTGTTAATTATTAAATAATTTGACAAGTTAATATATTATGCTTATATATCAATATTTTATTCTTAGTGTCATAGCACAATAATTTTATTATCAATAATATACATATTATTTTATTTCATCGGGGAAATTGTTTTTAGTTCTGAAAATTTGAAAAACGTGCGATTTATAAAATATTAAATTTAGTAACATAAATGGAAAAAATATCACAGACGTAGATGACCTGCTAAAGTTCTAATTTCAATGAATAGAACTAATTATAGTTCTTTGTTGTAGTAGTATGTTATAATATAATAAACAAATAAATATAATAACTATACGTAGGTAGATAGTAAAAGTGTCTGTTTTTGCAGCGCATCTAAAAGTTAACACTTATTATCCGTTTTGTTAGTTTTGTATATAAAATATATTCTAACTATTCTCTAAACGTAGTACAATTTATATAAATAATTTTCTATGAACATTTTAACATTTATAATATTTTTTCTCGCGTTTATTTAAATAAAAACATAATTACAATTAGGCTGAAGGAATATCAAATTTAGAAACCTTATAGTGGACTTATTATTAAGTATGTTTGACTATTCATATTAAACACTACAATCTATGAACAGTTGAATTCAACATTTAAATTTTCATAAACGCAGTCACAAAGACATAAATACGTCACATTGTTATTAATATGTAATATAATATATATCTTCGTGTCCGGAGTCATCATTTAAACTTAAATACGTAAGATAAATAGTTTGGTTAAAATAAGACATAAAATAATATGCCAAGCAACTTCTCTTAACACAATTCTCATTTTACATAACTCTGGACTATTTATAATTATCAATAAAATAATATTATGATACTTAATGTGTGCTAATAGAAACAGCACAAACGGATCGATATGATGATCCAACTGCTATCGATGGTCAAACGAACAGAAAACAATTTTCCGATGTTTCGGAAATACGGTTTTAAAAAATATTAATTATAAGCCATTTTTCCAATATCAAATGTATTATACCTCCTCTAAAACCAGTGATACCATTACTACTGATCTGTACTCTTTAATCCTTCATCTAATAAAATATAAGTTAAATACACCGAAATCGGTATTTTTAAACTATTCATTTTAGTAAATAATATATTGGAAAATTAAAAATAAAACATATTTGATTATTTTATACGAACATTTAGTTGTAAATTGTAATATTACTAATATAAAAATCATTAAAATATGACAATAAAATAATTATTATTAAGAATTTTTTCGTTTTTTTTAATAAAAAATAATAATAATAATAATCTACTGTCTACAAATTTAGGGAGAATAAAACCAAATACTGAATATCAGTAGGGAATAAATAAATGATCGAAACTATGAAACGCAACTTTGTGTAAAATTATTTATCTTCATTAAAATTATTTTTAGTATTTTTAAATTAATTATTAATAATAAAATACTATTATATTAATTTAATTAATTAATTATTTTTATTTTAATTCCAAAAATAATATTATGATATCAAACAAATTATTATTGAAAATGTAAAAGACATCTATATTTTTTATATAAAAACATGTTAATGGTTATGATAGCAATTGTATTCATAAATTCGTATGAATAAGATATACACATTTTACAGGTTGATGACATTCTACTCAACATTTTAAAACTTTAAAAATCCTATATGAAAACTTTATAAAATATACTAAATAACTGTTTTCTTTTTAATACCTAAACAACTTAATTTTAAATTAAATAAATTTTATACGAATAATTGATTAATTTTAACAAAAAATATAAAATACTACAATAAATATATACATAAAAGAAGTTATAGAAGAGAACAAATACGTTGGGTTACATATCCTGTATAAAATTATAAACAACTAATAATTATATATTTGTATTTCGGATAAAATTACATAATTATATTATTGTATACTATTAATTTAATATTATTAATCATCTTAAAATATTAATAAATAATTTCGTAAAAATATTACAAATTATCGTGATATATTATTAGTATTATTTAAAAATTATAGTTTCTCGTTAATATGTAAAATATATCTAAAATGACTACAAAAAACATTTGTAGGTTAATTAATGATTGTGAATAATGTATTTAAATACTGTCATTTGCAAATGTAAATTTAAATTTTGTGTTAATCAAAAGAATATTAATATTCAGCAGTTTTTTTCTTCTGTATTAACTATAATTTAAGTTTTTACGAATTCTTTTGTAACTAAAAAAATATTTAAAATATTTCGTTAATAAAAATAAATTGTTTAGTTAATTTTATTGTGTTGGTACATTTATTTCAAAACTATATTAAATAATATATAATTATATATATTTTGATAAAATAGCTAAATAATAATTTCTCTACGTAATTTTACCAATAAATAAACAACAAAACTATTCTCTACAGTGTAAGCACTTTTTAAAAGAAGCCATAATATAATTACTTTTAATGGTTATTAAATTGGTTTTCCGTAAGATTTTCCTCGTTGTAAAGTTTAAAAAGATTTTAATAATTTGTCAATCAAAAATTTATATTTCAACATAATATATTATTCAATATAATTAAGTATCGTGATTTTTATTTTAATCAACCGTTTTCAAAATATTTTATGGTTTTAATATAATATTATAATTAAAAATTAAAATAATACCTATTATAAATTATTTAAGTGTAATATAATACGTACTACTATTAATAGAAACTGATACAAACCATGTAATATAATATAGATCAAGCAGAATGAAAATATAGCAAAATAAGCTCACTCTTAACAAAATTATATTTCGTAAACAATCCTTTGATTTGTCGATAGAGTCGATGTAATTTTTATAATGGCATATTTGAAAACCATTTTATACAGAATTGATTGATCTTCCCCCTAAACAATATAAGTTTAAAAATATTTCATTTATTTATTTTTTTTATGTTTTTATTAATATACTATAGAACTAATATTAAATAATTTAATTTTAACATGCAGAATCACTAACGAATATTTTACTCGATTGTGTATGTTTTATAATTTTATTACCTGTTTTTATCTCGCTATTAAAAACTTTAAAGTTCCGAAAGATATAATTGTGTGTGTGTGTGAGTATAAAAATAATCTGAATATAAAAACAAATTACCATAAAACATTTTTATTTATCTTTGTCATTAGGTACATAATTTAATGTATTAAATACACCATAACGTTATTAATGTTATTATTATCTGACTTGATATTTTGATTCGAAATAAATATATATATATTTTTTGTTTGTCTTATTAGAAACATCATTGTTGTACGACAACAAACACTATCACGAAGAATGTTTACGTTGCAATTCGTGTGGTATGAACCTGACCGGCCCGAACCAGAAACGGGCCAGAAGATTCAAGAATCACATACTGTGTGATCTACACTTTGCTGACGTTGCCCTGATGGAGTGTTCAGATTTCATGCAACAACTTCGTAGCTTCAAACCGCAATCACTAGGTTGTGCTGTGGCCAGAAGGAAAAGCTCCACTACTCTCATATTCCCGTTGCCGCCGCAAGCTTGTGGAGGTAAGTGTACTGTATTTTCTAATTTTGTATCAGGTTTCAATAAAACAAATAAAAAAACCCCTCTGCAGCTACCTGCAAAACAAAAATACTACCTAGTAGTAGTAGGAGCTCGCTCCCATTTCTTCACTTTTAAAAAGGTTTTTGCTATAAATATTATAGATTATATGCTCCCATGAACCTTTTTGTTTGATCGCGAGCCAAAAGTAGGTCACGATATACGATTTTGTGGATCCTAAGAACTTATAAAAATTATCATATTATAGAATGATAAAAAAAAGTTAGATATTATAATACACTTACGCTGTATAATAATATAATATATTAATCGAGTTTTAATTATTACTTATCTAACAAAAGTATTATTTATCAACTAAACTTACCTAAATATTTCACTATGATTGTATTATGATCCTATGTCTTTTTCAAAAATAGTTTGTACAATCGTACCCATGAAAAGATTGTGAACTATTTATAGTAATTTATCATTTATCGCTTATTCTTAATTTGAATGAAGAAATATATGATAATAATAAACGTATTATATTTTAATATAACACTTATAATAGTATATATAAGTCGATACTTATAGTTATGTATTTAGTTCACGAGTTTTATTTTGTAAAGTCATCATAAATAAGTTATATTTATTATCCTGTTATAATAAATTATCTTCGTGCACTTGGCCAATATGCCAATATTGTTGGTAGAATAATTTTTTTTTCCGTCTGGGGATTTTATACAATATCAAAATAATAATATATATAATATGATAAAATGTTCGGAATATCCGTTTTAATTGGATCACAGATGGATTCACTAAAAACAAGGGCAGAGAGTTTTATTATAATAATATGCCTACGCGCGTATCACGACCGGATGATATGCACATAATAGGTATATAAAACAAAACAAATAATTATTACTAAAAGGGAAAATAAAAGAGTACCCTTCAATATTACAAAATTGTACATACAGAGTGATCGAAATTTCGTATTAAAAAATTATACAGATAGCATTGAAAATGGATGTTATTCCAATCACATTTATAACCACAAATAGTTTATAAATTAAATGGATTATTCCGATCGTCTTGTATAAACGATGGTTATGACTAATGGGGTTGAGGGAGAGGAAAGTTCATGATAAATGAGGGTGAGGATGGGGAGGTAGAATAATAAGAAGAAAAATAAGAATAAGAAGAAACAACGGAAAGCTGTCATTCGATGTTGTCCAAGTCACGCGAGGCCACTTCAAAGTTTCTTTCCCCCTATAGTATAGTAGTGTCATTACACTCGAGAAGTTACTTTCGGCGAACACGCCAAAATTCAATTTACCCTGCCGCCGGCATCAGCGTCGCTATTTTTTTATATATATTTATATAGCGTATGATGGTAAAGTATATGGACGGGCGCTTATATTATCGTACCTATATAATAACGAAAAATATTTGATTATATCATATTATTGTCATCCTTATCATGTTATAGCTTACAGGTACGTCAATTCTGGGCGGTAGAGAGTTTAAAAGTCAAAGTAAAGTTAATTTTAAAACATTGAACAGATATAAACTTAATAAATTACATTCTACTTTTAAATAAATTTTAGTTAAATTAGTATAATATGTTTTATATACATTTTAATAGTTTGAAATATTTAAATAATAATAATTAAAAACAATCTATACGAAAATACAAAATTGTTTTCTTATTATTATTTTTCTGTTTGTTAAATAAAATATAGTCAAAATACAAAAATAGCTCATATTTTTTCATGTTCAGATTTTCGTTAATAATAATTATTAATATTAATACATAATCTTATATCTTGTTTTAGTAAATCATCT
Organism: Eriosoma lanigerum; assembly: GCA_013282895.1. Classification (NCBI taxonomy): domain Eukaryota; kingdom Metazoa; phylum Arthropoda; class Insecta; order Hemiptera; family Aphididae; genus Eriosoma; species Eriosoma lanigerum. The sequence continues at coordinate 47,444,336 of CM023358.1, forward strand.
TCATTTCACTATTATTCTTTTACATCCCGTGGTATCAACAAACAAACAAACAAAATGATGTTGATTAATTTATTTTTTATTTTTTAGTTAATAAAATGTTGAACAAATTAATAACTTAAATCTTTTTGCGTACTTTTAATATTTAATTTTTTAATATAACTTTAACACTATTTGTCTGAATATATAAAAAAAATTAACTTTTCAACCTTATAAGTACCTCCTTAATGTCATCCTATTACACATATTATAGCCGGCCATTTTACTACATTATTATATTCAATACAATATAATTTAATAATTATAAACAATCGTTTTACTGTCATACGAACAGGAATATTATTATGTTTACTATATCATAATTATGATATACATATTATTTTATTAGGATAAGAATTCGCACCATAATAATTTCGTACGTAGTCAATGAGTCCTCATAATAATACTGGAAAAAGGGTTATTTAATTTTTAAGACATCACGTGTTGCGACGAAATATTAAAATATTATTAATGATAACAACTGTGCAACTGGTCCCTGAGCTCTTAAACGTTAAATTTTAACTATATACGAAATATATGACCGCGTACGCAATATATATTCTATAAAACCCAGATGATTATATATTTTATTTTCAGCAACCCACGCATACCGTCAGCACAATAACAACACAACCACATTGGGGTGGTCGTGAAACGCCCCAGTAGTCCAATTTATTTCAGTATATAACACTTACATTTAGTTTGACTTGAAACGTAATGATATTAAAGTTATTAAAAATATTATCTTTATTTAAAATTCAAGATTAAAAAGCGGTAAATATAATTAAAAGAAAAAAAAAGTAACATTCATTCCTAGCTTCGCTCAGAATTTAAATTGATGTGAAAATTACTATTATTATAATTAAATAATATCATAACGTTACGTTTAAAGAATAAGTTTTAAAAAATAATATAAGTGTATCTGTTCATTTTATATTCATGATTTAAACTTAGTCTCTTAAACGTCAAGTATATTATGATATGGGCACAACCCTAAGGAATAAAAATATAGTTTAAGTCAATTGATTATACTGTGTAACTTTTTAAAAAATAAAATTTAAGTCATGAATAGTAGGTTAAAATTTGCCGATATTATCTCTATGACATTTTAGTCTTTGAAAGAGAAACAAACTTCATCAAACGAGTTTTGTGATTGAGTTTTATCGTTAATTAGTCCTTTAATCACAAACTTATACATGAAAAACATAATACTACAATATTTTATTCACAATTTTTTCACTATCAAATAGGTCCATCTATTTTATTTTATATTGTAATATTAAATGTAATAAAAAATAAGTATATATCATTAATAATATAAAAAGAAATGTAAGATTTCAATTCTTAAATAATTTCACTACTAGTTTCTATTCATGTTAACATTCTTCAACGCAAAATATATGTGTAATCGAATAAAAAAAAAATACTACATAAACAATAGACAATGAATATCTGTATGAAATAAAATGAAAAATAAGTTTAATTAAACTTATAATATATATATATAATATGCAAAATAATATTAATCATCAACGAATATATTTTGGTTAAATAATTGGAGTAATAATTATATACATAGTTTAATCAATAATGAACTAAAATTTCATAATTTATCTAAATTTAATTTAAATTGTCCTACATATTTTTAAAACGAAAAATATTGTTTTAAACATTTGCATGATATTGTATTAATTAATATTTAAGTAGATAACAAATGAGTTTTGCAAATTTATATATACATTTCTATATCAATATTGCATATATAATACGCCGTCTAATATAACTCGAACAATTTCAATTAATTATTATTCTTTGTTTTATAATATAATCTTCGGATTAAATTTAAACAAGTTATAGAATTTTAATATTTCATAACTTTGTTGTTTATTTGTTAAATGTATTTATTTTACAATAACTAAAAGAGATTAACAAATTAAATATTTATCTCAGTTATCATATAAGAAAACAAAAATTATCTAATAAATTTTAACTAGTATAAGTTAAGTTTGTATACATAGTTGCATTAAGTTATTTATTACATTTTTTCGTTAAAATAGGTAATATAATAATAATAAGATAATATACTTATTACAGAAAAAAAGGTTTTCATACGATAAAAAATAAGCGTAACATTCAACAAAACATCAAACGCTATTGTAAACATTAATTTTTTCTGCATATATACGGTTATATTTATTTTGTACATTAATATATTTTAAATTGAAAAATTTATCATGTTCAGATATTAAGTGCATGTTGATAAAAATATATCTATACAGAATTATTCACAGAACATGCTCACATAACACATATATATTACATGAATATTAAAATATACAAATTATAAAATATATAATATTATATATAATCGAAACTTACCTATATTTTTCAAATTTTTTACATCAGTCAAAACAATTGCTTTTACTATATCATATATATAAAAGCAAATTCAGTAAATTATAAAGTGGGGCATAGATTGTTTTTTGGAAGCTTTCATAATATTTCTCCACCTCTCCGTTATAAAATATAAATTAATTAACGAAATATATTTTTTTTTGTAGGGCGATTTAATACTGATCGGCACACTCCATCTCTGAACACTTTTATTCTGTTGCAATACAATTTTTTTCCCAAAAATTATTATTCCGCTAATTTTGCTTAATTGTTAGATTTGTTTTGATCAAAATTCCTCAGCTGGTAATACGAGTATATAATATATATTCTGAGGATACTAATCGTTAATATAATATAATTTAATTTTTAATAAGCATATTATGAACTAAATATGATTTATATTAGTTTTTAAAAATGTTCAGTTAGGTATTGTATTTGTGCGAATCTTTTCTAAGATACCGGTTAAATATGTATTATGTTTACGTATTATAATTATATTCGTGATAATTTTTATCACTACATTTAATGATTACATAAAGTAAAATAAATAATATTAAAAAGTCCATTTAATATTATAAATATTTTAAACACGAATAAGCAATATTTTTAATTTTCGTATCATTTTTGCAAATTTGTTTCATCTGAACACAGTGAACATAGATTTAAAAATAAAACCAAAAACAGGTCTAATATGTTAGCACATCAATTAAAAAGTAATAAATTAAAAAATAACTATTTGAGTATATTAAATATACAAAAGCTTTAACCAATTCTAAAAATGATGTTATTCTAAAAATATTACACATATTTATACCAAAATAAATTGTTTGACAAAAGAAGTTTTTTAAATTAATTTATTTAATTTTTGATTAAATTTACATTTTATAAGACAATTCAAATAATTACATAATAGTAAATTTGATGTTTTGAAATATTCTTCTTTTTAACGTATTATATATTAATACTAAGATATTAGTACTAATAAATTAATACCTAGTAATGCAATTTAGAATTTAGCATATAATTTTAATATAAATGGCCGTAGTTAATTGTTGTAGTAGATAATATAAATTTAATAAGTATGTTAATACAACTAGAATTATCTGTGAATAATATTAAATTTTAATTTGCACAAATCGTTGTACATTGTTATTACCATTTTATTATCTTTATCGTTTTGCCAAAATCGATTATTTGACTAATATTTTTATTTCTAAATAAAATCAGCTACTATGTTCTATGTCACAAAGACGTTAACGTTGACTCGTACAAATTTTATAAATAAATTAAGCTCAATTTGAATCAGTTATTTATAATGTACTCTCACAGAATATTACTAGTTTTTAAGTAGTAGTTTAATTACTAGTAGTGTTTATTAATAGATGTAAAAGAAGCAGCAGCGAAGTAAACAATTTCCAGACAACTATTTTAGAAACATGATGAATTAATTATTAGCATTTCTTCGACAACAATGTGTGATGGAGAAACCGTTGAAAGAGCAAATATTATACTAAATGACAATGACGGCGACGGAAATAAACAATGATCATCGTCGTTTTCACAATATTTAAAGTTTCTACTCGTTTGTGAAGTCCATAATAACGCGTAAATCCTTTTACTGCGCTCTTATTTCTAAAATCTACAAATAAATTGGCATTTATTTATTTTTATAATTATTATTATTATTCTGAAGTGTGTATAAAATTTAACTTTATCCAAGGGACCAAGGAAAACTATTTGATATATAAATATATAATTATGGGTTTAATACGTTTTATTTCATTCGAGTTTTTACAATCATTATGACCAACTTTGGAAGTACGGACATTTCTGCCAATTAGTTTAAATAAATAAATATATATATATACAACATATTCGTTGATTTAATATTACTACGCTGTTATCTCGTTTTACGACAATCCGCCGATAGTTTATGAGCAGATGGAAAATATTTCATCTATTTACTGCAGTACCTAAATAGATCGCTGAGTAAACAAGTGAGATCTTATAATTCATAATAATTGTCGGAAAAACTAGTTCTATTATAAATCAATTTGTTAAGACATTATTATTTCGAATACAATAAAAAAATGAAAAATGGATAATCGTCAATTTTACTGAACAATCTGTATAAATATATTATGTTTAACTAATTAGGGATTAACCACATTCCATTTTAAACATACGCTGTAGCACTAAATTTATTCATTTTTTGCTAAATTAGACTAAACATAATAGTTTATTTAAAATAAAAAAACAAAATACTAATATTACTTTTACGTGACTATAAAACCAAAGTTTCCCGGTTTTTTTTATGGTTAACTTATACACAATGTTTTATGAAACATATAACTATCATTCACATCTCCCATTCTGATTTTACGAGTTTCACATTTGTATTCAATTCCATTGCGTAATGTGACTTAGATCCCACGTTCAATCTATTATCATATTGCAATAATTATTAAACGTCACGATTGTCATCGGAAGTGTTAACAAATATTATTGTTATACTATTCCGTTTTAGTGTGATAGGTTTGACCACAGTTCGCCACATTTATATGACTGAATATAGCTAGAGGAGTGATTTATTTAAAAACTTTTTATAAAGTCACTCGGGAACATTCTATTGTTTTGTTTTTCCTCTTTCGTTAGCGACCTTCGTTAACTACAATGAAAGTTCTGTTTCAACACCACCAAGTAACGGACAAACGTTCAATACGAGTTAAACATAAAACTCACTGAAATCCTGGGTTTTTCGTTTTACAAGTGACCCTGTTTCATTTTCCAGTAGGAAAAAAAACTTCAGATAAACTGTAAAAACAAATTATTTATTTTTTTAAATTTTTCATCTAAAATTTGTCAAATGCAACGTGTTAAAAATATGATGACCTAAAAATTTTAGGTATTCATTTCCGTTGCATTCTTTTCATAAGTCACGTACTATTATTAAAGAACAATAGAAATATAATCGCTTTTTTAATCCATATTTAATCTAAAATAGTAGGATTTTAATTTTTTTACAGAATACTCCTTTTTATTACTTATCAAAAGAAAAAAATTAATACTATGGAATTTCGTCTTATCAAAATCAGTGTATTATCCAATAAATTAGAATTTTCCGCCTAGTATATTTAAAATTATTTACATATTATGTTCAACACGTATTGAGCATTTAATATACGTATAATATGTATTATAGTAATCAAACAAAATTACCAAAAACTCATTAAATTATGAAAATACTATATAACCAAGTATTAATAAAAATCTAATTTGGCATATGCAGACTAAACAATTATGCCAGAAGTATATACTTTTTAACTGTACATAATACAAATATTTAACTATACATATTAATACGTATCAAAACCAATTGATAACATATTTCAATTTTAAAAATAAATATTCAATAATTTCAAATAAAATGCTTCATTGGTCTATTTTATATTAAATTTATCACATTCAATGCACGCAATACTGAAAATATTTGAGCAAGTTTATTTCCCATAATATTCGAATGGAATTTATTATTTTTAATATTTTATATGAGTAAGTCACGTTAACATCATGTCATTGGTTATGACTTTATGAGTTATGACTAATGATACACACAAAAAAGGCTTATAAAATGTGAGACCCCAAATATATTGTTTACTTCACAGTTCAAAGATGAATGGTGTCGTTGCTTTCAGAGATATTCGATAAATAGCCTTGCTTGTCCATAAAGAAACCAATTTTAAAAAAAAACATTTGTAATAATATCTTATTTTATTACACATTTTCAACAAATATAGCAGTTTTAAGTATAGATACCAATGGTAACTATAAATCTGGAAGTAATATTTAAATATATAATATATATTATATATATAGGATTATTAATTAACAAAATATTAAACTTATTATTAATTAAATGATTATGAATTCCGTGATAAATTACTCCTTACAATACATATTTTTGAGTTATTATTTATTTATTTTTTAATAATTATTTATTTCTAAATATTACATAAATTAAATTTCAAATTACAATAAAAAAAAATAATACAATATTAATTATATATTTATAAAGTGTATTCTAATATAATATATTTTTTTTTTAAACACATTTTTCAGTAACTCTGATAATAAACCCATAAAACCACAGCATTTATTAAACTAAAAACATCACACATCAATATTTTCAACAAATCCAATTCTTTAAATTAGCAATTTTTAAATTAAGTGGTTTTTTTTATTAAAATATGAGATATTACAAAAAATATATACTCATTTAATAACTTATATATTTTTATAGTCTCTATATCTGTATTTTTCTATTACTCTGTACATTATAAAAAAAAAAATAAAAAATACTTCTTGAAATAGTAAATAAAATTTTTCATTACAAACTTACTTATAAAATTTAGTTATCCTTTAAAATTTTATGAAGTACTTAATACTTTATATTAAATATTTATATTTTATTTAAATTATATACAGTTAATTTATGAACTTAATACATTTTGTACAATTATACATATTGTAATACATATGCTAAAATAGCATATTAATTAGATTTCAATAACAAAAATTTTATTTATTTATTCTTATTTATATAACTATTAAATATTATAATATTAGTCTTGTTTTTAAGAATCTCAAATAATATTCCATTATATGACAATATATCAATAATCATCTAAATAATAAAAACTCGTCTATGTTCTATGTAAAACAAATTTACCAATCTCATTGTAATGACTTATAAACTGGGTATGAATTTAAAGGTTTTTGAAATATTTTTAGATATACAATATTCCAGAAGTAATTTATATATATAATGACTTTCGAAAAAGTTTCAACAATATTAAATTAAATGTAAATATTTTAATTAAAAGTATCAATAACACTCACTTTACTAATAAAGACTAAGCGGTAAAAATACAATAATCTAAGTTCCTTTGAAACATATTTTAATATAGAATACACACTTTTACTCGCAGTCGAATTTAAACAAATAAATATTATTATGTCAGAACAATAATAGCTTTTTTCATCGTGTTTAGATTTCCTAGCACGTATCTTAATAATGGTAGTTTATTAAAGCCGCGTCGATCGGAGGACCATAGGTAATACTTTTGTGATTACGACACGACTGAGGGAGACTAACAGATGAATCAGTATAAAGTTCTTTTTTATATATTTGTTTTTTATCCCTTTCTCCTTTTTTATGCTCTCAAGGTCTCCGTGCTAAGAAAATGTATGATTTTTTTTTCTATCCAATCGAGTTTCTAAATATCAGCCATTTATTTCTTGACGCTTGATTTTATGTTTGTTGACACATGGATATTTACAAAGTTATAAAACATAAAAACCAATCATAGGGAAGAAATATTGTATAATATCATGGAAAATACTGTACTATAATATACACATTTAAATTTACTTGTATAAATATTTTCTTTAAATATAAATTCAAAAAAAAAACCTAATTTAACTTGATCGTAATGCAATTAATTCGTCGATGGAAACTATAGAAAATAATATAAAATACATATTTGAATAAACTGGTCATTTTAACAATCGCATAATTGGTTAATATGTTTAAATTTGAACTCGTAATTTCAAATGATTTTAAACCTATGAAAAACTAAAAATAATTCTTTTTTTATTTGGTACAATGACAGTTATATAAATGGTAATACCAGTTGCCATATATTAATCATAAACTGTTATTATTTTATTATTTAATGTATTTTCTATAAACCGTAAAATAAATATTGTAATAGTGTAGGTACTTATTACAATTATTTATATTATATTATGCATCTTGTTAGTATATCGCATAAATCGTGTAATATTAATTTTCCTCAATTTAAATGCTTAGGTTAGATAAAATATTTCAACACAGCCTTTCAAATTGATAAAGTGTACATTTAAAATATCACCTAAACTATCAATTCCTCCTTTCTACACGTCTACTATTTATATTCTAATTCAAACTTACACATTGCCGTAATTTATACGTAGGTATTGAAATCGAATACAATATTTTTAAAATGTGTTTATATTACAGAAGAACACGAGATAAAAACTATGATCAATACTATAAATTTAATACTAGTCTTTAAATATTACTGCTCGATTATATTTAATGTATTATTCGTATAATTTTATATATATTGTACAAATATGCAATCTGCGGTACATATTAGAACTTTTGATTGAACGTAAAACATTTCATTCATAATAATAATGAAAATATTTGAAATATTTCATACCAATAATTGTTTATATATACACTTAAGCTAGGCTGGGACCTGTCTGTATGTAGCCACTGTAAATGTCCATTATAATATAAAGGTTTTGCTGTAACTATTCAGCTATAATGAGAATACCAACATACGGCACACGCAATCAAAAAGTTGAAATTGCGTTAAGGTTTTCGTTAAGGTAAAAGTACCTAATCGGAATTTACATTCCACCTACCATACCTATCTTATCCAGTTAACCATTTTATACTGTAGTCAAAAATACGACCAAGAAATTATTTTAAAAACCAATAACTTGCAAAATGATATTTGCCTTTATTTTCAAATTGTTTTTAATATTATACTGTCCATAGCTATAACTAAAGTCCAATTTTATTATTAATAAAATATTTATTCTATAATATACAATAATAATTAAATACCGATACATTTATTTTATATAAAATGACAAAATGACAAAATAACACAATACATCATACAACAGATAAATTTTAAAATTAAACATAAGCAATAGATTTTAACATGGAACAGAAAAGTGATTTTCATATCAGACTTACATGTTCGTGGAAACGGATAAAATATGTTTTTTATCATCTGTTCAAATGCATTTACATCATGTCAATATTTTTTTTATAAACTATAAACCGATTTCAAATTCTATTTAAATATTAAAAATTACTATCGGAATTAATATCAATTTTATATCATGATTAATATAATTGTTGTTAATTATACTAGCCTCACAGTATACTCTATAGTTTTAAATACGTTTAAAAAAAAAAAAAAAACAATGAAATACAATACGTATTACCATATATGCATAATTAATAAATAATTCAAATATAAGAAATGATAAATATCAAAAACCTACTACTGTAATAAAATGAAAATTAAATTCTTTCGTATATATAAATTATATGTCACTTTAACATAAAGATAAAATCACTTATCATTACTTTTGACCGAAGGTTATCTATAAAATTAAAATTCTAATGCATAACACGTTTCCGAGAAAATAAATAATACTAACATAAAATTACTAAACTAATATTTTTTTTTTATTTTAATATATCCATTGGAAATTTAAACTACTAATAATAAAATGTAATCTGACGCGGAGATTAATCGTAATCATACTACTATTGTTCTTTTATTTCCTCTGAACGTCTGTTATAAATTATTATATATATTCAATAAGAAACGTAACGTCTCGTTTCTTTGACATAATATAATACCTTCATACGGTATTTCTAATAACAATAAATGATCGAATATCATGGAAATGGACTTTAATCCATCAAACCTGCCAAAACTTTAAATATTTTTTGGAATATTTTCATCTACATCTAACACACAAAATACATTTTCATTTAATAATTGAATGTACACATTTCTAAACGCTCTTATATTTTGGTTATTCCTGTTAATATTTAAAGTTAAAAAAAATTCTTATTCATCCATTTCTAAAATATAGTTTTACTTAAAAAATATTATGAAAATGTTGCAATTGTTTCTAACCTAATTAAATTCGACACATCGTAATTTAGTATATAACATAATTAAGTATTATATAATAAGAAATAGTTAGTAACATTTAAATAAAATTATACTATTTTTTAAATAATTTAATTCAAATAAAATGTGTACACAGTGTTTATAAACAACTATTATAAATTGCCCAGTTTGAAGTTAAAAAGTAAAGCTAAGTAGGAATGTCGATTGTGGACGTTTCTCCTTCGTCCCTTCGGTCCTCGGAGAAATTAGTAGTTTATTATAATTAAGATTTGAATGCAATGATATTGCATTAAAAAATACGATTCTGAGTGAAACTCAATATATTACAATATGCCATACTGATAATCCATTCCAAAATTTTACCACGTGTGTAAATTAAGAATGTAAAATTTAAATAAATTTCAATTTCCTACGATCTAAACATAATTAGTTATTAAGAAATAAAATAATGAAACCATAATTTTGCCGATTTTCAAGAATTCTTAGTTTAAAAACTTACGAAAAAAAATTGTCAGTCACGATTATCTAAATATTTTGTAAAAACATTAAGTCGTATATGTCTAGATTTCGATAAAAATTTTCAAACCAATTAACCAAAAATTGCAGGAAATATTAAACATTTTTGGAAAAAGAGCCAAAACTCTATACTTAGTTAGAAAATCAACCATTCGTTTCTAAATTCTTTTTTGTGACGAAGTTCACCTAAGTTAATACTCAAAAAAATGTTCAAGACACTATGATTAAAACTCAATTAGTTATCACGAAATTAAAAAATTATAAATAACAGAAACCGTAATTTTGCCGATTTTCCGCCAATTTTTGGTAGTTTTTCCCCTCAAAAGGAAAATCTTTTGAGAAATTCGAAAATTGAGCTAAATAAAGTACCAACTAGATACAATTTTATATCGAAAATATGCCCTACTTGTGGTAATCGGACCATTATTTCTACCCGAAAATGTGTCTAAAAAAGTATAAATACAAATTTAAAAATGCATGTAAATAGATTTTTATATTGTATCATGATTTATAATGTCATACTAATCAATTAGAATATACAACTATATTATGTATAAAGTAAAGGTGTTAGTTTGTTTATGATTTAAAGCTATTATTATAGTTATTTTATAAGTACGTTACTTTAAAATTGATATTGAATATGTTTTATCCAAATTAAATATTGAATCATATAACAATAGGTAATATACTATTTTGAAATAGGTATATATTATAAATTAAACAATTATTTTAATATCCATATATTAATAATTTTGCAATTAATTATCAATATATTATATTAAAACATTATCATTTTATACTAATTATATGTAATTATTATTTTTATATTCATGACTCTATGGCCCTATCACTATGTGTATCTACTTTTAAAGATCGAGGGTTAGAATGAGTAATTAACTATGTTTAGTTATTTTTTAATATAGTTAAATTATTTTAATTATTTAGCCACGAAAATATTTAATACAAACGTAATATGTAATAAGGATTACTATTATAACAAAATGTATTTTATTGTGTATAATTATTGTTTTATTTGTAAAGATAAATACGTTAATTTTTCTATATACAGAGTGTCTCAAAGCTATCAACTAATTGAAATACGAGTATATTCACAATAAATTTAAATTTTAGAATTCTGTTTAATTTTTTTTTAATTTATCAAGTAGGCAACATTTTTATTATTGTAATATTATTACCTTTATTACTTTTTTTTAAAATAGATGTAAGAATATTTCATTTTTCAGTTAAATGATAAAAAGTTTAATTTTTCTCGATGATATTGCAATAATTAGTAAATAGGTAGATATGGACACTCTGTATAAATTGTAATATTATTTCTAGTTATAAGTTTTAAGTTGTATGCTATTTTTATAATCATATCATTTATAGAAATTAGGTAATTAATTAAGTAAATTATTTTATAAATAAGTTATATTAAACTACATCAACTCACCGGCCAAAAAAATCGTAAGCAAATGAAATTTGGTGTGTACGACCACCCACTTTAAGTTTGAGCACCAAGCCTCAGGCTTATTGTTTGGTGTTCAACCTTACAGTGAGTGGAAGTACTCGTGATCGACAAAGAATATTGGGTTTGTTATATTTTATGAATATTTTATGTATTTTTTTTTTTTTTTTTATAAAAAATAAAGATAACAACTTCACTTATAATATTTATTTTTTTTATTACTATTATTTTTTTTAATATGTATAATTTAAGATATAAATACTAATATACATTATTATTTATAACAAATTGTAATACACATTTATGCGAATATCACACAGCTTCCAAATTTTAAAAAAATTATTTAAAAGGACGTTATATCAGAGAATTATGTATAAAAATATGTAGAAGTACTTCTAATACCACAATGTCTACAGTAATGGATACATGATAATTTAAGCTACAAAATCACCAAGGATATGTTTTACTATCACATGTTGTAAACAGAAATTTTTAATTTTTAACCCAACTGATAGTATATGATTTTAAATTGACTAAATAATCAAAATATTATCCTTTATATTTCATTCAATAATTTAATTTTTCAAAATCGACTTTCAACTCATCATTGTACAACTTCTGAGATTTAAAATTATATGGTATTTAATTTGTTTAAAATAAATTAAATGTAGAAGAGTATTTTAAGAAATAAGATGATCATTATAATACAATATATAATCATATATAATCTAATCGACTAATTATCGTCCTGTCTAACCTGACTAACCATCCTGTCTCGTATTTTAATTGTTTTTGGAAATCTCATTCTCAAATCCATTCGTCCAGCCCTAAATCACATTCTCGTGGACGAACAACACAAGTTCCGTCCTGGTTGTTCGTAAACACGTTTAACTTAGTCTGATATTCCTATATATTTTATTCCTTCCATGAGCACTGCCAAGTGGATGTTATATATACAGATTTCTCTAAAGTGTATGATCGAGTAAATCACTCTCTTCTAATCTAAAATTTAGATCATCTAGGTATCAGAGAACCCTAAATTTCTTGGCTATACTCTTACTTAGTTGATCGTTCGCTTTACATCTCAGTTCTTAACACACATTCAACCTTGTTCACTACTTCTTCAGGCGTCGCGCAAGGTACTGTTTTGTCTCCACTTCTTTTTGCCTTATTTGTAAATTCTGTTTCTTCAATCCTTTCCTACGCAAAAATACTTATTTTTGCTGATGATATATAGATATTTCTTAAAATTAATTCCATCCGCGATTGCCACCTCAAAGATGATCTTAACAGATTGGTAATTAGGGGTGAGTATCTTGGCTCCCTCCTTAATATACCTAAATGTTCCTCAATAATTTTTACTCGCATCCAATAACCCAGCCATATTTCCAACCATATCAACTATACTCTTGCCCAGCACTCGCATCCACCAGCGTCATGATTGAGAGAGTACAAAGATTTCTTCGAGCGGTTTCTTTTAAGCTCCACATTTGATGTCCTCCCCATGATTACTCACCTGTCATGCGAGCGCTGGAATTTCTTTGCGGATCACAGGCAGACATGTAATATATTATTCTTGTCCAATCTCTTAATTGGTAAAATCGATAATCCTACTATACTATTTCTCATCAACGTTAAAGTCCCTCCTCCATTCGTTTCCATGTTCCATTTCATATACCCCATTCATCCACGAGCTACTTAGATAATTACCTTATCGCACGCCCATGTAGACCTCCAATAATGACCTCTCGAATTCCTTTATTTAACAATAAAAATTAATATAATTATAATTATTATTAATAATATATTAATATATTAATATATAAATTTTGTTCAATTTGTAATTATGTATAATGAAGAATATATTTATTTTATTTTATTTTAATCAATGTTCAAATATATTAAAACTAACCATGTACTCATTTATCATAGGCATGTCCCGTATATATAATAATAAATAAATAAATAAATGATGCGTTTTTGTGATTTTGCTGTATTTCCTATTAGGTATATAAGATCATCACACTTAAAAACATGCAAATATGACGTCCCTTTAGTGGAATTAATTAGTTTGATTACCTTCAATAATAATTAATTTGAATATTTATCACTACAGTCAGCATACTGATCTATTATATAATTAAATTATTGTTTTATAATATTTTATTATAAACAATATATGAATTATATGAAATGTGTTATTCACAAATAGTGTTATATATAATAATATTTTAATTAAATTCTAAATTGAAACCAAATATTTATAAAATAATATAAATTCCTGTCTACTTACACAGTAGGTACCTGTTCAAAATTTAATGATTGAATAGTTAGATATATTATATATTTATTATACGTATTGAGTAAAAATCTCAGAATCAAAATAAATACATTTATTTTGTTATTATTTTATATTCAGAAAATAAATTCAATAGAACAAAACAAAACAAATGTTTTTTTTTTCATTTTGTCTCCTTTTTTATCAAAGAATATTAAACAACTGTTGCAATAATATAAATATATAACTATATGTTACGTTTTATTATATAAATTCAATTCTGTAAAAACCTTAACAATAAAAATATATTATATATATATACGCAATATTAAATACATAAAACTAAAGAAAAACCCGTATTTTATTTTAAAGTGTGTTTTATCATATATACACATATTATTTTATTTTATATAAGGTAGCCAATATAAAACTTGTGATTCAATAAAAATTATTGAAAAAAATAAATAAATAATTGATACATATACTTATTATTATATACACATTACACACATAATAATATATTTTCAGACACACTGAAAAAACAACTCATAAGGTCGGGTTACTTATTATTATATTGATTTAAACCTTATTGTATTTTTAACAATAAAATTACTTTTAAAACATAATAAGTAAGTATATTAATATATATGTATATTTAATTATTTATTTTACCAAAATTATTGTTATTTTGAATCGTAGATAAATTGTACGATTAAAATATAAACAAGGTATGGAGAGCACTAACTTGAGTAGTGTGTCAGTACTGATTAGATAAAATTGTATTAACTTTAGATAGAATTCTTGCTGTTAATATGATGTGTAGAAGTTTTATCAATTGAACAAATTTTTGAGTGACAGGACAGAATTTCCGAAAACAATTTTATAAAATATATAAGTACGAATACACCATATTTTGTTTTAAACATATTTGCTCTTTCAAATACATCACAACAAAATATTTTAGGCAATATTCTTTTGACAATATTATGTCTTGCAATTATTATAGTATATATCTACTTAAAAACCTATACGTAACGGTTTGTTTTTTTTTATGTTTCTGTTGAATTACATTGCTAATTTTGTATACAGTAAGATTGAACGTTAATTTTTAAGTCGTATAGCTTAAGCAAATAATTCTTAAAAAAATAGCTAACGTTATTTATACCAGGTGTTTTAATTAATTAACAATATGATAATGTACATATCGTTGTATTTAAATATACGAGTGTTTATTTGTCTTGCTAATAATTTTATATCTAATTACAATTAATGATGAGAAATTTGAGAAACGTTTGAAGATATTTTGATAATTATATGTAACACAATATAAAGTGTGTGCAAAAATGTATTTCTATCATAATAGCGAACGTTCGTTTAAACGTTTTGATAAACAGCCTAATTAATAAAATAATACACTGTTCAAATAAAATATGTTACTGAAATAATATTATACAACAGTATCTTGGTTTCATTTTATAAAACGACGTTAAAATGTTTATGTTCCGTGTAGATATAATAACAGTATAATATAAATAAATTGTGTCTCGGTAGTGACGATAGATGTGAGCGTTTAAAACGTCTAAGTAATAATCATGAAAACGGAACACAATGCCGTTGCCGCCACGTAGACGGAATTAAAGTAGGTATGGTAGGAGATGAACAATCGTTTATTTCGCGTCTTGTATCTCCTATTACCGTGGTATTCACGCAAATATTATTATTATTATTATTACGTATAGATAAAACGCGCAAACGATATCATAATAACAGTTAAGTAATAACTAATAATAATAATATTCGTCGGGATGACAGACAGAGTGATTACTGTCCGTCAAAAAAGTCAGATGACAAAAAGTCGATTCCTCGTACAGAGACTATTGGAATACTGAAATGACTAGAATAACAACTTTTGTTTATCAATCATTAAAATTGATTATTTAATACAATAATAATTGTGTCGCGTGTTTGATGTGTGTTCATCTATATTGCGCGAATTTCTTCGCCGGATTTATATATATATTATGTACGGGTAAATGCAGAAATAAAAATAAAAGTTACTTAATATGGTTAAACAATTTAAATAAATTAAATATTTTAAAAATGATTACCTATATTTATCATATTATAATTTAATTATAAAAAAAATAGTTTCGTTTTACCTTCAATTTTTATCATAATTTCTTTAATATTTGTTTATATATTAATAAATTTATAAATTATTAAAATATAAAACTCTTGTTATTTCGAGTTAAATTAAGTACAAAAATATTTTATTTTCTTTAAAATTATATTATTTAATTTCATAAAAAAAACTAGGTATTATGGAAAAAATGTAACTCGTTACGTTAAAATTGAATTCTTTTAACAAAGTAGCTCGTTATATGGCTTCATTAAAATTAATTTAACTATAACTTTTTAACTCGCTTATATCCAATCTTAGATAAAGGCCTAATTTAATAATAATGTGTACACATTCCAATGTATATGCTGTCGAATTGTTACAATACGCAACTAGACACTTTAATATACTAAATAAAACAGAGTGTCAGCTTCATGGGTTATCAACATTTTCGATCGACTCCTCAGAGTCGTAATAAAATGTTTTTTTTAAATATTATTATACAGAAGACAGTCAAAACAAAATATAATACTGTTTATGAAAAAAAATAGTTAAAAAAAAAAAACAAACATTAGTAGGTATCGCTAATAGGTATCGTGTTCTCTTTAACAAATGTATTATTTAAACAACACAGTTCTACAAACTATAATGTTTTTTAAAAAAAAAATTATAAAAAACAGTTGTATATGAAATTATTATATTATAGAAATACAGTTTAAAAGTACATACCATATTGAAAAAATAAAAATATTTCAATTATAATAGTTAAACACATTTTGCAAAAAAAAAAAAAAACAAATTCAATTTGGAAGTGTCATTGACACGTTTTCACTTAACACGCTACATTTTTTTGTTATTAAGTTCTCTATATGTCTAACTATGTCAGAACAGACTTAAATAAGTTAGTTTCATAATACAGTGATATCTGTTGACATGTTCTCACGTCAAACATAGCGCGTATAATGTTTTATAACGTCAAAAACAATCTTGTATGGAGTATTAATGCAATGATATCTTCGAAAAATTAATATTAATATTAAACTAAAATTATTATTCATACCATATTAATGATACTAACTAAGTAACCAGACATCAGACCGATAGGTTTTCACTTCAGAAATTATCTATATGATTTTTGTTTTGTCATTTATGAAAATCGAACAAATTGTCGTGCATCTTACAATAGCATAGTTAGATTTTAATTTAGTTCTGAATAATTATATTTTAATGGTAAATCATTTCAATAGAATATTTTCTCACAATTCTTTCTGGTATTCACCGAATAATCAATATACAACCTTGAACCTACGAACTATTTAAAAAAATTAAAATCATGATTGTGTCGGATTATATGATTGATTGGATAATCAACATCTTTATTTTAAACAATAGAATCAAAATTATAAATGTAAATATATATATATGATTATACCTACGAGATTTAAACGTTTTTACCGTAGATTTATCAATCAACTGATGATATCAGCAGCTTTCGGCCGGATACCCAACAAACATTTAAGCGTATTGACCTATGTACATTGCACAAGAATCATTCGACCGAAAATGATTTTTTATATCAGACATCTACGTCCCTTTATCTTCCCTCTATATAGACGATATTATATCAAATTCTCATTGTTACCATAACCTCGGTACAATATTCCATTGGTTTCATACGGAATTAAATTTACACAACGAACAACCACGCATTACAATTATCATTTATTAATACAATTATTATAATATAGACAATACCTATTATTGTGCTAAATAGAACATCAAATCTTTTTTTTTTTTTTTTGCCACTTTTATCAGAAACATATTTAAGTACAAGTTTTTTGGGTATAATTTCTATCAAACACCAAATTATACTTTAATACAATTTAACTGATTTATCGAGTATAATACGCCTCTCACATAGCGATAGTGGTATATGAAAAGAAAATATAAGCAGTCATCTACTTATACGGGTATAATGCGCAAAACAAATTTGCCAACTCGCCCAACATACATACATATAGATATAATAGTATAAAGATCCGATTACGACGTAACATCGAATTTCGCGTATTAGTTTTCGTGAGTATAGTATGTATCGTATTCATATATAGCATTATCTGCATCGCTTATCCTTCGTTTTTGTCTTTTAATAACGTCTAAATTTTGAGGGGAGAAATACAAACTTTTCAATCGAAATAAACAACCCGATATAGTTAAAATTATTAAATGTAATTTTATATGTTTAACTCATCAAATGTACTTAGAATGAATTTTACATATTTCAATCATATTCTGATATCATTTTTATTCTAATATGAAGTACTGAAGTAATTATATTGTTAAAAAAGTCAATCAAATTTTGAAAATTCTAATCTCCGAGTTAAAATAATATCGGTTAGTCATTATTAAGTATGTATAATAATATGATATTATTATGAGGTGACCGAGTGACTTACTAAGTAACTCAGTGATAATTAAAACAATTAAACATAATAATATAATAATAATAATATGATAGATATGAAAATCAAATATAAGATTAAAGTTAATAACAACCTTGTGATCTTTTAATCAAATCTATTCAATATTTGTATTCAAAAAGTTTAAAAATAATTATTATCTTCTATTTGATTTAATTAGATGTTATGTTTTTGGGACGGTTATGGTGACAAAATCACATTCATAATTAAATGCCCAAACACAAAACCATATAATATAGACATATAAACTACACTTCGAATTCAGAATACGTCGACAAATAGTTTATTCCTAATATCTTACGTATTTTCAAGTCAAGTTTAATTTTAAGAATTAATTCATTTGTAGATTTTTAAATCACGTGTTTCTTTTTGCGACCACCTAACTTTTTTACATTTTATACTATGCCGTACAATATAGACATGAATATACGAATATACATATCATAATAATAACATTCAATAACAACAAACGATACGCGTATATCAAAAATATTGTTGACTATACTAAATCCGTACTACTACTATTACCACAATAACGCGACTGCTAAATTTCTTCTCAAACTCAGTAGGTATAGTTTATATACTTGACGTTTTCAAACGAATTGCCCCCGCAGATATTTCGTCCCACGGTTACCTCCCAACCATAATAATACCATCGAGCGTATTATGGTTGTACAAAATAGGTTCATCTTACACGATGAAAACAATCCGACCATTTGTATACGAAACCTAATATAATACATAAATATATATAAAAAGAGTCTCATTATTATTGTTATTATTTGAGAAGCCACGAGGCAATTGATTCATGGTAATCAATCTTGTTCGATAAAATATATTATAACCTATACATGAGTATGTCTACAAAATATCATTTTTATTTCCCCTGCCCGATAAAAGATTTCGTCGATCATTATATGATTTTAATAAAATATCCGATTTTGACGAATCATAAAGTAGTACCTATCATACGTATGTATTATATTTCTGATTTATCTGTATTATGAGTTTATACCTTGGAAGTGGTATGGTCGAAAAGACAAATATAATTCTAAATATTTTTAAATTTCCGATTGTAATAAATATTTTCAATTAATTATTCTTACATTAATATAATTTATACATTTTACATCGTCAAAATAACTCAACGTTTTAAAATAATTAAGTAAATTATTTAGATTGTTTAATAAACATTTGTATTGAAACTATTTAAAAAACCAAAGAAATAATATTATAAAAAAAAAATAATAATAATAATAATAAGATAAGTTATATTAGTTTACATAATAATAAGGAGCTAAAAGCTCATAGATGTTTGTAGATAAATAAAATGTTATTGTCATGTAATAATATTAACGTTATAATTTTAACCTACATTAAAAATTGTCGACTGAAAAAAAAACCATTTAATCACTTGATCTTTAATGAAAATAATGACCAAACCTCTTGTATAATGTGATGTACGTACGTCAGTTGCTGTATGATACTATTATTATCTGTGTATTCATGATCCATCAACATTTGAGTATTTGAAAACAAAAAAACGAGCTCTCTAACAATAAAGCATAACCGCTGTAAGTATATCCACTTAATTGTCAAGACCTAAAAAGTTAACATTATGTCTGAAATCTCAACTAATGTATAAATTGAATAATATATCTAGATAATATTTATAAATATGCTAGTTGCATGTGACAATCCTAATTAGTACAGTTACCAAATAAAATGTATTAAATTTTAAATGTTTAATTAAATGGCATATTCAATATTGCATAAATATATCATATATATATAATATTTTATTTGTAGTTTCTAAAACGATAATACATGATCGTTTACAAGCTCACAGTACTTTTGACAATTTGTTGAAAATTTATTTACGTGACCCCTTTTATGAAATATTGAAAAACATGATACAACGCAAGTCCTTAGGGTATTTATACATCTGTAATAAATAACATTTAGTTAATACATAATTGTATATTACTATATACATTTAATAATGGCATTATAACAAAACATCTTATTGCCGACTACAAAATTTTATCCAATTGGGAAATAACTTCTACCAGCCACCTGAATCCTTTCCTTTAATATAAACGCTAAATATATATTACATTATGTACACTCCAAAACAAATAAAACTATACCGAAAACAAACAATAATTATCAATATCAATTTGTAATTGATTGATTTAAACAGACTCGTAGCATAAAAATTGATATTTTTATATTGGATACTGCAAATATTAAATATTTACCCAGAAAATATATCTCAGGTAGATTCTTACATATTATTAAAATAAACATGCCACTATTATCAAATCCATCTTGAAAAATACAATATTCTGCTATGCATACAAAATGATCAATGTTTAATGTTCAACATACAAATGTTGGCGATAACATATAAGCAATGTTCATAATTTTTTATAATACGGCACTCTGATCACTCTGTATGGATTGATATTATACATTAGTTGTTTAATACTTTTTATATAAAATCATTTGTTTTTAATCATTTTTTCTTTTTCCTTTTTTTAATATAAACTTGATTTTTATATATTTTTTTTAATACTATAAATTACAAATTTTAAAGTGGTAAAGTATTTTTTTTTTTTTTTATAAATACAAAGAATTAGTTATTCCACTATGTGCATTGAAATAAGTTTATCAAACAGTATTAGCTAGAATAATACAATTTCAATTTAACTTGAACCTACAATTTAAAAAATAATTATTTTGACATTTAGATTCAGTTTTGATAGAAAAATATAACGAAATTGACTGGTAGACTCTATAAAACTTTTCCCTTAAATATTTACGAAATAAAGTTTTTAAAATATTCATGTGCTTAAAAATCATAAATATTTCTGCGAACAATCATAGAATAGTTATTGTCATTTTCCATTATTCATTATGTTCAATTACTTACTTAAAATATTACTTCCTAATGTTTATTTAGGTATAATGATTAGGTATTGATTTAGGTTGAATATGTTTACAAATTACACATATAAATCGCACAATGAAATTTTTAATTTGTCATTTATAAAATAGATATTGCTAAATTAAAATTTTAAATTAATTAATTACTTGTGTTTAGTTCGTACTATTATAGGATCATTAAAAGGATAATTACGAAACATTTTACCAATTAAAACAGAAAATGTAAAATGCGATTTATTAATTAAAAATTTTAATTCATCTTGCTTTATATCATTTATAAATATTTTATAATCCAAAAACGTACAATTTTCATATCAAAAATATATAGCCATAAAAATGTCAAAACAATTAATTAAACCACCAACCGAAAATTGTATTTGATACAAATCAATGACATCACGAATATGAAGCCATTTGAAATCAATGCAAGTGAAAGAACAATTTGATTTTTTAATCGAATATTTAATATTAGATTAATAACATTTATATAGGTATAGTCTATAAAATAAAAACTACAAAAATATTTCGCATAATGAAACTTACAAGCTCATCAATTTGTAAATCAAAACTATTACAATTGAAAGGTGATATCATTTTTAAAATTCTAATATGTATTTAAAATATTTGTCATTTAATTAAATTGTAACATTGTTTTACTCAGCAACACAATAATCAATAAAAAAAAGGCAAACAAATTAAAAATGATAATTTTCCTTTTATAAAGGTTATCTTTTATCAGGTATCATAATATATTATATTTATACTAGCAAACAACATATCGATTTTGTCGGCATATCGCCTACGGCGTACACAAAACTCCTTTTGTGAAGGTATATTTATTTAAAGGAAATGTCGTAGCCTTCGGTGGATGTAAGGTGTCCGCGATCTAGTGGTCTACAGGTGACACATTTTGGCAGCAAATTAATTACATTTTGAAATTTTGAAAAATTTAATTTTGTCTTCTTGGGTAAATACGAAAAATCTAATACGGGAGAAATTGATTTCCTGTTAGAAGTGCGGTTGCGTCACTCTCAGAAACAATAATCGTTTATTTATTAAATTTATTCCGCCATAGGTGTATGACTTCGTCGCACACACCAGTTTTCTATGTCAAGTTTATTCCGTCGTTAGTGTACGATTTTGTCACACATGAAAGTATATTATGGTGCTCATAATAAAATAAGAAAGTACATATTTAAAATTTAGGAAAAATATCAAGATTCAAAAAAAAATTATATTCGTATGGATTTATAAAAAAATGTTAAACTGCTCAACTGCTGTTGTATCATAATTTTGTACACTAATAAAGGTCACAGCAATAGTTGTATATTGTTTTAGTTTAAAAAATTGGGTAATTTTTAATTGATAATTTCGCAAACGACAAAATTAAAAGACGGACATTTTATTTCGTTGTTAATATACGACTTCATCACACATGCTAATTGTAAAATGTATTCAAAATAAAATAAATGAGCATAAATAATGGTATTAAATTGATACAAAATTATACTAATATTATAATAAAGTATACATAAATGTTGTGTTATAAAATAAAATAATAAAAGTGAAAAGATCGATTGTGAACGTTCCTCCTTCGTCCCTTCGATCCTCGGAGAAATTAGTAGTTTATTATAATTATTAAGATTTGAATGTAATTATATTACATTAGAAAATACTATTCTGAGCAAATCTCAATATATTACAATATATTATACTAATAATCCATTACAAAATTTACCACGAGTATAAATTACATATGTAAATATGTAAGATAAATTTTAAATCCCTACGATCAATATTCAAGGAGTTATTATTTCATGATAATAATTGTCAATCACAATTTTCAAAATATTTTGTAAAAAGATTAAGTAATAAATGATTAGACTTTGATAAAATATTCAAAACGATAAACCAAAAATTGCAGAAAATATTAAATATTTTTGAAAAAAAGTTCAAAGTTCTATATTTAGCCAAAAAATCATCCAATCCATTCTAAAATTTTACTAACCATAAATATAACCTATGTGAGTACTCAAAATTTTCAAATCTCTACCATCAAAACTCAATTAGTAAAAAAAATCAAAAATTTAAAATAACGGAAATCGTAGTTTTGCCGATCTCAAGGAAAAACTTTTAGGAAATTCCAAAAATGAGCTAAATAAAGTACCAACTAGATGAAATTCGGTAAGGAAAGGGTATTTTCTTTGTGGTCATCGGACCATTATTTCTATCCGAAAAATGTTTTCATATATCAAAAAAAAAAAAAAAATAACAAAAAAACCTATAAAAACAATTGTCAGATTTACCATTGACAATTATTATATGAATATAATAATAAAATAAATATATTACTTATTTGTCGTATAATAGGTATGCAAAAATGTATACAAAAATACCAAACTATTCTTTTATAATAATTGTCTACGTGCTACGTATTTTTGACAATTAATCTATAACAAAAACCCTTATATGTTCAAAAGAATTTACGAACTTATAAACAAATACTTGAATAAATAAAATAAATAATAAGCTTACAACTCTAAATAATAATATAATACAATACTATCCTATTCGAGAACTGAAGACACAAAAGAAAAATATTCAACTTCAGCAATTTGACATTGCTTTAAAATGACAATAAAATAAATCGTAGTTCTTTTTTTTTAATTTCTAGTGTTTAATACAATTAACTATTATTAATGCAATTTCAGGGCTCATATTTATACCAAATTTGTAGTTAAAAATATGTCTTTGCAATGGACAAATAAAAAATGCATGGCTTTATAATACATTACATCAATAAAATTATATCACTAACAACTCTATATTTTATATTATTTAAATGATACGTTTTTATTTCATTCTTTAAAATAATATATAGATATAAGGTTTACTAAAAATACTAACTACTAAATACTTGGTTATTTTATTTATTTAAGAATTTAAATTTTAATAAATATATTTCAATTAATATTAGGAAGTAAAAAATATTATCATTCGGAATTTTATTTAAAATATATTTATAACAAATTATTTAGTTTTTATATAATTTTAATTTAAAATATTTTATTCTACTTAACTATGTAGTATAACTAGTATTAACTTTTAAAAATAAAAATTGTATTTTTGAACTTACTAACTTTTTTTTATACATTTATGAAATGGTAATCTTAATTTTAATCTTCATATCCTTAAGTACAATATTTTTTATTTTAATATATACAAATAGAATATTTAATTGATATTTATTATGCATATATATTTAAAATATTAAGATGAGTTGAGAAGTGCATTTTAGTGGGGTATTAAATTATTTTCTTGTTCTTTCCTTATCGACATTTCATAAATAATATACTTTTGGTTTTATATCAAACATTTATGTAGATACAAAAAATATTCAACTTTAGAATATGAAATTTATAAAGCTGTTAAAATTTAAAATTCATAAAACTGTAAATTATAAAAAAAGTACTAAATAGTTTAAAGCTAATTTAATGAAGTTAAAAAATCTATGTTGTAATTTCTCAAATTATATATTATATAAAAAGTATATGCAATACCATAATATTAACCAATAACATAATATCTATACTAAAGATGTATATAATTATTATAGCTAATGAATTTATTTATTGATACAAATAAGAAACGAAATATAAAGCGTTATGATAAAAAAAACAACTACAAATAAACAGTATTACTAAATATTTTACGGAATATAAATAACACATTATCATGCAATTTTTTTTTTTTTTTGTAAAATCAAAAGAGATTAATTTTAAGTTTTTACTTAAATCATAATATGTTATATTTTACTATAACTTGGAACGATTTCACTGTAGACTCGTTGTATCCGGCCATTAATGTCTAGACCACAGATAATGTATGAACTTAAATTGGAAGACACAACGTGTTTCATCTGAACGTACCAATTATTGTTATTTATATATTATATAAATATTGTAATTGCCGATTGGCGTTAATAATATAATATACAATAAAATAATGAAGTTCATAACCCAGACATTATAGGTCGCCAGCCGAACGCAAAGTGTCTCGTGTGAAAGCGCGATATTATATTATACTATAACAACAACAACCTAACCATATTGGTATTACAGATCAATACTAAAAATTATTATTAGTAGTACAATAGTAATAAATACTGTAATCAAGATTCGAAAAGATTTTTATAACGTTTTAATAATAATATAAAATTTGTCAAAAAACAATTGAAATGTAAAATACTAAACACTAACGAAAACAGCAAACGCTAATATTGAATTATCACTAAACAAAATAGTTCAATAAACATAATATTTGACATATCATCAAACATAACTTAATTAAAAGCAAAAAAAATCGTAAGACAATTAGTGATAATAAAACGTTATTCTTTATAATATTATATAATACAATTATTTTTGAATTTTAAATTTGTTTCGTTTTTGTGTCTTGTATACGAACTACCTACGACTTTTTTCAAATCCTTATAAAAATTCCTATTCATTGAATTTTATTTATTATGTATTTTTAATTTAAGCTAGTTACCTATATTTTGATGATTAATTTTATGTCGGTTACCAAAAACCAATATAATTTGAAAATAAGTTTAATAATAACTCATTCTCATTAACTCTTCAATCTTCTTAATTTTTAATGATTATTTAGCCTATTTATAAATCAATACGCTTATCATTATATTGATCCAATAATATCATTATAATTTATAGGAAAGGCCATCTAATTCGGATTTTTACTTCGGCTTAAGGTCATTTATGTTAAAAAGTCAATACAGAAAAATACAGAAATACATAGAAATACATGCTTTGAATTTTTATAACCATCATTATCATTATACAGAAATTTATTCCATAAGTGCTTGATTTATAGCATGGCTTTATAAATATAAATTCAAATTTTATTATTTTTATACAAAATAATAATTTACATTTTATATAAATATCAAAAACACTAGTTCTAGTACCTACGAAATTTTATGGTGTTGATAAATATCATATTATATTATAAACAAAACTATACTATAAGATTTTTGTCAATCGAATCGTTATATAGAACGGAATTAATTCTGAAAAGCTAACTCTATTAAGTATCAATATGGCTGAAAGGTTAACTAAATTCGTCAACTAGTGGGCAAAATATTTTCATTTTTCAAATTTTAGTATCACTATCTGAATAATACTAGTTATATCGGTAAAAGTACAATTTATTAAGGATCGTCTCCGAAATATAAAATTTAATATTATGAAGATATTATGAATATTATGAAGATCTGTGCCTGTGTATTTTGTAGACATCGTTACTTTGGTAACCATAATTTCTATCCGAAAAACTATTTCATACATAAAAAAGCACACATCATTGTAAAACCAATGTCCAATACATTCTTCGCTTCACTCAGAATCTAAAAGATACAAAAATAATTTGTATAAAAATCAACTAGTAACTGCATTTGTTTTTATCTCTCATATATACATTTTTTTTGAAATCATATATTATACACGGTATAAATTAATTTAATATATATTTCTTTACATTCTATACTTTTACATTTACAAAGTAAAAACTAATATAAAACTTTCAATGTTTAATAGAGTTTAGCTTAAATCATAAAATTAATCTACATTTAATATAATATATGTACGATACAGTACAATATCGTATACAATATTGAATTTTTAAACTGATACAAATTCTAATATATTCCCTTTATTTTAATTTATAATAAAATTAAACAAGTATTTTAATCCTACATATAGAATAGTTATTAACATTCAAAATTAAACTAACACAGTTTTATATTTATTCAAATATTATTTCTTTAACAAGGTGCTATAAAATGTTGAATTTAATTATTTTTAATCAATAACATAGATATATGCCAATTAGTGTCTTATACTTTATCACCTTACCTGCTGTTAGGTTTTTAATCTAACCAAATATAATGTTTATTTTTCAATGCCCATTATAATTTTACTATACAGCCATTATATTACGTGTAGAGTAGATTAATGATAATTTTTTTCATTTTTATTATATATTTCAGAAAACTTTTTATAATTCCGATAAAATTAATGTGAAAATGAAAATAATAAATTAGCACCTTCTGAAATTGCTGTTTAATCAACAAATCATTTTAATTAATAATGAAATGTTTAATTAAATAAAAGATTAAAAAGAAAAATGTTCGTTTTCTTAATCAATACAATTTTAATTGTTTACACGTTTTGGATAATGATATAAATATAACATATTATTTTATGGATATCTAATGTTTATGAAAAGTTGACAAAATCATTATTTTAAAAATATTTATGCATAGTTTACATTAATTTTTTATCATGTGTGTATTACGATATTTTACTTTAGTAATTAAATAAGAACTAATAATAAAACTACAGAGTAAATTACATTGTGGCCTGTAATTTTTAAAAATTTAAAACATAATTTTAAAAACCTGCCACCAAAAAGCCAGTATATACACTATATATATATATTATATACATATATACTATAAGTATTATCAGAGTAACGATTGACCCTTCTTGGATTCAGCTAAACGATTGCGTTATGTGAGAATGATGTTCGGTTAGCACTTTAGCCGTTTAGGTTTAGGTTTTCGAAATAAATATTTTAGTTTCCAAACAATATTAATAGCCTCATATACGATGATGTCAAAAGCCGATTTACTACAGCAATTATTATTACTATAGCCAATAATCGATTTCTGGGTAGTTGAACGATACCTTACGTAAGTATACCATAAAACCAAATTATCCAAATGAAAATGATCTTCTACAAAAACGTTTAATGGATATAATATAATAAATAATATAAATCGTCACCAAAACGTCATAAACACAATTTCATTAAAACGTATTTGTACAATAAACCCATCAAAAACTTTGCCCATTGGAATATAAATAAATGAAAATTGTTTATTATACTATAAGCTAACACTATAATAATTTATTTATTAATCAATTATATTATTATAAACACACACGAAAATACAATTTCGACACAATCTTTATATACAATAACGAATATAATTATTATACTTAGGTATATTGTTATGATATTTGAATTACTTAGTAATGTTATGAATTCAAAAATAATTGATTTGTATTTTCGACTTTGTTGTGTATGGCATGTGGAATAAAAATGTATGAGTTTAATAAATTTATTTCGGATTTTCACATAAAAGATCAATCCTTATAGACGAGAGTAAAATTTATTATTAAAATTTTAAAAAAAAGAAATATAACTCGTATAATACAAATATAAAAATCTCATATAATTTAATAAATATCATAAAATAATACCGTTTAGAAAAACAAAAATTTAATAATATATATATTTAAAATACGTAGAACGAAAAACCTTAGTATAACCTTAGTGTATTATACAATGAATTAGGTGTTAAAACAATTTGTAAAATTTAGTATTAATAATAAAATAGTTACACTCTATTTTTACTATTCTTCGATTTAATTTGGTTGAACTCAGCTAACTTTTATGTTTATTTAATTAATTTTTGTTAAAATAAGTAAAATACAAATAATAAAAATTTAATCATTAAATTATTATAATAAACTATGATGTATTAAATTTTAAATCATTTCTATATATAAATATATATATATATATATATAGTATATGTATATGTAATTATAGTAATTTATATAAATAACTATAAAATAACAATAATATTTAGCGATCAAGACAATTATTGTATATAAATATATATTATATTCAGTATGTTAAAATTATATTTAAAAAACAATTGAAAAATGTGTTTTTATCAACTCTGTTCATAACTGTACATGTGTGTACGTGGAAAACGCACGTCGTAATTTTAAACGAAAGGGCGTGAATATTATACGAAATCCGAATATAATATGATTATTATTACTTATTAGATTATCGTTATATCCGATATTAAAATATATGGTACTCCTCTATTCACGGCACGTCATGAAACAATATAGTAGAAAATTGAAATATTATTAAATTTGGTACACATAATATATAATAATACGTACTATTATATTATAAATATGTGCAAAAGTGCGGACGGGAAGGATAATCCTTATGTCGAGGATACTATTAATATTATTGTTTTTTCCACCTTGCTTCTTCTCTTATTATTATTTTCTTTTTCTTACTATCGCCCCGACAACTGCGCGAGGAATTTCAATAATGGTGTCAACGGCGGCAGTACGATGGTCGATTTCAATTTATATTTTTTGGGCGCACGATAAATATTCGTCCGGTTAGCTTTTATTTTATTTTTTCATTATTTTATTTTATACTATTCTCATAGTTTCTTTTCCACGACCTTTTATTTTTTACTCGAGAAATATTATATATTATACTCTACTTCTCTACACGCGTGTTTACCGCCATCGCAATTCCATTTAACTTTATATTATATACAATCCGAGCAGTTTATACGATTACTTTTTCTCTGTCCTATATATAATATATAATATATTATATTATTATACTCACATAACGTTCGCACGCGTACACCCGTAAAAGTAAATCGCAAAATAATAATGTATGTGGAATATGTTTAAGACCACAAACATATTATGATGACTCTTCTCTCGCTATAATAATATATCGTACGCTTATTATGTTATTATATTTCGTCTTCATAAGTAAAATAAAT
Organism: Eriosoma lanigerum; assembly: GCA_013282895.1. NCBI lineage: Eukaryota > Metazoa > Arthropoda > Insecta > Hemiptera > Aphididae > Eriosoma > Eriosoma lanigerum. Next base: position 47,475,046 of record CM023358.1, read on the forward strand.
TAATAATTATAATAATTATTAAATCATCACTTTATAACGTTTCACCGGAATTACGAAATTATAAGTACTAAAACGACGACGTCGCGCGTCGCTAATCAAATAACCAATGAAATCATTTTTATGACGACAAACCGCACACATTTTTCCGTCATTTAATTTTCTCAGTCATCAACGTGTAAATTTCTTATATAAAAATCATTATTTATATTTATGGTGCGTCCCAGACAAGCTTAAACTTAAAACTTTTATATAATAACATAATACCAATTAATAATAACTCGTTAATTAGCTTCGGTTCATAATAATTTATGAATATTTTTTAATATTGTTTTATAATAACTATATTATCGCAAACTGTCAATTTTTTTTTCGTTGTTTTTATATTATTCTTCTTATACTTCTACTATAGATTAACTTAATTTAGGTATGTATAGTGCTAATAGTGGACAACTGTAGTAGCAACATTGTATTTAATATGTAAACTAGATTTTTATTACTATAGACGTGTCACAAATTTCATATTTTATCACAATAATTATTATCAAACGATTTTAGTTATCATTTTTTTATCTCATAATATATTGATAATTGGAATGAATCGTTACGGTTACAGATAATTTGAATCACGATTTATCACTATAACTAAATCTATAATACAAACATAATTAATTTTTATATGATACATATACTCAATAAACCGTGCTTTACGAAATTCCATAGTTATAGAAAAAACTTAGGTAAGATGGGATATTTAATATTTAATTGCATTTGTTTGTTTAATCAAAATTTAAATATAATTATTAAACTTCGCATTTTCTTTAAACATAAAAAACATCGTTTGTCCCATCATTAACCATAATTCAAACAAGATGAGACAAAGGTATTTCATATCATTTAGGTCTGATTACCTTAAAAAAAATGTGTATGCATTTAAGTTAAAATATAATAAATATGACATCATATTTAGATAAGTGAATAAAATATTATTGAAAAATTTGTGTTTTTTCAATGAAATTACGTTTAAATAATATAAAAATATAATTGAGATAAGGTGGGACATACCTTCGTCTCATTGTAATTATCTCATCTTAACTCAATTAGTTATATTTTAATTAAACTTTTTTGCAATACTTAAAATTAAAATAAACTGTACTAAATCTGCATTAATCGAAAACTAATAAGATTATCCATTAAAAACTATAGTAAAGTAATTAAGAATAAACGATTATTTACTAACTTATTTATTACCTATTTTTTTGTTGTCTCCAAAATATTACATCGACATCGATTATTGCCGTTTTATTCAACATGCACGTATTCTATATGGCTTAAATTTGCCATGAATATCAAATAACATTATTACAGCGTGACCAAAATATACCATATTTTTTGAAAAATAAATTATTTTAGTTAATACTCGTATTAACCAATAATTATTCATCTTATCACTGCCCAAATCTTACTCTTGTTTCCGTATAACGAATTTCAAATACAATTTTATATATGTTAAATATTAATATTAAATTATTATATAATACAAAATGTTTGATAAAATTATTATCCTATATAATAATACTTATTGAATATAAAGCCTAATTTGATTGTATTAATAATAAGTAATATATTGATTTAATGATTTATTTGATTAATAGATCTAAGTTACTTGTTCGATAGTAATATTACTTAAATTTTTAATTTCTGTGTTCAATGTTCGTAATTATTATATAATAATGTTCTGATCAATAGTAATACAAATTAAGCAAGATTCATATTTACATTTATTTTTTATTATTCTTTTTTTTGTGTGTTAGTTATTTTATCGTTTAAGATAACCATAAGACTCCAATAATATTCTATACCGTAATTTTACAATAATATATTTGTCCATGATCCATATTCTTTTAAAATACTAAATAAATAAATTTAAATTAATTATTATTTAAATTTCATATCATACATATTTTATAAAGATCAAGGCCATACCTGCAACGAAAGAGGGGTGGTTAGGGATTCCCCTGAATTTTTTTTATATTATTCTTGAAATTACAAAATATTTAAGTACATAAATATTTTATAGTAGTTGTACTTATGTACTTATAATTCGTACCTATTTCTTTTTATTTATATTAATATAAATGATTAAATTTTATATATAATATTATAAAATACTATTAATACTATTATAATTAAATATTATATAATATATATTTATATTATATTAATTATATTTTATTAATAAAACATTAACATTATTAAATGTGTTCTATTTTTATTTTTCGAAATCCTCCACTGAATTATTTTTCTGGATACGGCCTTAGAACTAATTATCGTGATATAGAGTATAAATAATCAAAATATCAAAAAACTATAAATATATATTTTATGGTTTACCTATCAACAATAAAACACTTAAATAATTATAAAATAAAACAAAATGTATGATCATCAAACGATAGTTTCAATTTAATACATAATTTGATGTGAACCTCACTGAAATTTAATAATAAGTTTCATCATTATTTTATCATTGATTTATGACATCATAATCTTTTTCTATTTTATTTTAAAACTCATAATACATTTTATATTTAAAAATGTATAACACATAATAATAACATTAATAACAATAAAACTAATTTATATATCTATTTCGATTAGTAAAAACATCACATTATACTTTAAATTTTATAGTGGATATTTTTGTAATACGCAGAAAATTCTTAAAATAAAAATAAAAATTCCTTAATAAATATTATATTTTTGTCAATTTCAAAAATATTATTCAACTCGATATTGTATTTGATATTTTATAGTAATGATTAACGTTTACAAAATGAATTTTTGATTGCAAAATTTCATAATCCTGTTTTAATAGGATATTTGTCATTTTTATAAAATGTTTGATACTTTGCAATGTTAATAATAGCACTATAGCAGGATATTTCAAAGTGATATAAATTTGAATTTTTTTAACATAGAAATATTTACTTTTGTTTTATTGTTTTGGATATTGCTAACATATATTGGCATAGATATATTTGAATTGACGGATTAAATCCTTTATGTCGATCACTTTATCGCATGACTCATCTACAACATACCTAGTACAATATATTATATTATATATTACAATATGCCTTTACATTATACCTGTGTAAATATTTTGACGAGAAATGTATTTATTTAACAAATGAATATTTATTCATATTATACCAAAACAAACGTGTATGTAAGTCCATGTAGTTGTCAACCATATGCGATTATTGGATTTTGTTGGATATCGGTTTGTTTGTTTCCTTTGGCATTCGTTCCTGTATTTTGCATTCTTTCTTTAAATGATATTCTACATCAGAGTATAAAACAATGTGGTAGTGGTTAAATATTATGATATTTGTTTTTAAATATTAATTTATTTATACATTTTTAATTGTCACAATTTAAAATTAGATAATCTTTCAAATTTGATTCATTACAATTATCGACATAATATTTCATTGATGACACCAGATAACTAGTATACGTAATCTTGTACGGAATTTTGTATTTTTTGTTTATTATGCAGCCACACATCAAAGTGTTTATTATGAGAATTAGATACGATCCTGATTTCACTTAACTGTTATTTACAGATTAGTAAAAAAATTCCGGCTCTAAACGGTGTACGCTACTATGGATTATAACAATACTGATTAACACAGATTATATAGTCTAAATAATAATAAGTCCTTACCTATTTATCGGTCTGATCGTGTCGACATAGTATTTTAATACCTATATTTTTTTTTTATTAAATTAACAGAATCCGGAAGTTGCAAACGGCTATTATATCAGTTTAATGAAATATGTACACATGACAAAATATTAAGGTAATAAGTGACAGCGGACAATTATTATTATGATTTTATCAAAGCAAAATAATATAAATTATATATTTTTCCATTCGATACGCATATTATGCATAATTTATCAGCAGTATTGATTCGCTGTACGTATGTTTTATATTATAAACATATTTTGTTTTATTTTATACTCGCCTACAATACCACTATTCGTAATTTTGAGTATTCGGTTAGATTAAATATGATCAAATTCACCAGATTAAAAATAGAAATCTACCTGCACCTTGGTAAATTATCTTTAGTTTATAGTCAGTACCAAAATAGTTTTGCACATTTATTTTATATTATGAAGCAATAATATTGGCAGACCTTATATAGTTGGAAGTGTAAAGCGAGATAAAAGAAGATTTTAAAGCAATATAATATGGTTTTTATTTATTATTACCACTTATCAATAAAGTTTAAACATCAAATTACAATTTAGTTCCAACGGACATATTTATAATCGTAATTTTGGCTTGTACATCTATTAATATTACTTGGAAATATTACTGATTCATTATTCATACTTGTTATAATTAAATTGGGGCAAAAATGACTGATACGTATTCAAAAAGTTGGTTAAGTCTTTAGAGAAGAATTCAAATTACTTAATTATGTTTATAACTATAATCACCATTCACTAGAATGAGCTAATTTGATGGACTTTGTTTTGCTAAATATAATGATTTATACCTATGACGGATACACAAAATGTATTTTTTATAAACATTTTTATATATAATTAACATTTAGAAATTATAATCGATACTAATCGATATTATATACTAATATTAACAAAGTAAAATCTAAAACTATAGATAATTGACTCAATATGTATAACAACATAAAATAATAACAAATATTTCACCGACAGAGTTTTCCTGGTAATAGAATAACTGTAATATAATAAAGTTTGTGAATTTATATAAATAATATGCAATATTTAGTATTCGTATGAAACTTTTAAGGACCTATACAAAACAAGCAATGGATGCTGATTGTCCGGGCTGGAAATTGTTTCTTTCTCTGTATTCATGACTATTGTAAATACTATATAATAGTCTGGGTAGTAAAAACATAAGCACGTACTATGGCAAAGAGAATATTTGTATTTGCCAACAAAAAACAAAAATGACTATTGTGTGTTTGTGATGTTAAAATGTTACAATAAAGGATATATTATGTATATTAAAAAAGTAATAAATATAATTTCTTATAAAATTAAATTTATATATATATATAGTAACTGTTTCACAATTTAAGTAAAAAATATAAATAAACAATCTATACTTTATAATATCAAATCACTGATAAATAAAATAAACATTAGTCAAAATAATGTTTGAAATTTTAACATTAATTTTATGTCATAAATAATTTTCGATATATATGAAAAGTGTATGTGTCTATTTTTCGTTTATTATTACAATCAATGAAAGTGGTTTTTTAAGTGTGTAATATAAAAATATTGATTTTATCATGCAACTATATCCTATAAGTACCTATATGTTTATGAATTATTATAATACAAACATAATTATTTATGCCAAAGTATAATTTTCCGTGGTAAATGATAGAACGATTTTATTTATTTATATTTTACGAATTTATTCAAATTTTTATAATCGAACTATAATTGTATTAAATTCATATAAAAAAAATGTAAGAAAGGTTAGGATAATATATATATATAAATAAGTAGTTACTTATCATATCAGTACAAATACAATACCCAAAACTATTCGTTTAATTTTTTTCATCAGTAATACAATTTTAAATTAAATTATTTGCACATTATATTATAATTTATTAATCAAATTGTAAAAGACTAATTACCAATTGTATGCTATAAATTGTTTCATTTTCTTTTGTATATTTGTAATAATTAAATATATCTAAGACATTCTTGATTGTAGTTTATAAATATAAACAATGTAATAATATTATTTTTTTCTATTTTAAGCATTTAAGTTACATATTGTTGCTCGACCATTAGATAAATAAAATATTTAAAAACAAAAAACAATATTAATTATAAATTAATTCAAATATAATAGCAATTAAAACTTAATATATTAAAAGACAATATTTTCTTTAAAACCAACCATGCAAATAATAAGCAAAAACAATGAAACCTTTGTACCAGAACAATTACTTAAGCAGAAAAATTCTGTTATTACAAGAGTTATATCTATATATATGTAAAGTAGACTGTTTTATACGAGTAAATCGTTAAAATTAGTAAATATATTCAACTTAATAAATTTTAATAATAATTTTTATATAGATGATATATGTGATGAATGGTCACATAACTTCCAGCCAGCTCCTGGTTATTGGATAGAATGTTCTCGTCAAAAAATCACAAGTGAAGCAGGATGCGTTGAAGAATCTGGATCCGATGAACGAGAATTAAATAACGGTTCAAATTCAGATGGTGCTGATGGTGCTCAAGAATACTTTGGAAATAAGTATGGCAGGCCCAGAGGTTCCGACAGTCTTCTACTAGAGGATGATGAATACTATCCATATGATGATGATTATGTTATGCCACCATCCAGGTAATATACTTAATTATTAAAAACACTTTATTACAAATTTATATAAAATTTAAAAAATATTTTAAACTACTAATTTGTTTTTTTAAATTATTATAATATTTTATAAAGACCAAAAACATCTATTGAAGAACAATGGGAGAAAAATCGATGTTTTGAACTAACTTCTGTAGAACAAGAGACATTTGAAAGGTATTTCTATCAAAAAGAACACTGGAATTACTTTACAAATGACGAAGATTTGGGTCCAATTATTTTGAGTCTTAAACAGGAAACCATAAATGGCCGAGATCAATTTAGGTATGTACATTAAACATTATCAAATATATTATAGATAATATTTCTTCCCCGTAGGATATTAGTCAGAGCAATCAGCTACACGGTACATGGCTTAATACCGGCTTCGTGTGTGTTTGCCGATCGCTATAACCGTGAGGAAGTGGTGAGATCATTAGGTAAAGAGATAAATTTAAATCCACCATTAGTACTTGGTCAACTACCTGACACAGCCGATGAACTACTCAAATTAGACCAAGTTTTCATGAAATCTGAACTTAAAGTTGGAGTAATATATGTTAAAGAAGGCCAAACAACTGAGGAAGAAATATTGGATAACAATGAAAATAGCTTAGCATTCGAAGATTTTCTTGGACTATTAGGAGAGACCAAAAGACTTTGTGGTACGTTTCCATTTTAACTTTGATATCTTGTTACCTTTATTGATCATATATTTTATAGGTTTTGATAAATATCGAGGTGGATTAGACACGGTACACGATTTGACTGGAACCCATTCTGTTTACACTAATTGGAGAAATATTGAAATCATGTTCCACGTGTCTACTATGTTACCTTATGAAGCACATGATGCACAAAAAGTAAAAAATTTGTACAAATATTAAATATTATTAATTATCTAAAAAAAAATATGTTTTATAATTTACAGCTCCAACGAAAAAGACATATTGGTAATGATATTGTATGTGTTGTATTTCTCGAAGCTGACGAGACTAAATTTTCACCTGCCTGCATAAAATCTCATTTTCTTCATACTTTTATACTGGTCAGAGTAAGCCCAAGAATAAGAAGAAAAACAGAAAGGACTAAATATGAAGTAAATATATAATGATTACCTGACATAAAAAAAATTGTAATTTAGTAATATTCATGTAAATATCTACAATATCTGTATTATATCTATATATATATATATATATATATATATATGTCGTAACCACTTTGTGAAATTGGCAATTTCATAAAAAGTTGACCATTCCATTAAAATGGGTATTTTTGCCATTTTATAAAATTATAAAATAATTCATTAAATTATCACTTTTTAATTTGACCAATTTTTGAAGAAAAAATTAGTTACTCATAAATACATAACAAATTAATAATTTATTTTTACTTTCACAATCAATAAAAAAAACAAATTAAGCATAATATAAAATTGTATATGTATGTTTGTATCTACAAAAGTTGTATAAAATATTAAAAACAATGTATTAATGATATACGAATATTATAATTGGTTCAATATGTTCTATAACAGCGGTCGCCGACCTTTTGGACCTCGTTGACCCTAAATCCATAACTCTAAATTCTGTGGACCAATTATGTCTTATACTCATGTCTTAAATACCAAGTTAAAAAAAATAAAATAAACGCATATTTTATAAAATATCAATAAAGGGTTTTATTATCAATAACAAAATTATTTAAGTTATTAATTAAAATTTGCTTGGCTTTTTCACTCAGCAATGGATGTTTAGGTATTTGCTTTTGACGGAGAGCCAAAATTGAGATTTTGGTAGAGTTGACTGGAATTTAGTTTGAAGTGCGATTTATCAGATGATAAATCAATGAGGATTTCTTTTTCATTCATATTTAAATTGCTGTTTCTCATATTTGCTACAAATGGATTTATTATCCACATATTTCCATGTATATCATTTTTAGGAAATATCAGTCAAAATATTCATGAAAGAATCTTAATCTACACACAGCGAAATTATACACTACTTTTGTATATTACGATTATAACTAATTCACAACATTACAAATAATGTTCAAATTTTTCTGTGGACCACCAAATTTTTACCGGTTTACGATCGCCTGTTCTATTATACTTATCTACAATATGTCAATATGAATAACTTATTATTTTTAATGATGACAAAAATAAAAATATATTGTTGTGTATGTATAGGTAACTATTTTTTCTTCACAAATTGATTAACAATAGAATAAAATAAATAACAAAATATGAAAAATTACTGTTCATTTCATAAAAAAGTGACCATTAAATTAATTATTTTATTATTTCACGAAATGTCAAGAATAGGTTTTCATTTCATGAAGTGGTCAACTTTTCATTAAATGGTAATTATTTCACAAAGTGGCTACAAAATATACGAATATATTGTATATGACCTTTTCAATTCATTATCTCTATCATTATATTAACCTAACCTAATCTCTAGCTTTCACATTTTCGTTACACTCAATATTATATCCTTAGGTACATGATTTTAATTGTGACATCACAATGGTTACTATATCATTAGCAACCCTCATGAATCTAGGAATATTAATCAATTTAAAAACAATAATACAATTTTTTTTCTTCAAGGTTTCTGTCGTTACCAGAGATGAAGTAGGGGCATATAAACCATATCTTTGGGAACAATCAGTTTTCGAAGAAAAGGATATGTTTAGAGAATGGATTTTAACAAAAATCGTAAATGGTGAAAGAGCTAGTTATTCAGCGCCTAAATTTGCTAGAATGCAAGAACGAACTCGTAGTCAAATGCTTGAAGATATTGTTGCAAACTTACAAAATCATTGTGAGACTGGACAAATACCTAAACCTTATAGGTAATTTAAAATAATTTGGATCTAATAACAATCTATTAACATAATATCATAAAACATTTTAGGAGAGGTTCGTGGAGACCAATTGGGCATATGAGGCCATCAAGTCCATTACTAGATTCAGTTAGAGATCGATTTGAAGACTATGACACTCTAGCAAAAGACTTTACAAAATTCTTTATCAACTCTGAATTAAATGTCTCCCAAAATGGTCATTTATTTGATGTTGTATTTTTAGTGGGCCAAAGTAAGCAAAAGACAAGGTTTATTGGTGTGAGAGCAATTTTGGGTGTAAGAAGTCGGTATGTATTAGAACAATAATATTAATAATTAAAATGAAATTATTTTTTCGTAATATCTTATTTAAGAGTATTCCAAGAAATGTTATACGGAATATCTACGGGTTTTGGATCTCCTCAAATGCCAGTTGCTGAATTATTAGCTCGAGGACTTCCAAGTTTACCCTCTCAACAACATCAAAAAGCAAAAAGTAGTAACTTTTTACAAGTTCCTGATATAGAAACACCTAGGTTAGTAGTTTTATACAAAAATATAAAACTGAATACATATAATATAAAATTAATAAATAACTATATATGAAAAGGGCTAAAAGTGTTCCAAGTTCTCCTATGATGCGAAGAGCATTTACCAGATTAGGAACAATTACTGCCGGATGGAGTAAATCTATAAGAAAACAACAAAACCTGTCAGCTGATGATAAAAAGAAATGGGCTTCTTCTCAAGATTTCAGTCGTAAGGCATTTTAATATTAAAGGTAACTAAACATTTATAACACTCAAATATTTAAATTGTTAATATAAACAGATAAAGAAAAAGAGAAAGATAAAGAAAAAGAAAAAGATAGGTTAGCTCAGTTGTCTGTACCTAAAGTCAGTGTTTGTCCAAATAATGGTGGAGATAAAATTGATCGAGCAAAACTTAATCAAACAGAGGTAATACATGTTTTTATTATTTATTGACTCATAAAATAAATAAGTTTATATTTACATTAGTTTTCCATAATTGAATTTGATCCTGACACATTTCGAATATTACTGGATTACTTGCATACAAGCTCTTGTAAAATTACATGTGCTAATGTTCCTGGATTAATATGCGCTGCGGAACACTATGATTTGCCAGAACTCTTACAGGCATGTTTTCATCATACAAAGCAACATTTAAGGGTAGATGTGGTGAGTATAAATTGTGCAATTTTTATTTATTCAACTCGATATAACAATATATTGGTTTACAGATATGTCTGATGTTAAATAATTTGGAAAATTATGTATGGAGGTATAATTCAGCAGGGGAACTGGTTAATTTGATATTTACTTATATCGAACAAAATGCATTAAGGGTAGATATTTTATTTTTCATACAATATATTAATAATAATAATTGTAATGTGAATACAATTTATAATATTTTTAGGTTTTAAATCATTGTGATTTTCTCACACTTTCCGAATCCCTGGTACAACAGATTATGTGCAGGCCACTCGAAGTGTCAGAAATTCGTAAATTCCAAGCAATGATAAAATGGGCAACTAATAAAAGTCAGTCAAAAACGAACGCTAAAGAAGAATTTCATCATATAATGACGAGACTTAAAAAAGATATTAATTTGGTGAAAATCGCACCCAACGATCTCATAAACGTAAATATTATATAATTATAAAGGATAAAACTGAACATAGTACCTATTAACTATAAGTGTCTAAAATAAATTTGTTATAGATCGTGTTACCAACACGAACTGTCGATAACCAAGACATTCTAAGCACCCTATGCAAACAAGCTGGCACCGGGGAGTACAAAATCGAAAAGACTGTATTCGAGAGGCTTAGCAGACATAGGTCTGATTGGGACCACGTCGAGCCTTACTTATAAAAATAAATCATCTTAAAATGAAGACCATTCTAATAATATTTATTATATAGTTTTACAAACAATAAATGTATGTTTTGTGATTAGATTATAAGATTTATTATAAATACAATGTTTTGTTATCATATCGCAGAAAGCTTTTGTCTTTCACTTAATAATGGCTATTAACAATTATATACCTTATAAATTAATACATACATAAATAACTAAGTAATTGAATAACATATTTTAATTAATAATTATATAAGAAACAATCAAGTTTTTAACTGTTTATTTTCGTGTTTATAACCTATATTATGTATATTTAAAATTTCAAGGTATTAACATTCTATAATTTTTATAAAATATTAATTTAAATATTTATAATATTCTAATATTATATAAAAATAATTTATATCATAAGGATAATTAGTGTGTGAAGTGTTAACGTTTATAATATTTATATGTACCAACATAATTTTTCTATAAGTAAGTACCCACCCGATAGTTCAGTGTATGCTTAAATCATTCATCGTAAAATTTTAAACATAATAATTCACTTAATACCTATCTTAAAAATTATATCAATATGTAAGCAATCAATACATTAATGATTTTATCGACCAACCGTATGACAAATAAGTTTTACGTTAGTCAATATTTTACTCTTGAAACTATCAGTTATAATAATATAATGATTTGCATATTTTTCGAGTATTTTATAATCCAATATTATAATATAATATTAAATATACCTATATATAACTATTGTGTTTTGTTAAATTTATAAACCTTTAGACTATTGCCGAATTAATTTCCATAATTACGTGTTTCCAAAAGTTTGTTCAAAAATTTCGACTCCTAATGTCCAAAAATTCGATTACAAAAATAATACTTAAAACGTTATCGACATGTAAAAAAAAGTCATCCAGATAGTCATTGTTCCCCAATTTTTTTTAACTGTCTTTATGCATATTAATTCTTAATCATTTATAATGCCATTAAAAAAGCTCTTCACTTCAATGACAGTCAAATTATAAATCGTTTTAAATTAACCAATTTTAGTTTTTAACAAGATTAACAATTATCTCTACATGTGTAATCAACTTATACCATACACCGAATACTTTTACATTTCATTATTATATATCTATGCGTAGAACATTAAATTTTATTAAAATTTTACCAAAGTAAATGTACCAATACAAAATTATACTACGTACCTGAGTAAAATTTTATATCTGTTAAAAGTATAAAGTATTAAAAAATAATCCGATTTCATTCATAGAATTTTAAAACTAACAAAACTATATAATTTGCATAATCAAATTTTTCCAAATTTAGCGACTAAAAAAAAAATGTTTCCTACTTAATTTTTAGTTACGAGTATACTATATTATACATAGTTATTAAATTCTAAACCGTTAGTTCATTTAATTTGTTTATTAATAAATATAAATATTTAGAAATTCAATAAACGTAGAAAACATTATAATGTTTTTCTTTCCATATTTAAATGGAATGGTGTTAAGTTTTAAAAATTTTAATCAAGCGAATTTTCGCACACTTGTTTTTTACTGTGATTTTATCAGAATTCAGGGACATAACTATTACTGTATAAAAAATAAATAATGCAACGCCAAGACAGAAAAAAAAATTACTTGAATATTACATAATAATATTGTAAAAATATTGGTGTTGTTTTCGGTATTTGTAAACTTTTAAATTGTATAATATATACGTTTAATTAGATTAGTTACATATTGTTATAATAATATTTTTAATGTCAACCCTTCCCGTGATTTCATGTACACAAAATTTAATACCTATTGTTGGAACATAATACAATTATTATTATTATTATTAGTAATATTATTAATATTATTATTATTATTATTTAATTTTTTTTTGATTATTATTATTATTATTATTATTATTATTATTATTATTATTATTATTATTATTATTATTATTATTATTATTATTATTATTATTATTTATATTATTATTATTAATATTATTATAAAATATATGTATGTTTTTTTTCCTAACGGACGTCAAAATAAATCAATCGTTCTATACGATATTTTAACGGAAGAAATGTATATTTTTATTTAAAATCCCCATCAATTAATATGCAAATAAATTTATCATGATATTATATATAAAAATATACAAATTAATTTTATAATTATTTATATATAAATATAGTTATAATAGGCACTTATCTGATAATTTACAATTTACGGTGATGTCGGCTTTAACTAATTATAATACTTTAGATAGGTATATCGATATATTAGGTTTATCTCTGAACTTAACCAAAGGTAAATTTTTATTTCTTATCATCTTCGTGGTTCAAAAATTTCACGTTGTGATGGATTCATGATAGACCTTGATTTCAAACTATCCAGTTAACTTGACTCTGGTCTCCATATTAAGATAGTTTGTTTTGTTGTAAATTCTTAAAAGTTTTGAGTATTTTAATAACCTAACTAAATGCGGATGTCTAATTATTTTAAGATTACTTCCTCAATTCAAATTTTATATTGCTCTTTAGTCCGATCAATATTAGAATATGGTGCTATAATATGGGATCCCTAAACCTCCGAAAAAAAAAGTAGGATGAAATCATATAACATAGATTCCTGAGATTCACCAGTTACTTTGTGTAAATTAATTGTGCACCTCAAGAGCCAAGACTACATTCCCTTATCAATCAACTTGATTTAGACTCATTAATAGAGCGCATGCAAGTTATAGGTGCAAACAGTGTCGTTGAAGTTCATATTTATGTATAGCAGTTTGATTATATTTAAAATTTGTTTTAAGGGTGGTGGGTGGGTATCTATCTGAAGAGAAGATGTTCTTGTGGTCTTAGTTGTAACTAATGTAACTATTAAAAACTACTTATAATTGTTGCTTATATTTCAATAAATAATTTATTTGACTACTTGAGTCAATATTTAAATTTTTAAGAATATAGCAGTGTTTATTTGTCATAAATCTCAAATTGTATATGAACAAGGGTATTATAATAGGGTATAAAAGGTGGTTGGGTGATTGCAGATAAATTTTGCCAAACATAATTGTTCACTTGAGTACCACTGGGTGCAATGTCTTGAAAGAACTGTTAGCAGGTAGACTAGACTTACCATCCTTACTGTCCAACATAAATTTTAAAGTTCCACAACGCACCTCTCGTTCCACTATGTTTTTTTTATATCCCATTGTGTATCAATAAATCGGTAGTTGTTAAATGAGCCTATAAGACATATAGTGTCTAATGCCAATACGGACCCCACCTATCTTACTTAACCATATAGAATTTAATATTTCGTATACTTTATAATACTTACATTTTTCTTAATTTTATATCATTATCTCTCTGTCTGGATAATATTCTAATTAAAGTGTTTACCAGTATATACTAATAATTAATTGTACTAATAAGGCTCGTATATTCATAATAAATTAATAAATATTATATAAATATATACAAATTTAAATCAATAATAATTTTAGTAGCCTATTTATAATTGTTTAATAAATTACATTTTCAAAAAATAAAAAAGCGGGAAGGTCAATTCTGGACGTTTTCCTTCGTTCCTTCGGTCCTCGAAAAATTAGTGGTTTATTATAATTAAGATTTGAATGCAATGATATTAGAAAATACGATTCTGAGCAAAACTTAATAAAACACAATATATTATACTGATAAGCTGTTCCAAAAGTTTGCTACATGTGTAAACTATCTATGAGAATACTCAAAAAAATTTCAAGTACCAACGTTCAAAACTGCATTAGTTTTCATGAAAAATCTAAAATCAATTTCGTCAAAGTTACGATTTCCATGAATTTTGCTGTTTTCCCGTCATTTTTTGATCGTTTTTCTTCTCCCAAGGAAAAACATTTGAGAAATTCGAAAATAAGCTAAATAAAGTAACAAGTAAATGTAGTTTTGTACGGAAAAAGTACACTTTTATGGTATCAGACCATTATTTCTACCCAAAATCAGACATAAAAAAAAAACATTATAGTAAAACCAATATATTTCTCCCTTCACTTAGAATCTAAAATGTAACTAACTAGATCACATAATTTATTAGGTATTCATTAATTTTAATGTATATATATACATATATATACACGTACATATAATATTAAGTATTAAATTATAATATGTAGTCAATTAGAAATTGGGTAGTAATAAAAAATTTTACAATTATATAAGATTTATTATTATAATACATTATACGTAATATAATAACCTTTTTTTAAGATACTTATTTAATCACTGTATTTATTCAATAATAACAATTAATGTTAATTTTAGTTAGACTATTAGGTTTATAATTATATTTAGTTATAATCCATATGGTTTAATTACATCAAATTAAAATAAATGGTTTAATGCAATTTATAAAAAATTATATATAGACCGATTATGGATAAATTAATTATAATCAAATACATTAGTAGTTATAAAGTTATAAAAATAGTCCAAAGATTAAGAAGTGTAAATTTAAAAACTAAATTATAATTACCTAATAAGATATTGAGTTTCATATTTTTAAAATTCAGATTCTTTAAATACAATTTGTATCATCATTGTTGTACTAAAATCACTAGTTATATAAATAAAATATTCTATAATCATCATTCCTTATAATTAAAATATTAAATACTATAAATAATTTTCTTATACAAAAAATTAATTCCTTTTTTAGTCAATTATTTAAAATGTGTTTATGGAATATTATATCAATACATTAAGTAAAACAGAATTAGAATTAGATATACTTTTAAAGTGAAATTATTATTTTATTTATATGATACAATATTAACACGTAACGTTAATTTAAGTTGCCTATACTTTACTTCTTAAACTATACAAATCTATATAAATATGTTATTTAAATTCTTAATTTATATTTTTGTCGACGTTTTAAAGTGTATATGGTAATTCATATAATTTATTAAACTTATTTTATTTTACAATTTTCAAGAGTTTTAAATTTTATTTTTTTCATAAATATACTATATTATTACAAAATATAATTTTTATTAAATTTTTATGTCGTTGATTTTTTTTTTATTTGTATTATTATATTAGGTCACTTGCTATATTATTTTTCATAAAGATAAAATGGTAATAATTTAAAAATAACATACTATAAAAAAAATTTTCAACTTGTTTTTATAATAATGATTACTTTTATTTTATCCTCCACTTAGGATTAGAGATTATTGTTTTTGAGATAAAAGTACTTTTGATAATAATACAGACATAGATTAAATATTGAAATTATTTATACCGCTGGTAATAATAATAAGGTACAATATTAATATAATCTAGAAAATATAAGTATTTCTATCATTAAATATATATCTACGAGACTATGATGAGATTATAATCATAACAAATACATGAAGAAAAATATTCTTACATTAGTAAATTAATATAAATCACCCTGTACTAATATTTAATGAATAATTTTACGAAATAAACTATTATTATGATAGGAAATAAATTTAAAAAATGTTGAACTTATATAGTTTAAACATTATTTTATCCATCCAAGTTTAAATACTAAGACTACTAACTTATACTAATGTTGGTAGACATTATAAAAGAGTAGATTGTATGCCATAGTTTAATAATTAAAAACTGTAATGTTCATTTTAACTAGGTAGGTATTTCAACAAAAATAGAAAAGATAACAAAAAGTATACAATTAATCTGAAGTGTCTATACTAGATAAGTGATGTTAATATTAAGCTCGACGGAAATAAGTAAAAGTCTCTTGTCACATGAACAATGACAATAATAATATAATTTACTTCAACGGATACATTTTAACTTTTTACTTCAAATCTATCTCTCATCTAATTGCCGTACTTCATTATCGTGGACGTTATCCACGGAACTTGATTGGCCACACTGGCGTAGATCCCGTACTTGCCTCGCCGGCCACAGCCGTCACCGAAACTGGTCACTCCCACTACTGTCCACCGGCCACGCATTAGGCATAGCAGCGGGCCACCGGAGTCACCCGAACACGTGTCCGACCGGCCGTCTTTGTAACCGGCGCAGAACATGTTATCCGTTATCAGGTACCGACGATACGCAGCCCGGCAAGTCCGCTGTCCAACGATCGGCACCTGGATACGAAAGAGCCAAACCATGTATATAATATTTAATCAGTGGCTTATTTTAATGGGGTCCAGACCCTATATATAGTGATGCATAATTTAATAGAAATAATTATTTTAAAAAATCGTAGGTTATAAATGAACTTTCGAAAAGAATATTTCACTTAATGTGGTAAACCGTAAACTTTTGATTTAAGCTAATTCAAAAAATATTACATTCTACTGAAATTTTGGACTATCTAGAAAATTTTTGAAAAAACGCCACTGTAGTACCTTTGGTAGCGTGTGTATTAAAAATATTCACCAACTTCAGAGTCACATTATAATCAAAAGTTTTGCACGATCGTCATGTAGAAAAAAAAACATTCAAACAAATAAAACGTTCAGTTCGTAAACACTTTAATATAACATACAAATTTGTTAGTCGATTTTTTCTTTTCTATTTTCGCTCACTGTAATTTTTCTTTTTTATTTAAACATAATAATATTGCATGATGTATGCACTACTTTATTTCGTTTCTTTTAATTTTATTCCAATGCTTTAAACACAGGAACGCGTGTCGTGAAACATTATATTATAATACGTTAACATCTATCTATAAAAATATGTTATAATGTATTAATATATTATTATGTCACAACATGCATGTTATTATTTTATTTCCTTGGTACCTAAGACTTTATTCAAACTTTATCACCATTTACCATTTTATAAATTGTATACACAATAAAAAATATACAATATATACTGTATACACTACTAATACATTTATAGCTTAAAATATTTCAACAAAATTATAAAAAAATATAGGTACTCAAACGTTTAATCGTAATCGATTTATAACTATTTTTTTATTATGCCTATTATTTTGTTTATCGATTTTTATTGTTTTATTTCACAAATTATGGACCCATAGAAAAACATCTAAAACACGTTTCACAACGTTAATATAACAATTAAATAATATTTAATCAAATAGTACCTATCGATATGTAATATTAATAATAATTAGTATCGAAATATAAATACCCAATACAAACTTCATATTACTCCTAAATCCAAACTAACTACTCGTGTTTACAGACATACCTAATTCAAAATAATAATTATAAAAGTGCAATATTGAACAATTTTTTGCATTTTTTGAAATCATATATGTATAGTATTATAATTACATAACTACTACTAGATATGTTATCTACTTAAAATATTTCATTGACAATAAAACCAATACAAATATCAGCTGTTATCAATGCTTTTCATAAGAATGTCCAACTAATAAAAATAAATTATTGAATAATAAGTTTAACATATTTATGCCAAACACGTTATGATACTGATTAGTTATAATAATATTAATTTTAAGTACACAAAAAATAACCATAAATTATCTGATTACAAATAAATAATAATATTTGACAATTTAGAAGTAGTAGGATATAAAGATATGTTCAAAAACATCATTCTCCTCCCCCCTAAAGGAGGTTACCCCTTTCCAAACCGTCTACGTCAACCAGTTTTATCCGCCGCACCCTAACGACTACGTGGTCATCTCATTTCACCCCTCACATAATTTCTCACCTGTTGACAATTCGATCACGTGATGCAACTGATCACCATCATTTAGCCAGCGTCATCTGGTTTATTCGCTGATAGATTTTTAATTGGCAGATTGCTCCTTGATGGCCTCTTTAGCCGCGGAATTGTCACCGTTAAGAAATAAAGTACATACAGAAGAAGTATTATTGAACGTAACCGAAACAAAATCGGGTTTCGCAGATGCTGCTACACAACACAATACGCTGTTGTTTTACAATCATCAAATCGCCAGTGGAAATCCTGAACGAGTATGGCATGAGACAGAAAATAGAAATAAAGTATTTATGGGTCAATGACCCGGATATTGAAAACGATGAACAGCTCAAATATCTATATCATCCAGATGTGTTGAGACTTACGGTATATTGTTAATTTAAAAATACTTACTCTAATATTACTAATCAAAAATAATTGTTTTTTAGGCTATAGCAAAGGACGCACAAAACGGATAGCTAAACGAAATGCAGCTGCTGACCTAGTAGAACAATTAAATATATTTTGAATCGAACTATGACATCGACGTAAAATTATCTCCCTGTACATTTTATCGTATTTCCAAATTATCAAATTTCTTTTTAATCGTTTGTTAACAAATATTGTAAATTGTTAATACTTTATAGTATAAACTTTACAATACTTTATTAAGTCCGTATTCACCAAGCGTTTGCGAGCCAACAAATGCTAAATACTCCTATTGAAACAAAAAGAATTGTACGTTTGTCTATTCAGTTACGATATTTAATGCATATAAATTTTAATTACAAATTTATAATAAAAGATATCAAGCACATTTTGTATTGCTAACGAACAATTAGCGTCATGTTTAGTTTTTTCTTTAATTCCTAATACTTTGCTAATTCTATACATTCCTTTCAATATAATTTTATATAAAAATGTATGATGTTTTAATTATCTTCCGCATGCTGGAAACATGGATATCTACAGTTAGATTCTAACTTAAAATATTATATTTTTTTAGCAACATTCAATTATCTATATTGAATTATAACATAAATATGATCCGATAACACAAATGTTATTACATAATTTGATAACGATTATCGATACTGGTTGTTGTACGATAACACGAGCGGATCACCGCATTAAATTTCAAGAATACTCGCACCATATGCGCATGCGTATAGTGATACAATAATATTAAATGTCTTGCGATTAAACCAGATAACTGGCTAAATGATAGTGGTGAACCAGATGCATCACGTGATCGTACTGTCAATGGGTGTGGAACTGGGTGTGAGGGTTGACCACGTAGTTGTTACGGTGCGGGGGTAAAACTGGTCGAATACGTAGACGGTTTGGTAGGGGATAAACTATTCTTGATGGGGAGGAGGAAGAGGTTTTTGAATATACTTTGTCATACCTACTAGAAGTGTAAAAAAATTATTGATACACTATTTAAATAAAGCCAACTAAGGGTTAGGATTAATGTATATTTATTGGATAAAGTAGCAGATCTATGGGAGAAATAGAGAAACATATCCCCCACCTAACATAACCTAATCCTAGATTCTCCACTAATTAAGTATATATTATGGGTCACTTTAAATATTTAATAGTCACTTATTATTATTTTTACTTTACTTAATAATATAAGTATACATATAAATTAATAATTATTTTACTGAAGATGATAATGTTATAATAAGTATTATAGTTTCAGTTGAAGATAATTATTAAATAAATATTGATGAATTAAATGTAAATGTTACATACAGCTATCTATATCATATTTAGATAATAGTCATGTAAATATTAAAGCGTATAAATTGACGTATCATGACATCGTTATCGTAACTTTGTTCTCGACCATAGTTTATTTTGTAATTTTGAATAATTATATACATACCCTAGCTTCTCGAAGTACTTGAGATCCATATGAGTTTTTCGATCGTACTTTCCCCCACCCAAGAACTATACACATTATAGGCTTCCGTTTTTGTAATTGAAAATCCGAAACCGGAAGACAAGCTGGTTGCAAATTATAGTGGATGTCGTTTATTTCTAAATCAAAAGTACGTAGTCTTAATAAAGCCATATCATTATCGACGGTATTCGGATTATATCTAGGATGTAAAATAATACGCTCCACCTAAAAACAATTATACGTAGACATAACTAATATATTTTTATAATTAAGTATAATCACCCAGGTACCAGAAATATTCCTGACACCCTTTCATTATTTTACTCGTTAATGTATATATCAATATTATAATCGTGTATAAATATTTACCCTTAGATCAAACTCATCGCCCTCATAAATAGATAAATCGTATTCACTTAATCTCACGTATAATTTTTTCCTAGAGCAGTGTGCAGCTGTAAGTACCCAGCCGGGAGCAACTAGAGTACCACCACAAATTAATTCCTAAAAAGTATATTTTTACTCATTACAATACACTATAAATGTTAACTGTTTTTCTTCCTTCAATAACAATTTTATAAAATCATACTTTTAATTCATTTAACACTGCGACTTGCCATGGCCAATAGAATTTCTCAGATTCTTGACCTCCTGTTATTTTAACCAAATATCTAGGAGTCCTAAAAGCAGTAGTCTGATCAACAGTAATGCCGCACGTTAAATTCACGGTAACGTCTTTATTATCTATAATAATATTAAATATTATAAACATTTTATTTGTAAAAGCGTAATAATATTGTTTTAAAATGTAGGTAACCTTGATTTAGGAAACGCCACTTGGATTGTAGTCTATTGTTCATCACGAGTTCTAAACATTCTGAACCTTCCGTAAAACAATGCAACGATTCGGTAACGATGTTCGATCCGCAAATTCTCGGCCGTATACAATGCCTACGATGATATTGTTTATAGGTATATTACAAAAAGAAACGAAATATTAACCTCACAGACCTTTTTCTAACTGTGATACAATTTTCTGAACATGAACTCCAATCTGACCATTCTGAATAGACATTTTTTGTACGATGACGTCTTCGATGTTCCGACCCCATTTTGAAATTGTTAACCAACGTCACCGTATTATTAAAAATCTATATACAAACAGAAACACATCACTTTTAGTTTTTACTAAACATAATATATTATTATTCTAAATTAAAATATGTATGAACAAATAGATTATATCGTAAAATATGATATAAACGTATTGTTTAGTTAAACACATACCGTGTAAAATGGTACCAGCCCATTATTTTTTAAAGATATCTGCAGGGAACTGCTATCGATACTGTTAATTAATATGGGAGCGGCAATACGAGAGTACTCGTTGGATACTATAAATTGCATTGTCTAAAATGTTTAGGAACATAACTTAAATAAATCATTATATAAGACTAATTTTTATTAACTTTATAAACTAAACTTACCTTAAATTTTGTTAAAAGTACAAACCAACATAAATATAATTTAAGCATGTTAATCTCATCAAACAAACTAATGCACTAATCTTTTAAATCTTTTATTGATCCAAATAAAAACTTAACTCCTTCTAATTCACTAATGGAAATGCGTTTGTATGATGTGTGTTCTGGTTTCTCTTTGTACTCGTATATTATCATTATTATTATTGCTTAATTTTACCAGCCAGATTTGGCAAACCCATTTACATTAATAAACACTCATGCCCATTTAGGAAAAAAGTCTAACATAGTAACATACAATTATGCCCAAATACTGTAGAAAATACTGCTATTGATTATTATAGATATATTATTAGTAAACGAATGAAATTTCTATTGTTGTTAATATAATATAATATTTAGTTAAATATATTTGAAGTTTGTGTATAAAAATTATAAACACATCAATCAAATTGATAATGGATAATATTGTCGTATATAATTTATAACCTATTATAGTATAATATGATACATTAATATATTAATAAATCTTGAATTTTATATTGGCCATGTTCCATATAACGATATTATATATATATAGTATAATATATAGTAGGTTCAAGGACGTATTTTAAGGGGGGGGGTAGAGAAACACCCTTACCTGTATTTTTTTAAATTCATTTTATAATTGATAATAAATAAAATTATATTATTTTTAAATAATATATATCTAAAATCTAACTTATAACTTATTAATAAAAATAAACATGACATTTTTTTATAAAATAATTTATGTTTTATACTGAAATTCAATTATTTTTTAAAATCGCCCCCTTCCCTATAATAAATACCAGGAACGCTTCTGAGTAGACTATAGTTTCTTCATGATTGAGTGTTTTAATATTTTTATATATAAAAAAAAAATGGAAATGGAAATGAAAATGGAAGTGAAAGTGGAAATGAAAACCTTTTAATGGATTTTGTTAACCTATAAAGTACATATTAAGTCTATACAGTATTATTTTTCAATCTTGATAAAACGTATAGAATTTATGTGGTTTATCATATAAACGACATGAACATCAGATTATCAAATAATTTATGTCTTTATGTTTAATCATTTCTTTATCATAGGCGAAACAACAAGATGTGCCGGGTGTGCCTGTTTTTAACACCCTACAATGTTAAAAATAAAAATTGCTCAAAATATTTTTAAAGGCTACTCCAAAAATTTGATATTTACTTTACAAAATATATATCAAATTGATACCTATACACAAAAAATAAAGGAGTCCTTTTTCAACTATTTATACAAAAATATTAAATATTAACTTTTAATTTAGTATTTATAATTATTAGTTACATAAATATATTTTAATTATTAAATCTTTCAATAATCTGTTGAATCTTTCTTAAATCAAAAATTGTATATAAATTTGAAATTACTTTACTGTTTTATATATTTCTAATATAGAATGGGATCTAATTGCCCTATTTTGCTATCCATCCTTCGTTAACACTTATGCGCAAACTCTATAATGTTGGTTCCGCCGCCTGTGATTTCTATATGGTATTATACAAATAGGGGTATAACAACATCTATATAACTTATTAGGTTCAACATCGAAATTCAATTAACTAAGGATCTAACTACTAAATAAAATACCAACCGTTGATATTAAAATATTTATTAAATCAATACATCTAAAGAACAAGAAAATTGTCTTTAACAAATAAATATAAGAAGACTATCCATATGTTTTATTCGTCTACCTAACGGGGAATATAACAAAAACACAGCCACACTGAACATACATTATTGTAACATTTATGTCGAACACTTAGGTCTTAGAGTGAAAATATCTATAAACAAAATTAAAATCTAAAAAGAAAAGAAATAATATTTTTGAGATAAACACATAATATCCTGTAAACTATAGTCTGGTTTTTATACATAACTGCAGTATAACTATAATCATGATTAAACAGATATAATTACATGATATAATAATAATATTAGTATGCTATATGCGATGTACTTAAAATCATATTTATAAATACATATTTTAATACAATTTTTATTTGGCCATTGGTATTTTTTTCGTGTCGAAAAATGAAGCCGGACTGTATCGCTACATTATATCGCCATTGATATTTGGTTTTTGGTATTATATGTTAATCTATTATTTGTTATTTTGTTAATATTATAAATCAATATCTTCATTAATAGGTTATTAATAAAATATAAGTAATAATATAATACTTGATAACAATAAGGTTCTTAAAAGCTAAAACATTTCATTATTTAACATACAAATAACTTTGTCATATTTAATATCAAATATTACAAATTGATAGGTTTAATTATATAGGAAATTCAAATAATAAATAAAGCTACAAAGTTAATTTTAATTTCTAATAATTATAATAGATATTATATAAAAAAAAAATATAAATATTTACTCATTTATAATATCAGCTAGTTAATATTGTAAATGATAATTAATGTAAAGTTAACAAGTTATGTTATAGTTATCTGTAATTTTTTGATAACACAAACATAGTCAATAAATTAATTAATTAAATACCTTTATTATATTATTTTTAATATTTGAGTAATATAAATATCAAATTATTTTCAATGTTAATTAATTCTTATCACGGGTTAAAATAATTTTAAATTAATATATAGATAAATACAATACATCTAACATTAATTTTTAGGGTTAAGTTATGCCTAGATAGTTTGTTTAAACAAAGTAAAACTATAACGATAATATAAGTATATTATCTTAAAATAATAGAATAATTGTTAAATTATATTTCGTTTTATTACAGATATTTACTGTGTATACATATATAAGTACTCGTATAATGGTTTTCGATCAATTTAAAAAAAAAAAACACATAAATAAAAAAATGTAGATATGTATTATAAAGATTAAAACAATATATTATAGGTATTCAATACATACAAATTGGTACGTTAAAAATCATTCCTAAACGTTTTCTCGTTTATTATAATAGTCAAGTTATAATTATTTTAATAGGTATACTTATCACAAATTAAATATATGTACAACGGTATATATTAATTGTATTAATTGTATAAAAATACGATTTATAACGTTTATTTGATTATTATTACATATCATTACTATTTACTGCATACCAAATAGAGTAATATAGGTACATATATTATCTCAATATTATATTTAATAAATCCAATATTATTCACTCGATTGCACATTTTAATGAACACTGAATATTGGTTTATATTTGTATTTGATATTTTATAGTAATACTTAACCTATTAAGGAAATAATATTAACCTGTGATATAAACAACGATATAATATTTATATACGTATATATTATATTTTTAATTTATCTTCAGTATAATATTATTTTATGTGGAGTTATAAATTATAATCTTATTCTAGGACATCTGCATTCATATAGCGTGCAGGCCAGGCAAGTCTCTCCCCCTTCCAACCAATAACAACGAACGCGAACACAGGCTACTATATAATATTATTCTTCTTGGTCTTAAATTCGTAAAGAAGCCAAAATGTGTGTATATCTTACTCGGTGCAATATCAACTGATATTTTTTCAAAAAAAAAAAATAAATAAATATTATTCAACTCCGTTAACTAAAATATTTATTATACTAACTTAAAGGCCTACGCTGTCATACAAATATAATTTTACTTTAAACTCTATGATATAAGTTACCGGTGTAACCATACTAACCATTAAATCCAGTCTCTTTGTGTATTGAATTTCAATAACTATATGTTACAATACGTATACAATACGCCCACCAACGAAATAATAGTATTGATAATATTCTATAATCTGTATTCTTTGTGTGGTGTTTGTGGATAAGTATTCAACAAAATTGAATAACTATTTAAACACCATAATACAGAGTAGGTATAATATTATATTATTATGTTAAAATGTTAAAATCAAACGTATAATAAGTTATATTGGTAATTACAATAGTAATAACATATTATTATGTTTAACTCACAATGAATTTATAATAATATTATTACAATGTATCCGCAGTCTATGACAATTTTTCTAGTTAAAAAATAATAATACGTAAAAATTTAAATTATCATTTTAAGAATATGTACTGTTTAAAAAATTGTTTTAAAATACAAATTTAATATTAGTATAGGTAAGTATGCTAATATATTATTTATCATTATACATTTCAACATTTGATAGTGTTGATTTTATATAAGGTTATTTTTCTTGGAAAAATCATCTTTATGATATTATATTATTACTTAATGCAACTTCAACTAGGTATATAACACAAGCTCGTCTGACTCGAATATGACATACTTAATAAAAAATATATAATTTTAGATTTACTATCGAAAATTATTTACTATAAGTCTATATAGTCTTATTTATACGCTATACCCATTATAAATTATGATGATTATGTCAATAATAAAAATGAAAAAATGTAGTCTGACACTCTTGACTGTTTGTAATATGACTATGACAGTAGGTATCTATACAATATTAAATCGACACAACACTAAACTATGTACAGTAATCATATCATAATAAAAAATTGTATCATTTGTTTCCCCTCAAAAGAAAATGTTTACTACAAGTAATATAAAATTTGGAAAACTGAAGATAAAACTATAAAATTCTGGGCATCACTGGTAAGATAGATTTGATCAACCAACAAGTAGGTGGTATGTATTATAAAACTTAATATGAATGAGGGATAAATGAGGCACTCGAAAAATCCTAGGGGTTGCTGATTCCGTCATAAAAATTAAATAATACTATATTGGTAATTGCTATTATATAATAGGTACATAATGAAAAAGATAATTTTACTCGATCCAAATATTATGAAATACCTATTAATATTATGCACCTTAGTATTATATGAGACATTGAAATTTTAAAACTATTCAATACGAAGCTATTGATTCTAATACTATTGATTGTTAGTTAACATTAAAAATGTATAAAAGAATAACATAACCTATGTTCTATTCAATATTGAATCTGTAAACTTGATAATATAATTAAATTATTACGATTGTGTTATTCATAGTATATAAACATCTAATTTAAATATTTTAAATTGTATCATTAATTTCAAAAACTACCAACAATCTTATGTAAGCATATACGTTTATTTTTGCGAAACAGTAAATTATACGATTTTAAACGTATAAAAATGATAAATTAAAATTATATTTATTCTAATCTGAAAATAGTCTGATTTATATAGCTAATATTAAAACCAGAATATATTATATTCTCTCGCGGGTTGGTCGCGTTGTTCAGTGGTACGACTAGCTAGATATTTCTTAACTAAGCGTTATGTCGTACTCATAAATATTACCAAGTATATACTAATATAATACTAGTTTCAAGTTTTTAATTTATAATTTTATCGTATTTTTCAGTAAAATGCGGTCAAACGTTCGTTTTTATAAGCACTACGAGCAGACGAAGAATATATAATACATTATACAGATATACATATATATATATATAGGGCTTATAACAAACATATTTCCATTCATTAACAATACATATTTAATTAAAAATGAACACTTCGAAATGGTAAAGTATATTTAAATAATTTCACATATTCACGTCTAGAAAAAAAAAAAAAACTCGTTTTTGAGACGGTCGTATATTTAAAAATAATATTATATTTACAATTTACAATACTATTAGTATTAAATATATAAGGATTGTTGGCAACATATCAACATGAAAAATGATGAAAATAAAAATAAAAAAAATTAGGAATACCGGCGTACGGTTTCTTATAATAATAATAATACGAACTGACACATCGTGAATTCGAGATAAAAATATTAATAAAAAAAAAAAAAAAAAAAAAAAAAAACCAAGACCCGGAGATTGAACGTAACAACTCCGCCGCCGCCGCCGCCGCTGCCGTTGCCGAACGAGCGATAATAATAATAATAATAATATAATAATGGCGACACGGTAATCGCGAATTCCCGAATAATAATTGCGGCCCGGCAGCCGGGGCAACACTGCGACAGCGCTCGAGCGCGCGCTCGTCGCCGGTCGATTTACCGCGGACGCCGAACCCACGGCGCCGGCTCGTAGCCTCGATCGGCGTACACCGATAAATATAAGAAATTCGTTCGCCGGTTTTGCGGCGTGCGCGGGCGGTGTTATTTACCCCCGAACAGACGACACACCGCGACAGTCAGCAGTCGGCGGCGCGGCACTCGACAATACGACATACGGTACGCCGATCAGTCTTGTGCACACGCTCGTCGCGCTACTACCTCGTTGTTCTGGTCTCGCGCGTATACCATAGTCTAACATTCGAGACTTGATGTGCAACACGCACGACAATATTACACCGATATCAGATCGCAAGACGAACAGTTGTTAGTTAATCTTTATCCGCCACCCCGTTTTTTTATTTTTTATTTTTTCTCATTCTTCTCCGCTATTACTTTCTTTCGCATACCACTCTTGTGTCCAGTGTAAACCGATTCGAAACCGTACGATAATAACAATCGTGTCATTTATATTTTTTTTTTGTCTAGTCGCCGTCGTATTTTTCTCGTCACGTCACAGAGAATCTATTTCTGACAAACCATCGCCGCCGCCGCCGCCGCCACTACCTCCGACACCGTCGTCGATTGATCGACCCGTCTCCGCGGTCGGCGTGGTACCACACGTGTTCGCTGTCGTACTTACCGCCTACGTGCGACCGCGAGTGGGTGCGTGAGCGCGCTAGTGTGTTACTCGGCCCGTTCACGCCAGAAAACAGAAATTATCTAGTAGTATAGGTAGGTCGTTCCGTCCACATCGTCGTCATTCTATTTATTATAACAATCCTATTAATACCTATACAATATGTATAATTATTATGCTTTACTCTAACGGTATTTAGTAATAAACGGATAACGCGCGCGTTCGCAATTTTCCAGGCGCAGACATGGCTCAACAACAACAGATGGAGCAGGACCCGTGGACCGGTCCTCAGAAGGACGGTCTGTACGACCCGCAGCTCGAGAAAGAAGCGTGTGGCGTGGGCTTCATCGTGGCTATAGACGGCAAACGCACCAACAAGGTAAAATGATAAACACAAATATTAATAGGTACACTTTAACACAGTTATCGTCAGCGAAAGCCATTAATGATCGGTGTGTGGATCGGGGGAGGGGGTTATTATAATGACAAGTATACCGTACTCTACCGTGGTCATGACTTGGTATGTGGATGTAGACAGCGGTAACGTGCGAATGGTCCAAACAGCACAGACACTTAAAAACTAGTGGCACTGTTGTTTTGGCCGGTGTGGCGGGGGTGGGCAACCCTAACGGGATACTGTTGCTACAGTCTTTGTTTACGAACGAATCGAAGAATTTCATCGAACCCTCCGACCACGCCTCCGCCCGGGAGTCATGAGTCACCCCCGTTCCAACTATACGTGCACAGGGATCTACAGTCCCCATATTAAATATAATCGCTCGCCCTACCACTACGATATATCTATTATTGTTTCGATTTATTTCCTTAGATCAATCCAAATCCAATTCGTTTCCATCCGACCGACCAATGGATTACGTGGATTTTATATTTTAATTGCGTTTCGTGTCGTCATGACAACTATAGGCTAATGAATATTTGCGACCTTGACCATACATCACCTATCGAAATTCACCACGTCACCAAGCCCCGCCCACCAGATGAAATTAATTTCGTGGTCCCAAAAATATAACTCTACGGAAACCCATGGAAATTTTAAACTATCTGTGTGCACATTTTTAAGTTGATGAATAA
Organism: Eriosoma lanigerum; assembly: GCA_013282895.1. Taxonomy (NCBI): domain Eukaryota; kingdom Metazoa; phylum Arthropoda; class Insecta; order Hemiptera; family Aphididae; genus Eriosoma; species Eriosoma lanigerum. Next base: position 47,505,168 of record CM023358.1, read on the forward strand.
CTTTACATACTTACAGCGTGTAGAAAATATAATTTTAAACATAACACGAAGATGCGAATTATTATTATATTATATTTATAACTATAAATAAATTATTTTATTTTCACAATATATACAAATCACAATGTTCTTAAAAATTACTAACGTTAAAAATATATTAACAATACCTGATTTATTGACTATGGTCATTACTCGTGTCCGTATAGAACTGGGAATTCGAACTTTAACATTTGAATTATACCTATCGAAACAACAGTATTGATCGTGTCGTTGAACGCACCTGTATTAACTGCTCGCAGTCGTCAATGAATTGAAAAATAATGTTTAGTACGTAATAATTGTACCTATTGCTCATCAAATAGTTAAAAGATGTAACGGCGGGTTAGGTTAGGCAGTCAAAAATTAATCTAAAAAAGGTTTTGATATTTTTTATTCTGTTCTCGTAGTAGATATCTCGCTAAATCGTTATATGAATTTAAAATTTATGAAATATTAATAAAAGTGTATTGTAATTTATAATTGATACTTACAATTTCTTATTCTATATCATAATTGATCTATGATTATATTAATTTTATAAGTCCCACTTCAAAATCGAACATTTTAATAATATTAATTTCTGTATCCACGTTATAGATTGAAATAACAAATAAAATATTTTTCTGAAATTAATCAAAATTTAAATACCTATAGTAGCTACATAATACTTAAATATATGCCCGATCAAGCGACAAAATAATATACCTAACTACATATTCTTATTTAGCCACTACATAGCGATTATAGCCTATTCACTAGTTAAAGTTTATTTAGTAAAAGTTATAGTTGAAACTTTTTACAAAATCATTTTATGTATTGTTTTAAATCATTTATTGAACAAAATTGATTTTTGAATAATAATAAAATATACCACCAATAATTATATAATTTAGTACTTTTTGTATATTATTTCCATATTATTTTTTTAAATATTTTGAATACAATAATGTATAATATAAAAATATGTCTATAATGTTTATAAGAATATCTATTCTTTTAGAATTCTGAAAAATATTTGAAATTATAGGTTTATCCTATTATTTTTATCGATTAATTAAATAATTTAAATATTAAAATTAATAAACTAAAATTATAATTATTGAAACTATAATAATTATCGACCTTACATAGTTTGATAATAACTTCTATTAAATTTCATAAATTTCTTAACATACACTTAACCCAAGTGAATGTACATAATTTTAAATAACAATATTGTATATAACTAAAAAAAATAGCAAATGAACCAAAATATACGTTGGTATATAAATTACTATTGCCTTGTAAAATTTACAATATTTTTTGTCTATTATGTCATTAAAATTATTTAGAATAAAAATATTATTAAATATAATTACTTTTTTAAAATTAGTATTAATAAATTAATTTTGCGTATATAATAGAATAAATATCTTCTATCTATAATCGATGAGGAAGCTTAAATATCTTTAATATTATGTTGATTGTAATTTGTTAAAAGAATCATTTATCTTTATTTAAAATTTATATATTATATGTATAAATATATAGCTCAAGATAAATAGTAATATATACAATTAAATATAGGTATATATTTTACAACTATATTCAACAATAACCATAATATATAGTTTGTAAAAAACTGAAATAGTATAATATGTTAAAAAATTAACATATGTCAAGAGAATTTACATGATAATACCTATTTGAATATTTCTGTACATATATATATTATGATATTTGATTATATAATATTGTATATACCTGTATAAATTGTATAAATAAATAATGTTAGTCCTGCAGACTCGCTGTATTTAAATAATTCAGACAATAATCAAAAAATACGACTTTTTATGATTTTGAAAAAATTAAATTATTATATATATATATATATATATACATATAGGTATCATATACATACAATTTTATTAAATTATAATTAATTTTATATTGGCATATAATAATTATATAATATCCCAACAAATTATAACTCAAAATGTTACAATAATTATAATTGAAAAGTATAGTGAATCTCTCGACAAAGTCAATAAGGAATTTAAATATTTGATAATAAACATATTTATTTGCAGGTCGGTAAATTTTTAATTTTTGACAATCAAAATTTTCGATAAGTTATCTTTAGACTTTAAACTATTAAGATTCTTTTACGGTTTAATTAAAAAAAAAATAAGTTTTAAAGTATTAATAAACTAAGTGGTATAAGTTTTTTTGATTTTATATTAGCTATAGGTACATATTATATTTTTAATCATCTATCATAATCATTTAAATACTTTTCTATATTTAATCCTTTTTACGGGTTCTAAAATAAAATGATAAAAATAAAACAAATAATGAGTTCATTCAGTTAATTAAACATAAAATTAGTATAAGACTCAACATCGATTAATGTTCTAATGGATTATAGGTAGGTCGTTTAGGTGTAGTGTACTACTATACTACTTTACTGTGATTCACGCCCATTTATATTATATAATAATTTACGTTATTTATCTATTTAGCGTTCTCTGTATTTTAACACTTATTCATTCATGTTTTACTAACTAGAAATTATTAGTGTTCTACGTTGCAATTAAAAGAAAAAATGTAACACATAGTATACCGGCGAAGAAATAATACGACATGAAATAATAATTTTCTATTCTTTATATTTTTGGCACATTCCAAAGCCAGATGTCACCTCATGTCGTCAAGTATGGACTAAACCAGTGTTTGCCCTACCATATACCATAATAACATAGAGTAGGTGTAACTCAATATAATTAAACGAATTTAATTAATAGTGAATTCTAAACATTTTCATAATATCTGGTAAACACTAAAAATATTAAAAAATGATTTATTCCTAAATGTAAGTATACACCAAACCTAACCTAATCGAACCTGTTATTAGTTATTGTCATTTTTTGACAATATCTAAATGAATGTTATTTTTAATAGTTCATAAATAATTCGGCATAGTCTGTAGTACCTGTTAAATTTTAAATAGGTATAACAATATTGACGACTTTTATTTATTTCGTCGAATTATTATTTCATTCTTCTATTTTTGTCTACTGCTATTTGCATGTGTTGGCTCTATTTCAAAATTCGATTGTCCAACTTACCTATATAATTGTCAATAAGTGCGTACCTACCAATAGGTATCGTATCCGTCTATATACAACACCTGTTGTCATAGTTCTTGGACTTTTTCAGGAAAATAGGCTGACAATAACAATATATTAGTTTAAAATGGTTGTTAAGTCAGTCTATGACGAATAAAAGTAAACAAAAGTTGTTATCTGTTTTTGAGGGTATGTAAGAATTATATGTAATAAATATGACAAATATGGGTTCCATTAAAATTAATATTTAAAAACACATATCCATTAATAAAATGAAATGAAATGTGAATAAAGTACATTTTTATAATATTTGTAAATGTAATATATAGGTAATAATGTATCATAGAAATTTCAGTTTTACCTTGCACAAAAAAAAAAATATTAATATAATATTATTTATATATATATAATAGTATATTTATTGGAATATAAAATACCTGGAACAAACTAACTTTCCAATTAAACTTATTAGTTAAATAAATAAAAATTAACAAATTAATATAATAATAAAATAAAATAATTGAAACAGGTATGGATATTATTCAAATTTTAAAGAAATGTTTAAAATATGAATATATTAAGTATATTATTATATTATATTTTCTCGCACTGTTGTTATTTTCAAATTATGTATTTTTAATTACATAATTAGTTTTCAAAAATTTGTATTATCATTTATAAATAAGTAATGCTAACTTGAATTAAATATAAAACATATATTACTAAAATAATTTCCTTAAAAAAATATATAGAAACTTTTATATTTCATATTATTTTGTATTATTTTAAATGTAAACCGTAATAAGGAATATAATTTAAATTTGTAAAATATGTGTACTAGTAATAACTAAAATTACATGTTATGAACGAATATATAAAATGAGATATTTGTTAATTATTATTTATAATATTCCAATTTTGAAACAGTGTGCACTTTTATTACCAGTTTTATAGTTTCAAACTATATGTAAAATACACACAAGAAATATGTAAATATTGATCGAAAATGTTAGCTTTCGTATTGAAATTATTGATATAACGTCAAATAATTTAAAAATGGTTGTGTAATAATTGTTGTTTTAATATTGTGTTAATTGTATGGTTGATAAAAGTTGAAGAAAATAAGAATAACACATAATTTAAAAATTATAAACGTCAAAATTATGTTCAAAAATAAGAAATAAAGAAAATAAATTTTATGTTTATCCTATCAACAAGGTAATACAGTTGCGTTCCAAAATATAATTATTATAAATTTACCATGTTTGGTAATTTATAATGAATGACATTAATTACATTTTTACTTTAACTTTATCATAAATAAATAAAACTTTGATTACAATTCGTACAATTTATCTTGACACCTGGCGACCATTAAGTTTGATCTAAAATCCTCTAATTCCTCCAATTTGTATCTATGAATATGCTGAAATGTTAAATTGTTTAAACGTATATGTCAATTGCACTTTATTCGTATAACATTATATTATCTTTAAAGTCAACGAAATTATAATAATTATTTATTAAAGAACAATTATGAAGAATTATATTTGGTTTCAAATCATTAATCTTTAGAATTTAAAGTTAATTCAGTAATTGTTTTATTTTAAATACTAAGAACTAAAATATGATAACGTCTAAACCCAATTGTCATACTCGATAGCTTAAGGACGTAGTTTAGAATATAGACCAATAATTATATTTGAAAAATATTAAATTATTGTCTGGTATTATACATGTGCATTCGACTTGATAAAGTTATGATATCGATTTAATTCTTGTACCATAAATTAAGATTAAAAATTAAATATTATTTTAAGTATTACTTATTAAATTAAATAAATACTTTTACTATAATGAAAATAATTTACTTCGTATTTTTTAAAAATAAGTAAATAAAAAAAAAATCGGAGATGTTAATAATCGAATACAAATTGTCATTAATAAATTGGCTATTATACTATTAGCTTACATTATAGATTCGATATTAGTGTTGATCTACAAAATTCCCAAAACAACAAAATTGGATAATTGTCGATCAACAAGTGGCAATAATTTTTATACCAAACTTAATACCGGTTTAACTTATGTCATAGACACATTAATGTTTTAAATAACTATCCATTTTAAATTAAATATTATATATTAACAACAACAATACAAGATTGGATGAATAAATTGTAAATTTAACATTTATTTGAATAACTGGTTTGAAGGACTCAATAAATATGATTTATTTACGGTAATAATATTATAAATATGTTATAGTATTATACGTTTTATTAAATTATTATCTTGTGTGGACGGGTTATGATTTTAGTATTTTTACTTTTAAATTTTAAATTTTGTATTGATTACGTGTGTAAAATATATTTTATAGAATGTATCAGTTTTCTAATGTAATCTTAAATATAAATATAACGTATTATTATGGCGAATACTCGTGAACGGATTTGTTTTGATATAGTATTTCACCGCGAAAATTGTGCATTATACGCGACGTAACATAAACGTAAATCAATTTTGTTCCATTTTGTTTAGATAATTTATTTATACAAAGTATGACCCAAACAAATAACAATCGACAAAAACAAACAATTATTTAAAACAAACTAAAAACACGAATAAACTTATACAAATCATTGAATTATAATAAATATATTTGAATAAAGTTACACGTTTCTACTATTTATAATATATGACGTATAACTGTGGCTATCGATAGTATAAAGTGATATGTTACTATTATAATGTTAAACAAATTAAACAAATAATAATATTTCCACCGTTCCACATTTGAAACTATAACGTCGACTATTACGTTTGTGTTATTTAAACTAACAATTTTTATACTTACTAAAATTTTATATTATGTTATTAAAATTTTCCTAATATAATACTATATAAAATCGATGCAACGTTCATAGACAAAACTAGATTTATTTTATTAAACTAGAATAAATAACAATATATATTATCTTGTTTTAAGTACTATATTATAAGGTACATGATTTACTCGTGTATAGTTTTTATTGAAAAAAATTAATAGCACCTACTTATACTACATCGAATTAACTATCCAACGAAAAATCGTTTTGAAATCATTAATTTTCTTTCAAAATTAAACTTAACCTAACCTATCCTACCAATAACATCATTGTGCTCTTTATAGTTTCTGTCATACAAATCTACATAACCCACCGTATGTTATAATGCAAAATATGAGATCTAAATCTCTAAACGAAATTCAAAATGAAAAATGTATAACGCGATGCGCATGATAATTATTAAAATCGACTCGCAAACTACGGCGCGAATAATGCCGACATAACATCATTTTGAAACTCGTGAATCGATCGGTTACGACGGCATCGGCAGTGGAGTGTCCCGCTACCGATTCGAACGTTGCCAACTGCGTTTTTGGCTGTTCCACCAACCCTTCTAGTCGACGACGGTGGCGCCTCAACGATTTTCCTCGTTCCTTTTCCTCTTCACCACCACACTAGTTATTTTACACTTGACCCACTAATGCAAACCGACATAGCCGTCATTCATTCGTTCCCAGCCCTCAGTGTCAATTTAATTTCGCATATATATAATTTAATAACTGCATGTACCGATATAATATATTTAATATAACGTAGTTGTTATATAGGCACGATCATCTCGGTTATAATACTTTATAGTAATTATAAACCGCGTGGGCGCCCACATGGAGGGACAGGGGAAGGAGAACTCTCAAAGATTGATCTCTAAGATTTGGGGTGTATACGTGTTTAAAAATTTAACTTAAGCATAATCATTATGCCGTTTTGTAATTATATTGATAAGTTAGATAATTATATTGCTATTAACATTTAGCGTGATAACCAAAAAGACACTGTGCATTATAATATTACAGATATTACATATAAATAGTGAAATTTAAAAAAAAAACATTTTTTTTGTCCCCTCCCTGAATTTTTATTTGTGAGCGCCCCTGTATAAACCCTTACCTGTTCAATAGTAAAATAATTATACAATAATTATTATAATAATGTCATATAGTTTAATTTTATCATAATATTATAATATACGATTCTAAAAATTCACAATAGAGTTTTATCCAATCGTGTTTTTAATTTTATCACGTAATAGTTATCTGTTAATATACTGATATCTTTACGTAATAATAAAGTATAATTATTATAATGTATATGAAAGATAAAAATAACAAAATCAACTCTTAGCGATTTTTAAACATTAATCAAACTGGAAGGAAATTACATCAACGCAGCAGGAAGGAATTATTTTCTAATTTAATCATTACGAAAAATTACGATTATTCACAATACCCACACAGTTTTTCTTGTCGTAAATTAAATTTAATCGAAACAATAATAATTGATAATCAATTTCGTCTATGCCGCAATTACCGGACAATGTATTATTTTGCAGAAAAAAAATGTATTTAAATCAATGTGCACTAAAAACAAGAAGCCAATAAAATACAATAGTAGCTCGTATAATGATAATATACACACAGTAAATTACTCGTCTATCGACTGTATGTTTATATAGGGTGTTGACTAAAAAAGTCCCTAAAAATTCAAATGATTTCCCCGATTGTTCATGCGACGATTCATAGATTCAAGATTTTATAGAGTTGAAGATTTTAATAGTTTAAGTTGCTCAACATAATTTTCCATTAGAAAACATAAAATATCGAAATATAATCTCAATTCAAATGACTCAGATATCTAAATAATAGTATATGTTTTGAATAAAAAATGACTACTTTCTGAATATATTCTCTATTAAAAATTAATAAATCCATTTTTTAAAATAATTTAACTTAAATCCTAATTCTAGTCTATGAGTACTATACAAAAATATATATAATAGTTTATTAATTTATTTTATAAAATAAACGTTCATATTATTTACCTAAATAGGTATACTTTATCTAATTTATTGTTTATCCCTCTACTAATATATTCAAAATCTGCAACTAAAATGAAAATTGGAAATAATGATATAATTTATAATAGCTTATAGAGATATAATATATTTGCTAACAATAATTGTTTGTGCAACTTAGGAAAAAACAGGTTTCTACAGTTATAAATTATTATGTATAATTAACTTTGAATAATCTATTAAATTTTCATTTTCATTAAACTCGTAATAAGTTTTGAACACGGAACATTACATTAAGTAATTTATTTATAGTTAAATAAATTTGATGACAAATATGACTAAAATGTATATCTACTAAGGTAAATTGTAAATTAAGCATATATTTTAACTCTGGTTTAAAAATTAGATACATAAATTATTCTATTTACATTTTTCTTTAATATTATGTTTATTTATAAATTGTTAACATTATGTTAATATGATTCCAATTTACATAAAGATAATTCATGATATTTTGGAAAATTAATAATTTAGATAGGTAACATTCAACTTCAAATTATGTTTCATCTGTTTTCAGAAAAATGTTTAATTTATGGTTGTAAATTTTAATTAAACAAAATGAACTTAAATTAAAAATTTAGTTTTTATCTAGTTTATAGAACATAATAGTTATATATACGTATATATATATATTTATATTTATATTTGTATAATTATATTATTTATTTATTTTATTGTATATTTATAATTATTATATTTTTTTATTGCTAATGAAGTTTTTAACACAATATCATAATAACAATATCATGCTAAGTAGTATTATGAATATAACACTAAATATTTATATTGCTGAATTTCACTAATATAATATGAGTAATACAACTATAATAGAGGTATTATATAAATAGTTTTACTGCACACTGCAATATTCAATAGATCCACAAAATATCTACAACACACGACTATTTGTAATAATATAATACATAACCACTTAATTACAGTTTCATTAATTACCTATTGACCTTATATTACAAAAGAATAGAATTCTTATACATAACTTTAAAATTAAATAGTTTTTCAGATTAACTAATAGAACTATATTATTTGATATCATCCTAAACGCAAATATATTAATTGTAAACAATTATTACATTTTTTTTAAACTAATTTTACCTATTTTATTAATAATAAATTAATAATTAGCCATAGAAATCAATATTGGGTAGGTACTATAATATCCTAATTTTATCATTACACAGTTAGTTATTACATTTTATTGTAGTTCAATTCTCATATATAATATGTTTTAATTTTCTTCACAATTAAAATAATAATAATTGTCTGTTTAATTAAAATACCTAATTTATTAATAATAATAATAATCGACCTTTACTAGAATTGTCAATAGAGTATATTTGATAATAGAATATTTTTTAAACTTAAATCATTAATGCAAAGTAATGTGCACTTATTTCAAATTTTCAATTTCTTATACAAACATACCCATACGCATAATTGACCAAAGTCCAAAACATAAATAAAATACCATTAGTATGTTTGATTAAAAAATGTTTTTATCTATTTACATTTAATAAAAAAAAATATTACTGTGTTTTTTTAATTTGTCATAATAGTCTTAACAACTTTATTGTCATTTTTAATAACTAATTATTATTTGTGTTTTTCCTAGAAAATATAAAAATAGTATTTATTACTTAATACGAAGTTTGAATATTACGAGCACTTATAAAACACATTGCACAAACATTTACTTTCACATAAAAATACCAAATAAATTTAGAACATATTTACATATAAATTTGTATATTTTACAATATATGTATATTCATTTAATTAGTCTATAACACACCTGTGAAATCCACAAATCGATTGAATAAATTGCTTGTTTATGGTTTTATACGTTTATATTTCAAACTAGTCAATTTGACTTTGGACTTTAAATAAGGGCTTGATCTATATAATAATTAAAACATCAAAGTTCAATAACATATTATATTACATAACGAAATATAAATACTATTGCACATAATTATACTATATTATATTTGCGATGTATGTAAAAAATTTCATCACTCAAAAACCTCAGTTAGTGGTAATATTGTATACAATATGTGTATAATACGTGATAATACGTGTTATTTCTTTTATTTAAATGTATATTTTAAAGGAAACTATTTTGTTTTTCAGATCGTTCGTGATGCCCAAAAATTGGCTATGAGGATGAATCACCGAGGCGCATGCTCATGCGATAACGATTCCGGTGATGGCGCGGGTGTACTTACAGCCATACCACACTCGTTTTACGCCCACGAACTAAGGTTTGACATTTATATATTGAACTAAGGTCGAGGTTACAGCAAGGTATAGGAAAAAAACATAGATTTTAAAATTTAATTTTAAATTATGGTTAACTGAGAACTGAGATTAAAAGACATTACAGTGTTCGAATACATGTTTATTTAATATTTTATCTACTTTAAATAACAACTCTAAATAGATTATAAAAATATTGTACAACATTAAAATTTAACCAAATTATAAAATAACGTATTATAATAAACTTAAAATATTTCGCAAAATTAATTTCTTATATTGGTTATATTATTTATTATGTTTAATACAAAGAGAAGTAACAAATCCGGTAGGTACATTTCATTTTTTTGTAAAAATGTATAAAATATTTTATAGTTCCGTCACGCGTTTTGTGTTTTAACGCTCAAATAAGACTATTATTCCATGATTCCTAATCTTGCCTATCTACCTATAACCATTTAAATTTGTTTTAAACAGATGTCATCAATGATGGAAAGTAGCTTTTTAAATTAAATTTTATCATTTTATAAATTAACTCTTAACACTTATTATAAGAAATAAGAATGTTACTGTATTAAATATTATGTTATGTATATTATGTATAGTATATTGAATGAAATTATTATTATGATAAACTCACAATTATTGTAAAAAAAGAAAAATACATAAATATTTTAAGAGCATTAGAGCAGGATTTTATTTCATTTTAATGAGTGTGGTAATTTGGTAAAATTAAATAAGAACACAATAGTAGATTATAATAAAAATGTAACAATACAGAATTAACTTTAAATGTTTTACCTTAGTACATATTTAATATGCACTATTATAATGTGTTTTTATTATATATCGCGTGTTAATTATTTTTCTTTTACCATTTCACCTTACCATTTAATTTTTATCAAAAATACTTAATTACCTAATTTATATATTAAAGAAATAAAGAATTAAAAATAAAATAAAACATTTAATATGAATTATTAATTTATAGAACTCAACTGTGTTGGATCAAACGACTAATTTTATAAATATGTTTTACAACTATATTGTACTCGTAATATTATAGTTACCGTTACCTGTCTACTAAACGTTATACGGTTTCACATCACATAAAATATAGGTATATGTATACGTTATACAAATGTACATTTTTTTTTTTTTAATTAATTTTATTATTTTTAAAGTTCACAATTTATGTGGGTAATAAATTCACACAATAATCACTAACATGATATTGTACCATTACCTATTTAAAGAATTTTAATTCTAAATGTATTATTTATTAAATCTCGGATATTCGAAATTAATGTTTTGCATACGTTTTGCGGTTTTATAAATTATTTTAATGAAGGTACGTTCACAAAGCTCGCTTCATAGTTACATATTATAATTAAAAACTTATTTACGACTACAATCTACAGCATTTCATATACGTAAATATAATAAATGATCCTCATCGTATTAATAATAATATGACGGTGGACAGTTACGTCTTCAATTTAATAATCCATGGAATAACGTCCAAATTTCACTTGATTTTAAAGCGAAAGTTTACTAAAATAGTATGTTTTGAACAAATTTGAATGAATATGCGTTGATCCATTACTTGTCCTTGAAGAAATAATATAATAATAGAAATATGTAAATATGTTTATTCCTAATTTCTAGCTTGTTAATTATAATATATTATACATTATAATACATACGTCCTACTGCTTTCTGTAATCGCATAAATGTGATCACATTTTATGTTAATATTCACTGACGCATATTTTACATAAGCTAACTTACATCGTTATATATTTATTGATGTCAATAATGATTCAATTTTAAGATGAGAATATGATATTATTGTAGTTTTTTATTCATCCATAATTTTAACAACCGTGTGTTTAATAATTTATTAGATTATATAACTAAGTATATACAAATGCAATATCATTGCAAGTTAATATGAATTATTTCCAAAAATCTATTTTATTAGTAATTAATGCAATATGTTACATGAATTTCGACAATTTAGTTTGGTTGTAAATTAAAACATTTTATCTGTATCAATTAGATAGATACATGGTATTATTACATTTCAATTTCGAACAACATGCAATTAAAAAAAAAAAAATAATTACGTAAAACATATTTAATTTCTATACATTTTAATTATATAGATTCAACTATATCAACGAAAATAATGATTTAAACTCTACGTTAGGATGATAACATGATAATTGACATTAAATAACTAAATTGTCTGTAAGTGGTCATATTATAGCTAAGTTTGCTGATTATTGTTAATGTCTATTGATATTTTGCAAACCAGCTGTTACTTGACATCACATTCAGTAATACAAGAATAAAAAATGATCCCTCTATTTTCTAGAATTGTTTATCAAATTATAAATATTTGAACAATAATTACATATTATCTCTACAAGAAATCTATTATATCTTTCCGAGCAATTTTAATTCCTATAATTTGATGTATCCAAGTAATCTTCATAAAAATTGACAATTATTTTATCTTTAACCAATAATTCAACCATTTAGGCCATAAAACAGTATATTATACCATTAAGTGATATTTAATATTTAATTGATACACTTATGACTTACGCATAAACTTAATTTACTAAATAACAAAGGAAAAATATGTTAAGTTATTATAATATAAATTATTTAGTTTTATTAATTAAAATTAATCGAAAAGGTACTTTATATTTTACTATAACCAGACTACATATTTGAGTTTAGAGACGTATTATGTTTACTGTCTCTTAAGATGCACAATACGTCCATTCGTTCATCTTATACAAATATATATTTAATATAGTTCTTAGCCCAAATAATTATTTAGAAAAACAGAATTTAAACATTTTCATTTTTCACATAGATATTACTATTAGTAAGTAAATAGACCTGAAACACTCTAAGGTTTATTATAATTTATAGTATAAATTGACTTACGATTTGTTTATTAATTTCATCACTTTTAAATATTGTTCTGTTGACGAATGAGAATATAATTTCCTCATGCCTTTATGAGAACAAAATATATATTATAAAAGAAAATACATAAACAAATATTTAAACATATTCTAAACATAAGCTAGACGTGTCAAATTTAAAATGTGTTGTAATTTTTAATTTTACAGGGAACAGGAAAATGTAGAGTTGCCGCCAGAGGGCAAATACGCAACTGGTATGTTTTACCTGGACAAAGCACATCACATTGAGAGTGAAGAAATGTTCGCGGCCATTGGTTTAGAATGCAAAATCAAAGTGAGTTATTAACGACATACATCAGTTTTATAATATATATATATATATATATATATATATATATTTATATATATACGTGTGTACGATCAACCAAATACTTTTTAGCACCGTAAGCACAATACGCGCGGCTACAACCCTGTTCGTCTGCCCGCAGCGCGTAAGTAGTAGAAGGTCCATAACTTACTTATCACCTTAATAGATATTTCTCTCTGTAAATGTGTGTATTTATATACAGCAACATATATATGCGTTATTATTTATAATCGACATAGCGACAGTGATCTTTATTGAAAAATTGGGTTTAAAAAATATATTAAAAATTCAAAACTGAAACAAATATAACACTCGTATGTTAATAATGAAAAATAATAATAATATGTACAACACACCTGATTGTAATCTTGAACATCAAGTGAGCCCAACAACTTTGTGTGAGAATATGTGAGCTAGGTCATGATATTCTTTATTGCAGAATGGCCCTGATCAATAATATACAAAAAACCGACGGAAACAAAATAGCCGATTCGATCGATAGAAAACCACTGCACGCTATCGTCGTACGGTAAATTTATCATCTGTGTCTATTTTTTTTTTATTATTATTATTATTATTTACATCACCATAATAATATTTATACACATATATTATACGTATATGTATATATCTTATATATTACAATACATAGTGCTCAGAATACTATGTTACAAAAATAATGGAAATGGCGTTGAAAATATTCCCAAGTATTTATACTGTCAATTTTGATAACATTAAATTTTGATCACTCTGTATAATATATATAATATATGTATCTATATATAAAAATAAATATTAATGCTATATTATATTAAAAAAATCAAATAAATAATATTATTTCAAACTTAAGATAATATTAACTTTATGGTTTGGTCGCTTATGATATACGAACTTTTTTTCTTGGAATGCACTCAAAGTATAACTATATTACAAAATACTAATAAGTATTTGGATAAATTACATATATTTTTTTCAAACGATCATATTCATCATTATTTATCATTTATACGTTGTATGTCTTTTGTTTTTTAATTAAATGGAAATAATATTAGTATTATCTATATTTAGGTAATATTTTATTTTATTAGACTATATTCCAAAAGACTGGCTTTTTTATGTCGTTGAAATATCAAACTGAAACTTATAGACAACACTCAATAGTATTGAATGATTAAAATGAAAAACAATTGAAAATAGAACACAAATTAATTTGTATATCAATCAAATAATTTCGGTATGATTAAAAATAATAATATAGTATATTATAAAGATAACTCGGCATATTAAATTTATGAAAAAATAAAAACTCTGATTATAATATTCAAATATTATAACATAATATGAAATTAATAAGACTTAAGATTAAGATAGTTATATCTTAGTATTATAAGTTATCCCAATATGATAAGTTGTATTATTATTTCTTATTTAATTCTATAGAAATATAAACAATAACGTATAACCAATTTTAAATTATACGCAAATAAATTATATACTAAAACTTTAATCGTATTTTTGCTATTTTTTTCAATTTGATTTTATCCTTATTAAATGATGATGTAATATTTGGCGGACGAATAAATATATAAAGTAGATAAATTCATAATAATACAGCACTACAAATCATTTATAATACCTTTATCGAATTCGATTTTTATAAGTGCCTATTAAACTTTTGAGAACTATTATTAATAAATAGTTCATTTATTAAAAAAATATATTGTATTAAATATAGATAGCCAATAGATACTACCTAAAAATGTAAAATATGTTTTTTAGCCTTAACTAATAAAGTATTAAGTAATAACATGAAAGTACAGGTTCCATTTGTATAGTAAAATACCTACTGAAATAGTTAATATTATGATAAACAAAATAATGTCATAGTTCAGCCTTTTAATTGTGTGTTTGACTAATTATTTTTATAAAAAATTTATATTATATAATTAAAAATAAATTTATACATAAGCGATTAGACATAATTATATTAATAATATAAAATATTTTTAAATTTGAAATTATCTATATAATTATCACTATCGTCTAGTTTTCAAATACTGATAGGTATTAATTAATATAATATTATTATACCTAAAATAATAATCATGAACAAATTATCTATAGAATATTATTTTAAATTTAACAATAGAAAATTTACAAAATGCTATTCTTGAAATATAATTATTTATAAACTAAAATACTATGCATTATGCAACAATATTATTTAAAGCATTAAATACCTATAATCTGCACTTTTAACAAGTATTGGACGTATTCTGTATTAACTCTTAATTTATGTATAATACACCTAATTTAACCCTATAGGTATATACGCGACTATTGCATGCGTTAATAAACTTAACATATTATTATTATTATTATTATTATTATTGTAGTACCTATCATTATCGGTTACCATACATCTACCTAATGTCTTATTTTATTTTGCCCCGGATTTATTATTATTATATTTTTTTGATCAGGTATCAATTCATCATAGTATACATAATAAATAATAATTAATAATAATAATATTATATTATATATTGATTAATATTATTTATTATTTTTCACACAACTGACCGCCGCCATGACGTATAAGAATAATTACGACGATGTGTTCTAATCGCGGTGCGACGATAATGTTTTATTTGTAGGTGTTGTGCTGGAGAACGGTGCCGGTGCGCAACAATCAAATCGGTGAGGTAGCTCGCAGCAGCGAACCCTTTATCCGCCAGGCGTTCGTAGTGGATGCCGCCGAGACGTACAACGAAGATGACTTCAAGCGTCGCGTGTTTGCGTTGCGCAAGCGGTCTACGCACACAATACCCAAACCGGGCCGAAGGTTTTACATTTGCTCTTTATCGCACACTACTATCGTTTATAAGGGTCAGTTCACGTCCGATCAATTGTGGGCATATTTCGCCGACCTTCAAGTTAGTATTAAATCTAAAAAAAATGAAATTATTTTATTATATTACCAACGAAAATACCGATTTTCACCGTCAAATAATGTATAGGTATGGAATGGTTCTCGTTGCGGTATCAATCATTATTATAATGAACGGATATTATGTAATGCCCTAAAAACATAAGTACCTACTTCAAACAATAATATATGTACTTTTTTAATTATTTTACTAAACCTAATTTAAAACAAAGTTATATGCGTATAAGTAAAGGAGAAAAGTATACTGCGATATCATACGAATATAATATTATTATTTATTATGTTTGAATTCATAGAAATATTGCATAATAGGTATTTTGGCGATTTAGTAATATCTGTTCTTATTTCTCGTTATAAATATAAAATTAAGCAGGTTATGAAAATATTATTTTTGAAATCTTCTAACGCCTCTAAGTATTAATCTTGCGTACTTGTATTAAAACCTCGAAATGAAAATTCAAATGCCAAGAATGAATAATCTTTAACTTTAATAATGAACCTAAATCATAATTCTATGTAGATTTTTATACAGATTTATTTAAAAATACTGTGCTGTTACCTCTTGCTACGGCCCTGTACCTAACCTAAGTACTTACCTATTGAAAATCATATAAGCACCGTTAGCAGCCATTTATAAAGTAATATATTCTGTTAATGTTTTCTAACATATTATAATTATATTCTTTCCCAGAGTCCGGATTATGAAACATACCTGGCACTGGTTCACACCAGATTCTCTACGAACACTTTCCCGAGTTGGGAGAGAGCACATCCTTTGAGGTAAACCACAAAATAGTTAATTCGTGTTTATTTAACATTATCCAACATTAAATTATACGTTTAAAGGGTGTTGGCGCATAACGGTGAAATCAATACAGTGCGAGGCAATGTGAATTTCATGACCGCCCGCGAAGGCGTAATGGAAAGTAAATACTTCGAAGATATCAAAAGTCTTTACCCGGTGGTGGAGCCGAATTTATCAGATTCTGGGTCGGCAGATTGTGTTTTGGAATTTTTAATCAACGCAGGAGAATGTTCTTTGCCAGAAGCAGTGATGACCATGGTCCCGGAAGCATGGCAAAATGATCAAACGATGCCGTCCGAAAAAAGAGACTTTTACAATTGGGCGGCATGTGCAATGGAACCCTGGGACGGTCCCGCTTTGTTGACATTCACTGACGGACGATATGTCGGTGCATTACTTGACAGGTAGGTACTTGACCTATGTATTGTTATTAAATTATTAAAAATGTATTTTGTCTAAATTAATTAATTAATTAATTGTTCTAATTAATTTTTAATTTTAATAACTTGTATACTTATACTATTATCGAATAATAAAATACAATTAACATAATATTTATTTTATATTTTAATTATACAGAAATGGATTAAGACCATCCCGTTTCTACGTATTAAAGGACAATGTCATGGTTATGGCTTCAGAAGTCGGAGTATATGATACAGATCCATCAAACGTAGCTCTAAAGGTATAGAATAATTCATTTAAATCTTTTTCTTATTTTGCACGTAAATACTAATATAATTATTTATTATTATTGTTATTACAGAGTCGTTTAAAACCGGGTCGCATGTTATTAGTTGACACCAAAGAAAAACGTATCATACAAGATGTACAACTCAAATTGGACATCGCAAGAAGTAGACCCCATTCCGACTGGCTTAGAGAACAGGTACTAAATATGATTCCATCCTTGAAATTTTAACAAAGTTTTAATTATTCATTATAATATGCAAAATTAAACCAAAAAACATTTTATTTTGTTTTGTCTGATGCTGCAAATTGTATCCTGTACTGACTTTATAGAGGGTAAGTTATACGTGTTGATAAATGGTTTGGAAATATGCTTCTGCAATCTGCGTATACTTTATTTTATATACCTTAGTATATTTACCAGGAATGCCTGCTATTAGCAATTTAGTTTTCTAAGGTTTTTTTTTTTAATTTCATATTTTAACTTTACTGTAAATAATATTTAAAATATTTTGTTTTATCCATATTGTGGATTAATATACCTATTATATAACATATGTATATAAACTAATATCAACTTAGGTACCAACCTTTTTACTAGAAATATCATCTAACAACTATCTGACAGTTTTTAGATGTATATATTTAGTTTGTTTACTATTATTCTTGTTAAAAACATGTTTTGTATACACTGTAGATTACAATAGAAGACTTAAGAGAAGAAGCTGTTACTAAAGGATTTGGTTTGGTACGAGCCAAATCAATTGAATTTATTAGTGGTGAACGTAAAAAGGCGATCAGAGATAACATTCCTGAACAAGAAATGACTCGCATATGGGGTGGAGACAGACGCCTGTTGTTATTTAGTTACTCAATTGAAACCATTAATATGTTAATTATTCCGATGATCAGAACAAAGTGTGTTAATAATTATTTAATCAGATAAAAATTTATTTCAAAATTCACCTATGTATATTTGTAATGTTTTAGAAAAGAAGCATTAGGGTCTATGGGAAATGATGCTCCACTTGCTTGTCTCTCTTTATTTCAACCATTGATTTACTCCTACTTTAAACAATTATTTGCCCAAGTTACAAATCCACCAATTGATCCTTTCCGAGAAAAAATTGTCATGTCACTAATGTGCCCAATTGGACCAGAAGCCAATATTCTTATGCCGAGTGCCAAGCAATGTCATAGACTATTTTTACCAAATCCAATACTATCATTGTACGATCTAGAAGTTTTACGTAATAACCAATATCGTGGATGGAAGGTAAAAAAAAATTAATTATTCACTTTTTAATTTTATAATTTTAATAACATTTTAGCTAATAAATGTAACATAATATAAAATTGAACATTATAAAATATTACTAATAATTTTATTTTTTACAGACAAAAGTAATTGATATTACATTTGATAAAGCAGATGGACCATCAGGATTTCCCAAAGCATTGGATCGTATTTGTGAAGAAGCCAGTGAAGCTGCTAAAAACAATCATCAACTTATTATATTGTCAGATAGATCAGCTGGAGCCGAAAGGTAATTATCAAACTAATTTTAATTGGAATATTAATGATGATAATAATAAGTTTGAATTTAATTAAATATTTTCAGAATACCATTAAGTATGCTATTAGCTTTAGGAGCTACGCATCATCATTTGATTGATCAGAGACTACGTATGAAAGTTGGATTAATAGTAGAAACCGGTGAAGCTAGAGAAGTTCATCAGGTGTGCGTTTTATTGGGTTATGGTGCTGATGGCATATGCCCTTACTTAGTATTTGAAATGGCTAAAAGTTTGCGTGCTGAAGGTGTATTGGATTCGTCTTTTACGGATAAAGTATTATTTGAGGTTAGAAATTAAAATATATATTATACTTTAGTCTCCAATTGTTTAATAATTAATGACATTTAATTATTATAAAAATTTTCAGAACTATTGTGAGGCCATGGAACGTGGAATATCTAAAGTAATGGCAAAAATGGGTATATCAACACTACAATCTTACAAAGGAGCCCAGATATTTGAAGCTGTTGGGTTGGCAGACGAAGTAATCAACAAATGTTTTAAAGGTACTCAATCACGTATTGGTGGTATCAATTTTGAGCGTTTGGCTAAAGAAGCATATGAACGGCATTACTTGTCTTATTCTCATCGTAATATGGACATGTTGGTTTTAACAAACCCTGGGTACTTCCATTGGCGTACAGGTGGTGAAAAGCACATAAATGACCCTGTCAGCATAGCAAACCTACAAGTAAGTTTCATACATCTATATTATTTATCACTTTATTTATTGTATTATGTTTTAATGCAGGAAGCTGCAATTAATAAAAGCACAAGCTCATATGATAAATTTTGTGAATCCACAATGGAAAGTGTACGTGCTTGTACCCTTAGGGGTCAATTAGAATTGGTTCCTACTACTAAATCAATCGATATTTCCGAAGTAGAACCAGCAGCTAACATTGTAAAACGATTTGCTACTGGTAAAATTACAAAATAATAATCATTATAAAAATAATTTTAAATAAAATAAATTAATAACATTTATAGGTGCAATGAGTTTTGGATCAATCTCTATTGAAGCACACTCGTCTCTTGCAATCGCTATGAACAAAATTGGAGGAAAATCAAATACAGGAGAAGGAGGTATTAATATTTTATTTATCTATTCATTATATTATTAATTAAATAATTATTTATCAATTTATTATATTGTTATATAACTATTATGTTATAAAATTTGTTATTAAGGTGAAAATGCTGATCGATATTTAAATCAAGATAAGGAAAATAATAAGCGATCAGCTATCAAACAAGTAGCATCTGGTCGATTTGGTGTAACCAGTTCCTATCTAGCTCACGCTGACGATTTGCAAATTAAAATGGCTCAAGGAGCCAAACCTGGAGAAGGAGGAGAATTACCAGGTTATAAAGTAACTAAAGAAATTGCTGCTACTAGACATTCTGTACCCGGAGTTGGATTAATATCTCCACCACCTCATCATGACATCTATTCAATTGAAGACTTGGCAGAACTTATTTACGACTTAAAGTGTGCTAACCCTAATGGAAGAATATCTGTAAAACTGGTTTCTGAAGTTGGCGTAGGAGTTGTTGCTTCAGGTGTAGCTAAAGGAAAAGCTGAACACATTGTAATTTCTGGTCATGATGGTGGTACCGGAGCTAGTTCATGGACTGGTATCAAAAACGCAGGTCTTCCTTGGGAACTAGGTGTAGCAGAAACTCATCAAGTTCTTGTATTAAATAATTTGAGATCTAGAGTTGTTGTTCAAGCTGATGGTCAAATAAGAACAGGATTTGATGTTATTGTAGCAGCTCTCTTGGGTGCTGATGAAATAGGTTTAAGTACTGCACCATTAATTGTACTTGGATGTACTATGATGAGAAAATGCCATTTGAATACTTGCCCTGTTGGTATTGCTACTCAAGATCCTGTGTTGAGAAAAAAGT
Source organism: Eriosoma lanigerum (assembly GCA_013282895.1). Lineage (NCBI taxonomy): Eukaryota > Metazoa > Arthropoda > Insecta > Hemiptera > Aphididae > Eriosoma > Eriosoma lanigerum. The sequence goes on from CM023358.1 coordinate 47,526,793, forward strand.
TTGCTGGTAAACCAGAACATGTAATAAACTACTTATTTATGTTAGCTGAAGATGTTCGTAAACATATGGCTAAGCTTGGTGTTGCCAAATATCAAGACCTTATTGGGCGCACTGACCTTCTTAAAATGGTAGACTGCAATAATAACCCTAAGGCAAAATTTTTAAATTTCAGTCCTATACTGCGCAATGCTCTTCATATGAGACCTGGTGTCAATATAATTGGTGGATCAGAATCACAAGTATGATTATACAAATATAATAATACTTTTTTCTCCTATGCTAATAAAGAAATCGACTATTTTTTTTTTTTTTTTTTTTTTTGAATGCTATATTTATTATTATTAGGATTTCCAACTAGAAAAACGTATGGATAACATTGTTATAGCTGCTGCACAACCAGTTATTGATGGCTTGAAAAAAAGTATGAACATAGAACTTACAATTAACAATGAATGTCGTGCTTTTGTTTCAACTTTAAGCTACTATATTTCAATGTAAGTTTTTAATTTATAATGTAATAAATTAATTAATTATATTTCAAATATCTCTATGACAATAGGAAATATGGTGATGAAGGTCTACCAGATAATAGTATTAACATACATTTGACAGGCTCTGCTGGGCAGAGTTTCTGTGCTTTTATGGCCAAAGGAGTACATGTGACTTTAGAAGGAGATGCTAATGATTATGTTGGAAAAGTATGTTTATTAATTATTACTAGTCATTATACTAAACAAATTACTTTATAGATATTAAATAATAATATATAATTTTCAGGGACTCTCTGGCGGAGAAATTGTCATTTTTCCTCCAAAATCATCTACATTCCAATCTGAACTTAATGTGATAGTTGGTAATGTGTGTTTATATGGAGCTACTAGTGGAAAAGCATTTTTCAGAGGTATTGCAGCAGAGCGTTTTTCAGTCAGAAATTCTGGGGTAATAACAGTCGTCGAAGGAGTAGGAGATCATGGTTGTGAGTATATGACTGGAGGTTGTGCAGTAATTTTAGGTCTTACAGGACGTAATTTTGCTGCTGGTATGTCTGGTGGTATTGCTTATGTTCTTGATGTTGATGGATCATTTAAAAGGTAAAATTAATTTTAATCTATTTAGTATAAATCTTATTTATAAATTACATATTTTTTAATTTATTCTATAGCAAATGTAATACAGAAACAGTGGAACTTCTTCCTCTTGAACGCCAAGAAGATTTAAAATATGTAAAATCACTTTTAGAAGAATTTGTTCTTAAAACTGAATCAGTTATTGCTTCTAAATTGTTAGAGTCTTGGCCCCATTCTGCATCAAAGTTTATCAAAGTATTCCCATATGAGTATCAAAGAGCTTTGAAACAATTAGCGGAAGAATTAAAAGTTGTACAACCTCATATAAATCCAATAGAAACTATTAATGAACCAAGTGTTCGTGACATCGAAGAAACAATTAATGACCAGATGTTTGAAAAAAAAAGGCTTGAAAAAATATTAGATAAGACTCGAGGTTTTGTTAAATATCCAAGAGAAACAATGTTGTACAGACCGGCAGAGAAAAGACTTAATGATTGGGATGAAATTTATAATTTCCCACATATCAGAAAAGGATTGACTGTTCAAGCTGCGAGATGTATGGAGTGTGGAGTACCTTTTTGCCAGTCATCCCACGGATGTCCTTTAGGAAATATCATACCAAAATGGAATGATTTAATATTTCATAATAATTGGCAAGAGGCATTAAATCAGCTTTTACAAACTAACAATTTCCCTGGTAAATTTATTACAAATTGTTTTAATTAAATATTTATGTACCTTTAATTAAATATTTTTATTTTTAGAATTTACTGGGCGTGTTTGTCCTGCTCCCTGTGAAGGTGCATGTGTTTTGGGTATTAGTGAACCTCCAGTTACTATTAAAAATATTGAATGTGCAATTATTGATCATGCTTTTGAGCAAGGTTGGATTAAACCCGAACCACCAAAAGTTCGAACAGGTAAAACGGTTGCTATTGTTGGGTCTGGTCCATCAGGACTAGCAACTGCTCATCAACTAAATAAGGTAATCATTTTTATTACTTTTAACTAATATTTTAACAATTGAATACAAATTAAATTATAAAATTTAGGCTGGACATTTGGTAAAAGTTTTTGAGAGGAATGACCGTATTGGTGGTTTACTACAGTATGGAATTCCTACCATGAAGTTATCTAAAGAAGTTGTTCAAAGACGAGTGAAGCTCTTAGAAGAAGAGGGAGTAGTATTTCATACAAATGTCAGCATTGGAAAAGATTATTTAGCTAAAGTAAGACTCATTTAAAAATAATTAATACTGAAAAAATAAATTAATATTAATTTATTTTAGGAACTCTTAGATCAATATGATGCAGTTGTACTATGCACAGGAGCTACGTGGCCAAGAGATCTACCAATACCAGGCCGTCATCTGGATGGTATTTACTTTGCCATGAACTTCTTAGAATCTTCACAAAAGAAACAACTAGGTGGACCCACAGACTTGCTACTATTAGCAAGGGATAAAGACATTGTAGTAATTGGTGGTGGTGATACAGGTTGTGATTGTATTGCAACTTCTCTAAGACAGGTTAGTATTTGTTTAATTGTTTTTTAAATAATATTTTAATAGTTTATATTCAAATTTTAAATTCATAATTAATTTAGAGAGCAAGATCTATTACATCATTTGAAATCCTTCCTGAACCGCCCAAAACTAGAGGCCGAGATAATCCTTGGCCACAATATCCTAGAGTTTTCAAAGTAGATTATGGTCATGAAGAAGTTAAAATTAAACATGGTAAAGACCCCAGGCAATTTTGCATCTTGAGCAAGGTAGAGTAGTGTATAAAATGTTTTAATCATAATTTGTTTTAATAAACATTAATTTTATTTTGTATAGGAATTTATTGATGATGGTAATGGTCACATCAATGGTATCAAAACAGTTAAAGTAAATTGGACTAAAGACGAAGCAGGAAGATGGAAAATGGACGAAATCCCAAATTCTGAACAAGTATATATCTACTATATAATATATTATATATTTCTTAAATTAAATATTATGAATATTTACTAATATACCTATATTTATAATGTATAGATTTTCAAATGTGACATGGTTCTTTTGGCAATGGGATTCCTTGGTCCTGAACGTACAATTGTTAATGAATTATCATTAACCCTTGATCCTAGATCTAATTTCCAAACACCAACTGGTCGTTATGCTACATCTGTCCCTAAAGTATTTGCTGCTGGAGGTTTGTAATTTAAATTAATAACTAAAAACAATCAATAAACATAAACTAATATGAAAAAAATAATAATATTTGATTATTTGCAAATTTCAATTATTGGTCATGATAAAACCATTTACTTTTCATTTAGATTGTCGTCGTGGCCAATCATTAGTAGTTTGGGCTATATCTGAAGGACGTCAAGCAGCTAGAGAAGTAGATGCATTCCTCATGGAACAATCAGTGTTACCGGGGCCTGGTGGTGTAATATCTATTCAAACAGTTACCACATAATTATATAAATTGATGGGTTGTTGTAACTATAAGCAGACCAATTTTGAAGGAATGGTGTTGACTTTCAAAAATAACATCGTAACATTACATTAATGTGTTAGTTTATGTCTTGTTTTACCCAATTAAATCACAAAACCATAATTGTTATTATATTTTATTTATTATTATTATTATTATTTAACTATTATTATTATTATTATTATTATTACTATTATTATTTTTATTTTTATTTTTTTAATTATTTAAGTGTGGTAATGTTATATTTTTAATCTCCTACGATAACAACAAATTCCTGTAATCGGTTTTAGATTTTCTCATAAAATTTAAAAAAAAAAATACATACTCATGCATTATCCTGATTCATACAACATACATATTTATTTGCATAGATTATAGATTACTTTTATACTATACTGATAATTATACATTTAGCATAATATCTTAAATTACAATTATCTACTATACATATATTATATTATTATTCAAAATATTAGCAAAAGTGCAAAAGACTGACTTTCTGTAAATTGTTTTAAGTATGTTTGTGTGAGTAATTAAATTGTTTGCTTATGGTATGTATTTCTGACAGCTTATATTATTTCTCTTTAAATAATAGAACAAATTAAAATAGATTAATGTTTATTTTACCCAAACAAAATTAATATATATTTGTTTATTTTTTTCAAATAAATGTAGAGAACATTTTAAATATTTTTAATAATAATTGTTTTTAAATACAATAATTTCAACCAAAAATTTATAAATCTAAATTTTACACATTTAATTAGAATATAACTTTAAATTTATTAATATTTTTCCTTGAATAACTAGGATAACTGGAGAGTGTATAGTGTATACTATTATGATAATAGAAAATCAGTCTTTGACACTTATCTATAACAAATTTCGTGTTGTCATATTTCATATTCGTATTTATAATATTTAAAAGTATTATCATCAAATATGTTGTTGATTATATTTTATTTTATTATTAAAATTTTCTCAATAGCTTACAAACGTAAGACTTTAATGTAATTATAACTATTGCATATCCTAAATGATTTATACCTCTACCATACTAAATAAATATTTATAAATTATCACTATAGAATTAATTATTTTATGCTTACATAATCGTACATGTTATTATTGATAAAATAAAATTACATAGGTAGGAAATTAATACTGACAATAATGTCAATTTAATTATGAACATTATATCATGAACATTGAGAAATTAATTGGTGTGCAGTTATTTTTAATACAGTAATATGTTATAGCAAAATACATTTTTATAAAACTTATACGCTACAAAATATATACTTTTTGTGCAAAAGCTATTGCCATTTGAAACATTGTGCCCTTAAAGACAATAATAAATTATAAATTATTATACTTAGATATTATAATACTTGTTTAATGTGTATTTTTAATATTATTTGATCAATTTGTCAATGTTTTGTGCTTATTATATTAATATATTATATATATATATATAATATGTAGATGTTGAATTATATGATTATTTATGCAATTGTCTTGTAAATTTATATACATATAGTTACCTATTCTAAATATCCCACAATACCATTATTCCTTAATAAATAAATATCAAATTTTAAATTCTTATAAATTTAATGTATTGTGTAGTAATATAACATACACTACATAAAATATAACTTTGCAAGCTCCTCAAGTTTCCTCATTGGAATCATTTTATCTGATAAATCCCCATAGTAACTTTTTTTTAAATACATATTTCGTGAAGATTTGTTATTTTTAGAATATACATACCATCATAACCTATACCATTTTTAAACCCAGATCTTGCTCAAAAAAAAATTCTAAATATGCCGCTTGTTCTTATTAGTAGCATTGCTTGTTCCTGTAAAACTCGATAATTAAAGGCTATAGCAAATACAAATATATTATAGCCATATAGGTAATCATTATAATATAACTCATGTAGTAAACAGTAGTTATGTCTAAAATAATGTCAATAAAAAAAAGTTAAAAATTATACTTAATTGGATACTTTTTTTAAGTTTAAAATTGGACATAAACTTTAATAATATGACATTATTAGAAATATAAACTAGTCTTTATACAATATACAACATAAAATAAATAGGCAGAGCCATAGCAAGAGGTAACAGCGCCCCTGTCAATCGTATATAATAGATTATGAATTAAAATTAAAACGCATTGATTTTATGGCTAGGTATGTGTTATAATATTATTAAAAACATGCTTATATGTCTTCAACATTCTATGTATGTTGTAATAGTAATGAAAAATTGTATTTGTATTTCTAAAAATTGTATTACACAATATTACACAATTAATTGCGCCCTCTTTCCAGCGCCTAGCTATGGCTATGTAAATAGGTATTAAATATGGGGAGACTTTGATGTTTTGTGTGAAAAGATACTAATAATATATTATAAAACAGTAGAGAGGCCAGCAATGTTTTAACTTGTATTGTAATGTAGAGTTGAACAGTGAATAAGTAAATATAACAAAGGATGAGTATAGTGAATATGAGAATGAGATCTAAGATGGTTGTGTGGAATGACTAGAGAAGATACTAAGATAGAATAAGAAATGAATACTTACTACCATAAAGGAAAGTGTAGAAATTGAATCAATTGAAAGGAAAATGAGAAAATTGTTTTATGAATTTCATGAGAGATTGTTAAGCAGTAGTGAAAACTGAGAGTTGTTATAAAATCCTAAGTACGCCTGTGATCACTATTATATTTAATTATAAGTTGGTACCTACTTATATATTATATATTATCTATAATTAATTATTAAAGATTATATTATTATAATAAATAAATTATAATATTATCTATAATCAATGCTTACTTACTAACCTTTTTTATCAATAAAAAAAAATCACAGAATAATAATTGTGCAAAACCTAACGTAAAAGAACAATCAATAAAAATTCAATAGAATTTTGAATTGTTAAATATAATATTATAGAAAATTATCAAAAATTAAATTTATGTAAAAATATAAAATGACAAATTGATATTATTACCACAGATAAATGTCAAATAAGTGAAAAAATATTGTAACATTATGGTAATTTAAATAGTGTATAAAGAACAAATTATAAAATTGAAAAGAATTCTGAGTTAACAAAGTAAATAACATTTAAAAATAAATCAAAATGCCTACTTTAACCTTTAATCTATAAAGTCCTATGGGTAGTTTCACACGCAGCGATTTAAACGCTTGAGGTCGCAGTTAAAAATCGTGGCGATCAATCGCCTAAAATAAAATACTCTTTGACCACACCTACTTAATTTTTCTTCGGTTAAAAGCGGTTTATCGCCTAAATTAAATTTACCCACTAAGACATAGTGTTTTCAATAAACTTAACTGTTAACTAAAATCTACTATGTGATGTGACAATGGGGAGTTCATTACCGAAATTTCATATGCGGAAAGTATTTTTATTCTTTTCGTGTTCAGTCGATGCACCACATATTTCTTTATTGTCGAACTGTATTTTAAATTTGTATCGATTTTATAAGGCATAGGTAATAGGTACCATTATATATACAAATAGCTCTAACCGTCATCTAATAAATCCATTTTATAGAAACAAAGTAAACAGGCTACACATTTTTGGCACGAAGAACGTTTACGACTAATATTATAATTATACATTATAATTCCAGTAACAACTACTCAGATTTGAATATTTGATGCCTTTTAATTGGCTAGTGTGAACACGTAACGCAAGAGCGGGTTTTAATAGCATCGAATTTTAACCGCGACTGAGCGCGTTTAAAACGCTTCGTGTGAAACTAGCTCTGAATAATGCAACATTTGTTTTTCTTTTATCATTTAATAATAATTATATTTAGTTTTTTGTTGTATTTATTAGAAAATAAATTAAATAATCTATTGAATATTTAATATTTAGGTACGTAGTTGAAATATATATTTACATATTAAATCAAGATTTATAATCAACTTTAAAATAAATGTTTTAATTTAATAAGTACTTTTACCTATTAAATTTTTTATACTCAATTCTTGACGAAGACGTTAAATATAATAATTTGTAATTTCACTTGTGCAGTCTTTTGTGACGTATGATTTAAGTTATTATCTAGATACTAGATCATAATAAATATATATTTTTTTAAATTAAATATTAATATCTACTGTGCCAAATAGATTCAGTTGATTCAATTTACAGATGTGAATTATCATATACTCGTTTTCAAGCTTTAAAAGTAAAACACAATTATATTATATATTATAACCAGAAGTCGAACCAAGCAAATCGCATAGCGAAAAGAAATATTTATATATCCGTTAGATTTTTTGTAATTACACATCGAATTCTAGTTTTCTACTCTGTTGTATTTTTAATAGTAATTTATAGTGTTTGGTCTTTGATGAAATAATGACTTATTGTCTTGTACCTGTAGGTATATTACATTATTATGACTGTCTATTATTTTATTACAGTTGACGTTGACAGAAATTTTATGTCTGTAGCCCTGTAGGTAATATAGGAGATAGAAAATATTGCAAAAGAATATAAATTAAATATTTTTTATTTAATTTTTTATTATTGTAATTTACAACATTAAATATTTTCAATTCTTATCTAACCTAACTTCACCCATCAAGCTATATTCTACCTGCATTTACATATTACATGCAGAAACGTCTTCAAGACAATATTATGGAAGAGGGGGGACGGGTTGACTTAAATAATAATTTGAAAAATATTAATTCTTAACCCAATATATACTAAGTAGTGCATATTATAAATAATTGAACAAAAAAAAAATACATAATATGTAATCAATTTGGTTATATTATAGTTATCACGCCCTAGCCTACATGCAGTAGCCACTATAGTCAGTATTAGTAATTCACTAATACTTAATAACTATAGGTAACATATTAAATATCAAAACATATCATAATTATTGTATTTAAATTTTAAATAATAAAATATGAACACTACCAACTAAAACGTGTTGTTTTTTTTTTTTTTTTTTAAATATTTTAAAGCAATAATAAATAAATTATCGCATAATTAAAAGTAAAAAACTATTGGTAAATGTATAGGTACATTATCTTTAAGATCATTGTATCTCGTTTTATGTAAAATTAAAATTACTTTACATACCTACAGTTTATTTACCACTGGATCAATACTTCGGTAATTATAAATTTTCTCTTTTTTCTTTACATGAATACAGACCAATAGAGTGAAAATAAAAGATTTTAGACTTGTAGTATTTCCAAATCATCATAATAATATTAATTATTAATTAATTATGTACATATTATATTTTGCAAAAAATATGTAAACTTTGGCTTGAAAAAATCTCGAATTTTATATAAATCAATTTAAATATTGGTTTTACTTATAGGTTATCAATAGAAAAAATCAAATAATAATATAATTGTTATTTGTTACCATTATGGTTATTGAATATCTAAACTAAATAAAAACACGCAAAGGTACTTTTGTACGTAATGTACACTCTATTTTCCATTTATAATAAAGGTCCCGCTGTCGGATGAAAATTGGTCCGTTTAGCGCATCTCCACACCGCATCTTAACTAGTTCCCCTTATATGACCTGTAAAGATGTAATTACGCGAACGGCCGTCGTCAGTTTTCTGTCACTCTGTCAGTCTACATGTGCGAAACTTTCTTAAGGTTGCACAGAGTATAAATATACAGGGTGTTTCCTTAGCCTATACAACAAATTATATAGTCGTACTCAGTAGGACGAAAAAATGATAAAATTGTTTTCCATTTTTTATTAACTTTAAAATTTCGGACTTAGCATAATTACTCGTTGAATAATAATAAAAATTAAAAATAACCCATACCACATGATTTGTTGCAAAATTCTACCCTAAAATGTTAGGTCACATCATTTTTCACCAAAATGGTGCAAAGTGGTGTCAGGTGGTGCTCAAAATCGTATTTACTGTGTGACACATCATTTTAAGTGAAAATTTCACCAGAAATTCCATGGTAACGTTTATTTTTTAATTACTAATAATGTTACTTAAATATATTAAAAACAAAGTTTTTTTATCTTGTATTTGGTAATTGATTATACTCGATTGTGTGAAATAACAATCTTATTTTGTAAATATGAAATAAATAAAATAGGTTTTTTCAAAAAATTTGATATTTGATCTCGTCTATTTAACTATCTATTGTTATTTCATAATAATTATATTTTTAAAACCACATCACCAGACTTTGGTCACAATAATTATGAAAAATGTCCATATTGTAATTATAGATATGATAGATATACGTTAACGTGTACATCGTTAAATTTCGTAAAACCTATATTACTTATTTATTTTTAATTTATTAATTTATTGTTTTCTCTGTAAAATAAAATAATTTAAATTACTAATTAGGTACGGTACAACCTATTAATAATGGTCGCGATGGTCAATTTCGAGTGCGTAATGTCAGAAATGAAGAAAGAGTTTTGAATGCGGTTTATGAAAATCCTGAAATAAGTTGTCGACGTATTGTGGCCCAAACAGGAATATCATTAAAGGTTGTATGGAAAATACTTCAAGATAATAACTTGTATCCCTATCATAAACAGCGAGTCCAGGGATTGCTACCACATGATTTTGTTTCGCGAATGGATTTTTGTAGAAAAGTTTTAGAAATACAAGCTGAAAGATCCAGAGTACTTAAAACACGTTTTATTTACTGATGAAGCTGGTTTTACGAAGGATGGTATTTTTAACCAGCATAATAATCATATTTGGGCCGAAGAAAATCCACACGCGATCCGACAAAGAGGCTCTCAATATAAATTTAGTATTAATGTATGGTGTGGAATTATAGGTGGATATTTGATAGGTCCACATGTATTACCAGGCAGATTCAACGGCCAAGAGTTCTTAAATTTTCTCAGATACAATCTGCCATTATTATTAGAAAATATACCATTGGATGTTCAGGAGGTAATTAATTCTAAGTAAAAAAACACTTTTATTTAATTTTTAGTCAAGATCATTCAACTTTTCAAAATTAAAAGACTAATTGGAAATTTTTTTGACAATAGGTTATGTGGTTTATGTTGGATGGTGCACCTCCTCATCAAACAAATGCTGTCCGAGAACAATTAAATTATTTGTTCCCTGATAGAGTTATTGGAAGAAAAGTAAGCGTCAATGCACTACATCATCCAAGCATAATATGGCCTCCACGTAGCCCTGATTTAAATCCGTGTGATTTCTTTTTATGGGGTTTTATGAAAGAAAAAGTTTACGCAGAAGAAATAAATAATAGAGAGGACCTATTAGAAAAAATAATGATAGTAACTAACACAATTAAGGAAACACCAGAACTACTAATTCGTGTTTGCATGTCCTTACATCGGCGATTACAAAAATGTATTGAGGTTGAGGGACGCCATTTTGAGCAACTTCTATAAATACAATTGTAAATTTAAATTTAAAAAAATAATTTTTTGAAAAAACCTATTTTATTTATTTCATATTTACAAAATAAGATTTTTTATTTATTTCACACAATCGAGTATAATCAATTACCAAATACAAGATAAAAAAACTTTGTTTTTAATTTATTTAAGTAACATTATTAGTAATTAAAAAATAAACGTTACCATGGAATTTCTGGTGAAATTCTCACCTAAAATGATGTGTCACACAGTAAATACGATTTTGAGCACCTTGCTGACACCACTTTGCACCATTTTGGTGAAAAATGATGTGACCCAACATTTTAGGGTAGAATTTTGCAACAAATCATGTGGTATGGGTTATTTTTAATTTTTATTATTATTCAACGAGTAATTATGTTAAGTCCGAAATTTTAAAGCTAATAAAAAATGAAAAACAATTTTATCATTTTTTCGTCCTACTGAGTACGACTATATGATTTGTTGTATAGGCTAAGGAAACACCCTGTATAATTGCTCATTTGGATATAGGTATTAGCAATAATAGGTATACTTATTACCTAATCTAATCTATAATCAACGATATTAACTAACGAGTAAAAGTAAGTACCTATCGTAAGTACATTATTACGAATTAAAATTAAATCTAGTATTAGTAAGGGATTTCCCCTATCAAAGATTAGATTTATTTTGCATTAATCGACTAAAAATAAATTTATCAAGTCATTTGTCTGCACATACATCGTTTTTCGTGTCATATCCAATACAACACAATAAGACGTAAAGTCAATATGGTTACATCATGGAAAAAATCTGCGATATGCGAGCTTGTATTTAGTATTTATCTAGACATTATTGATTAGAAGGTATCTTAATGTGAGCACTTTGTTGCATTCGTGCAGTCAATTTACTTGTATGTTGTATATGTCAATCAGTAATAAAATTCAACTTGACTTAACTTAAATGTTTTCTTTATTTCAAATTCCTTTTTAATTTTAACACTTTAATATAATTACAAGTACATAGTACTGTTATAGAATAAATTACCTATATTGAACAATTTTTAATTTTTAATTATTTATCATTGTACAAGACAACTTCATAACCAACATATCAAATCGTCAAGGTAAGACAAAAAATTTATTAGTTACATTGAATATTTAACATCATTTTTATATTAAATTTAGGTATATTTATTTGGATAATAAATAATAATTATCAAACGGATTATATAGGTACATAAAACTAACGGTAGAATTTATTTATAACGACGCTGCACACGCACGTATTTAGGATTAATTATCGAGGGGAGGAAGGTTTAAAATATTTTTAACACACGTATAAAAATTACATAATTATAGTAATAATAAAATAAACAATGTAAATAAATATAATACAATGAAAAAAGTAGTTGTACATTTTATATATAAAATTTGTATAATTTGTTATATAATATAAATATATAATGTATACATATACCTACTTCAAAATTTTGGTGGGAGGGGGCGAACCTTTAACCTCCCCACCATGTATACGGGCACTATATAATATAATGAAAAACTCTACTACTATACAATATTATGACAATGTGGAATCTTTTGTGGTTTTATCAAAAATCACATTAGGTAAGTACGTTATGTACCTGTATGCGTATTATGATAGTCATCGACTCTCGTTCATCATAATAATTAGTATATTATGATATAATATAAATCGTGTGGTATTAGGTAGTAGGTACGACATATCGGGTAAAACAGCAATTCCCCTACATCCATTTAATGACGTTTTAAATTATTTTAACTAGCTTGGCTTGTATTATTACATCATAATTTATACAAACATACAACAACAGTTATAATAATATTAATAATAATAATAATCAGATGCGGTGGAAGGAGGAACTAATTTTTCACTTGGATTGTAAAAATATTAATAGCTCATATTTTATAATCTTATATTATTCTAAATTTCTAACGAAAAAAATTGATAAATATAGGTATAATACATGGAAATTATTACACATCCTATACCTTATAACTATAACTAATAACCGTGACAAAAATTATACTTCCCCCCCCCCCCCGAAATAATATATGGGGTCAATGGCCCCTTCTGCACCCTTTCTCCGGGTATCGTATCAGATTTATAGTTTTTGGAACCTATTGCAAGTGTTTTTTTAATAAATATAATTTAAGGTATTACAAAATAAACAACCATAATATTATATATATATTAATATAAATTATAATTTATATATTATATTTCTACATGTTATAAGATTATAAGCTGATAATTATTTACTATTGTTATTTATTAAGATACTTTGGTATCTAATGAAACAGTCAATTGCAGTTCATTTTTGAGTTTTAATATTTTGAATAAACATTTGCCTGTTGTGAATTGATTTAATACATATTTGAATATAAACGGAAACTAATTTTTATAGTGTGCTTCAATATTTATGACGTGACGTGATACGTAAATATTTTTGTCGTGATTTGATCACATTATAAACATTTGATTGCATTTGAAGTCATGACAATAATAAATTATAAGTATAACAGTTTGTTTTTGATAAACATTATGCGTATTTGTGCGTTCTAGATGCATTTACAAAGCATACCAATAAGTAATTTGAGTAACATCGACTTTTGATGTAATTATATAATTTTAAGTATAATGTTTCGTAATTATCATAAATGGTATCGACTATCGAGTAAACTGTTTAAAATAATATTATCTCTATCAAGGTACTACCATTGATTATAGAATATCTATTCTATAATCAATGGTACTACTATGTATAAGCAAACATAAACTGTTACGTTAACTAAATTTCGTTTGTAAATCTTACATGTTTAAGTTGATTTTTATTATATTTAATTATATGAAAAGTATACAAATTTAATCTTAATACTATCTTTTACATTTTTATCATTTCTAATCTCATGGCCGACTTGTATTATTTACTATTTGTTGCACCCCACGCACGTCTTTCGTGACCTCGTCATGACCATGCTCCTCAAAGTGAATTACCTATTTATTTTTTTCAAACTTTAACCGTTTCATGTTTTGTTTGTATATATAATATGGATTATAGATTATGGCAGGATATAGTTTATACATTACAAATAATAGTAAGATAGTGTCATGTGTTCAATGTGCCAATGTGTTTATACATATTATACAATCACATTGATTAACCATACGACTGTAAAGAGTATCTATTTCAAAACTACCAAGGACTTCTAGCAATTAAAATTTAAGCATAATATGATAACGTAGATACTGAAAACCGTATAGTTATTAATTATAACTTAATACTTATATAGTTATATTATTGGTAAATAAATAGGGAGATTAATTTTTATATTATATTCGACTTAAATATTATACAGTATGTATCACAAGGATTTGACATTTTTTTATATAATATCGTTATAATAATATAAAAATCTTCGCGTATAAAAATTATTATACTTGACTTTCTTAATAATTAGGTACCTTTATATATATATATTAAATTTTTATTATACTTATCAATACTGTATAAGTATAGGTATTCTTACAATCTTACCTATATATTTTACCTTAAATTAGAATAATTTTTTTAATAATATTTTAAAAATTCCAAATATTTATATTATACATTGCTTATAAATATATACTACTTAAAGAGAGTATGATATTATTGTATAATATACGAATAATAATCATTTACAAGACATAAGTACCAACTACCAATATAAATAAATATGTATTATATATTGTTGCCTATTGGTATATATTGTTTTTCAAAACAAGCAATAATAGTAAATAGTTACCTACAATATTTGATTGTAACACTATACAAATATGATGTTTGTATATGTATTTATACTATACAATTTAGTAAATATAAGTTCTATACAGAATAAACAATTTACTCGATTTGTAAATTCGATTTAATTTTATTTTGTATACGAGTTAGTTTGAACTGATAGCCATTAAGTTTTCTTTACGTGAGTATTCAATTTAACTTTTAAACGCAATTTTTGTATATTTCTTAATTTTTTTATAAAAATATACGTAATTTAGGTAAAAAAAAATTATCTTAAGATGACCTTTAGAACATAGATAAATGAAAAAAAAGTATTTGGACTCGTCGACTCAATTTGGACTTAAAAATACAAAAAAATATTGCCAAACTGCATACTGCACACATTTCCGTCATCGATTCGTTCCGCGGAGGAAGTAACCGGGAGGGGACCGCAATTTGTTTTGTTTTATTTAACGCGTTTAACCTAACCGCAGCTCGCTTTCTTCCGGTTCGGTCGAATCGACGCCGTCGTCGACGATCTCCCGCGTGCCGGATACTATGTAAGCGCGAGTTTTCGAATATAATATTATATTTATCAGAGCGGTTCGCCGTCGTCGTTTGGTTCTCGATAATAATTATAATAAATAATCATATGATAATAATTTAACAAACATAATATCGTCACACTAACTTAATTATGCAATACATTTTGTAGTTGTATAATACATACTGCAAATGCTGTCGTTTTCTTCGTGGGCAACAAAAAACTTTTATTAAAAATTGTATTTTATTTAAAATTATGCAAAACTATTTTTTGTTTTTATTTAAGTCAATAGACCTCTGTTTTATTTGATTATAAAACGAAATCCTTCTCCGCAAGACGCAGAACCCGATAATTTTAATGGTTCCGTCGCACTCTGCTCGGCCGGGTACTCTGTGGAACGCGCGCGCGCATCGTCCTTATTTACAATGAGAATAACGCCCTGTCGGTAACGGCGGCGACCACTCGTCGCCGCACACCACACGTGTTGCCGACGCGGCGCATCGCGCTCGTTCGTTCGCAGACGTCGTCCGTGTACGAGAATCTTTTTAATAAAAACGATTATGATATTCACGATTTTACTGTTTGTTGCTCTATGATGTCATGATTGATTTTTAAGTATTATTATATTAATTCAAGTTTATAACAGCTGACCGGTACAACAGTCGTCTCGTCGACTTTTCCCGACACTATTTTAATTTGTGGAAAATCGTTTATTAAGTTCACAACGCGAGACAACGTCAATTATTAATATTACACTCATATAGATGAAGAAGTTGTGTTACTCATTTGGTTTCAATTAATTTATTATACTGTACATGAGAAGGATTAGAAAATAATATTGTACTTAATGTTACGGTGAGTACATAATATGTATAACTACATTTATCTAATTATTATTTAATTTATTTAAAATTACACTAATTTACATATATATTAATATTCAATTTAATAAGATGTTATTTATTTCGATCAATTCAAAAATTTCAATACGTTGTCTTTCATTTTAAGAATATAATATTATATTATAAACCATTGTTCGTTTTTTCATGTTAAGTTGCAGCAATTTAATTTTACATAAAAAATTAGAAGTCGCTATTGAATTTTCAACCGTAAATCATCCCACACCCCCGAAAACATACATAAAAAGGTGTTTAAAAATATTATACATATAATAGTTTTAAATATTACATTGAATTATAATTTTTCTTAATTAAAACAATAAAATATAACGAGTCATTGTTTGTTTCTATGTTTCTATATATGTTTAATTATGTAATATAATAAATATAGTAAATCATGTAATATAATTATCCACATATCAATGACAGTTAAATTATAACTATTATTGATAATTACATTTATTTCAATCGTTTTTATTTTTAATTTTACAAACAGTGAAATTTGAATATAATAATAAATACATTAGGCTTCTACATAATTGGTTAACATAAAATAAATGATAATTGCCTAAAAAAAATATTAAAATAAAACATGACGACACATTAATATGACATAGTAATAATTATTTTAAATTTTTTTAAATATCTGATTTAAAACATTTAAATATCTACGTGTTCGGAAAATTGTAAAAGTTCATGGACTTTGGATATTTTTAGGATAAAATTAGTTTATATCTACATGACCAAATGCACTTAAGTTTGAGTGTATTGATCTGTTGTCTATATGTAAACTTGTTTTAATGTCAAAAAATTAACACTTTGCCAAAATACATTTAAGACGTTTGAACTTTTATTACAACCAGACGGTTCGATAAAATGATTTTCCTACTCTATGGATTAAAGTATTATAACATGTATTATATGTTATGAAGGTACTTTATATGCAAAAAGAAAAATTTGTTCTAACTTTTAAAAATATTTCTCTTTGCGTATAATTATTATTACGAAAATAAAAAGTTAAAATAATATTAATAACATATTGAAAGTTTATATATTTTCTTGTTTTTTTTTTTTTTTATTATTATTTAATTTTAACAAATTATAAACCTGTTAATGAAGATATACTGGCTATTCTATTTCTTATAGAATAAACACAAATATTTACATTTTAATTATAATAGTTATAAAACGAAAGAAATTTAAATATTAAATTCCTTACAACAAAATTATTTTCATAGGATACAATATTAATTACATAAAATATAAACAATTTATTGTTATCATTATATTACCTATATTAAACATATTACCTCTATATATTTATGTTAATATATTACGAAATAATGTAATATAATTTGATATTTATCATTTTTATCTAATTTTCCTATTCTCAACAAAATTGTTCAGATTTTGTATTTTACATTTTATTTTTAAAAATTACTTAGTTTTGAGTGTTTCAATGAATCGTTGCCGAAATTTTGTCATTATATATTTTACCACCAAATAAAAAGTAAGTACATTGCGTGTTCAAGTAAGGTATTTCTTATAGTTTTTGTTTTTTACATTTTATAAAAATACAATTTTATATTAGTAATATTAAACATAGATTTTGTTTCATTATACGATTATTAATATAAAATATTATCGTAATATATATAATATTTATATTATTTATATTTAAGTATATATAATAATTAATATCATTAGTTGCACAGTTTTAAATGTATTATAGTTTGTATAGTTACATAATGTATTTAAATATTGAGTATTTAGAGACTTTAAAATTTTTGTTTCGTTGTATGTTTCATTTTTTTTATTTTTGTTTTAATCATCGATACCTATTTAATTATCAATATTAAATATTAAATTAAATTGTTAAATTGATAAATTAAAAAAACATTTAAACAACAAGTAGGTTTGGCTAAACAATCATAATAGAGTATATAATGATGAAAAATGAGTTAACATTGAAATAAATAAAACATTAGTACTAATAATATATACATACATAACTGTAGCCTAAAATTACTCAACCTACATCAAATGTTTATCTTGATAAAACTATTGCACACACTTAAATACATTTTTTAAATCCTAGGATTTTTTTAAATATAATGCGCCATCCTGCAAGAATAGGTATTTCAATAAAATTATATGATTTTGTTAGTATCAAATAACAATTATCTTTAAAAATAATCTATTTTTCTTCAATATAATTTTTTTTTTTGTATTTTAATCTTGCATACCTATCTATTTAAAAATAAACCATTAATTATTACATATAAATAATACAAAAAACTTTCTTATTACTAATAATAATTATTATTTAATAAATTAGTTGTCTAACTCTGACAGTAGATTTTTATCAACCACTCCACTGGATTAAAGACTTCGATGGGTTTTGAACAATTTATTCATTAAACAAAACGTCAATCACTTTCCAATCCCACATTTCCGAAAATGTTCCTCGTTCTAATATGAATATATTTATTATCACTACATTTTTAGGCGCATAATATAATTCTCTTCCTTGTAACGTCATAATACGCAAAATATAATATATAAATAGTAATATTTCTTATAATAAAATATCTATAATACCATATTAATAAATAGTCAGCTACTTTGAGTAATTTCGTGGATTTTTCATAGCTATACGTTTTTCGTTAAAGATTTTTTTTACCGTCATGCACCACTGATCGTAGTGTCAGCTGGTCATATTTTAACAGTTTTCCGAACTCCGAAACAGATACGCATATCAATTTCATTATTATGTTTTCTATACAATAAAAATATTATTATGAGACATAAGTATACTGCAAAAATATACCTATTATTGAAAGAAAAAAACTTTATAATAAATTTTATGGTTTTATACTCGTAGGAATTGCATAGTTCCAAAGGATCGACAAAATTATGTCATCCACCTCGCTTGAAGACCGCCCGTTCATATTCCGAGTCAACGAAAACGGTACTGGCCCAGCCCTACTTATACAGGTAAAATGTGTTGCTATTTATTCACTCTTTATACTTTAGGAACCCCTGAATATGTTTTAGTCAGCTAGCCATTTTATATAGCAAATCCATAGGGCGTTGGCGAAAGTGTTATATTTTTTTCACACTTCAGTAGTCCACTATCATTAATGTTGCGTAAAGGAAAAAATAATCGAATTTTAATGAAAAACCATCGATGGTTGTACGATAGTAGTATGAATATAATAATATATTATTATTATATTGTTGTACGATTACCGTATGATTTTTCTCCAGCAGTTTTTTTTGGGGGTTTCAATCTTTTTATTTTAAATATTCAAACGACGTCTAGCATTTCCTTCTCCATTAAGGCATTAAGTTTTATTTGATGTCACGAACCAAACTTCATCATTACAAAAAAAAATTATATCCGCAACTGCTTGAGTAGAAAAATAATTAATAATAACATTCAACAACGGAACTCTGGTTATTTACGTACGGCATGCACGTCGTGTTTCCTACATTGGTTATATATTAGGTAGATATTATGTCCCTATAACGTTACCGAAGAATTATTAGGCTTGACGGCCTAATTTCCTATTTAATATTAAATAATTGTAATAAAGGCTTAATAAGCTTATGCAATATTCGGTTACAATGTACACAATAAAAACTAATGATAATATAACAATAATATTCAAAGCTTAAGTAAATCAACTTTAATTAGACGTCACTTTGAATTATAATGAAACATCACTTAGGTTTTTTATTTAATTTCTTGTGCTAATTTTTAATGATGATTAAAATCTATTAATATAATTATAAATTAAACCGTTTTATAAGTAAAAAATTATAACCAACCACATGTACAAGAATCTTCTATAAATAGAACTTAGTAGAATTGTAGTCATTGGTCAAAAATATGCATGCACATAACATGATGTTATAATATATAACATTTTTTAAATTATAAATTATTAATACGTTTAAATATCTCGTAATAAACTTATAATTAATGAACATGATAATTATTAATGTATTATTGTAATCAATTTCATAACCTATTTAAAATTATATATTAATATTAAAATAAATGGATTTCAAATTAAGTTGTTTGACATTTGCTTAATTAGAAGAAATTCACATAAGTATATATAGTATATTCATATTATATTTATGTTATATACGATATGTGTAAAAATAAAAACATATTAATGATGTGCTTACGTAATAAATTATAATTTTAATTTTATCTATTCAAAATTTAAAAATTATCATTGGTTTTACAATGATGTATAGGTTTTTATGTAGACATCAGGACCTTCTTTTCGGTAAAAAAAACATTTATAATTTCAACCACTTTGTCCAGGGTAGGTAACCGGTAATTTGATGTAGTTAGTATTTTATTTAACTCATTAATAAAATTTCCCAATAGTTATTTTAATAATAAGTTCTTGTAGTTTTATTTTTATCCGTAAAATAATAATAAAATATATTAGACTATAAACTAATTAAAATAAAATACATAAAAATCTCTTAAAAATTTCAATATAAATTATTTGTATTAATGTTTGATAAAACTTCTAATTTCCAATACATTTACATAAACATTTTAAAAAAACTATTGTTAATATGCTATAATTCGACTGCACAGGAAATGTCTTATAAAATGATAAAGATCATAATTTGTTTTAAAACTTTATGTTTTACAAAAAAATTCAAGATTCGTTATAATAAAGTATATAATATTAAATAAATAATCTAATTACATTTTCAAATATTTTAAATTATTCCTTTAATTGCAATTGGTTAAAAAAAACAAAGTAACAAACAAACAGTATATCTTAAAGTTATTAAAATAAACTACATTAATATGTGTTCTATTGATCGCTAATTTTTAAACTAATATATTAGGTAACAAATGTAGATTGTAGGGTACTGAATTATTCATAAGATACGGAAAAATGTATGTAGGTATAATATAATTTATAATTATAATGCATAAATGTTACAACATAATATATATATATATATATACAGTTATAACAATTTTAAAATCCAACAATCTTTCAAAACACGATCATTTATTTAAATATCGTAGTTTGAAATAGATATTCAATGTTCATTATAATCATTATTATTATTATTATTAGAGTGTACTTCCTAAGCTCAATCAAATGTCAAATTTAACGTTTATACCTTGGTTTAGCTATTACTATAAATTAACCGTTATTATATCAAACATTCTGACTAGATATTAATTTTTAATATTGAATACAGTGACATATTTAGAGCGGCCAAGGTGTCTAGGCTGCCAGATTCCCCTTGCTCTGTATTTGTATATAATTATTAATGTGTATTTGATATTTCTCAAACGAAAATAAATTTATATTTAAATGAATTAATTTGACATTTTATTAGGTGTGTCCCCTTTTTATATTTTTAGCTACGCCACTGATTGAATACAATAATTGATGTTTCTATTTTCTATGACCAAATGTTATAAAGTTAAGTTAACTTAAATATTAAGTTTAAAAAAATTTGTATTTTACATGAAGCATAATATTAATCTACAGTAAATTAATTTAATTTTAAATAAGTTTATTAATATTTTAATACATTTAATATATTATTTTTTATTTATACGTGTACCTAGTTTTTATTAGTTATTACCATATTTTAAATTTATTCAAAAATGATAACTAATTGTTTTCAAGTTTATAACGATGGCCGACAGCAGCTCTATACTTTTTCCATTTAAATTCAATATGTTCGCGTCATTACAAAACATGTTCGCATATACAAACATAATATATTATACTAATATGTAACGCTAAGTCGACAGTCACATTACACATTGTTTCTACAAAAACCGTTCACATCGACATCGTACCATTTAAGGACACATGATTATTTCTTTTCTTTTTCAGGGTTTGTTGATAATATATATTATAAAAAATATAAAATATAAAATGTGAAGGGCGCGGTTCGACTAGTCAACAGCTTTTAACAGTATACATATTATAATAGAATATAAAATAAATATAATTTTTAATATATTTTAATAATATGATTATTTTTGGTTTTAAGTAAACCGTATCAAGGTCTACATAATTAATAACATTAAACGTGTACTTTGTCTTATTATATAATAGTATAAAGCAGTCATATTAAAAATATAAAAATGTAAAAACAAAATTAAGTTTTAATTTAATGTTTTTATCAAGTGTATAGACAATTTTGTTTTTCTGTTTTTAATACGCTATCAAGATGGATTCCATTATTAAACATACGAGCTTTTACAATATTCAGTATGTCGGGTTGTTTAGAATATAACTATAAAACTAATTAAAGAAGTGATTTATTTATAAGTAAAGTGATTTTTCACAATAACCAAAACTAATAAACGCGTACTTATCTACATATAAAATACAATAAACACGAGCAAATTAAATGTAAAAACATTCTTAAACCATAATTTCAAAACATGTATATTCATTATTCGTCCCTACACTTTTTTTTTGTACGTTCGGTCGACCATCAAAATGACATTATGTATTATGTTGCTGTCACTTTTATTTTTTATATGTATTGTGTATTGTTAACAAATAACGCTATTTAGCTAACAAAACGATATTATAACACATTATATACATTACGACTACTTAGGTTATAAATACAATCACAAATCAATCATCCAAACATTTCAATTAATAGGTTAATGTTTGATTTCAGTCGTCAGAGTCATATTATAAAGGATTATTATAACTTATATAATATTGAAATGTATATTGTGATTAAAACGCTTGATGAATATAAACGGGAATTGTCGATTTTAGTGTTTTTACTTTTTACAATGTATAAGTACTATATGAAATACGATTATCGTATTGTTTTAATTTATTTTGTGTATTATAAATTTCAGGTGTGCCAAGAACGTGGTTGGAAAGAATACGATGGCACAAGGAACAGTGACTCTGCGCCATGGTCAGTGCCGACTAACGAGTATTGGAATCTGTGGTGGAAATCGACCGGATTCTCATTGTCGCACTATAAGCAGCAGAAAATATGGCAGGTATGTGCATGAATTACTTGTGTGATGTTTTTTTGCTGTTTTATTTCTCCGTGCATTGTCCATTGTGGCTAACATCTCGTGACCCGATTCCGCGAGAGAATAATAATTACATATATATTTTTTTCATTTTTAAACGTCGATTGTACGCTGCCTGATACCTTTGACGCGTCTATGCGCCAAAAATTAAACGATGCGACTTGGTCGTTCAATATACAGAATACACAATAACATTATAATTTATAATATAATATGTTAATCTTAATATAAACGTAAATATTTTCTGCAGCGTTGGTTAAAAAACGTATCGTTGTACTCGTATACGTATAAAGATGACATATTTTTTTCTCTCCGCAGTTGTCAGTTGACATTTATTATAAAACCTAAAACGTTATTGTTTGTACATACGTATAAACAAATTAAAACCGCATATAAAACATAATATTATACTTATACAAAGATGATACAAATGTTTTGTTACACAAATGGTATATGGATTGCATAAGTATACATACTTTTAAATATTATCTCCATTATTTTTGTAACATAATATTCATAATATTGTTGTACGTATAATTATATATATATATTATATTACTGAGTCAATTTTAAACGATTTTTCATCACGTTTTCGTGTACATGACAACGAAAAGTTTTGACTGTTTTTATAAACTTCAAATAACCTAATGTTATTCTTATTATTAGAAACATAGTATATAAAATAGTTAGTTATATTAATTGGCAAAAAACATGTGTATGATTATGTACAACCGCAAAAAATGATAACTATGATAATCTTATTTTTAAATCTCATTAAAGTTTTCAAAGTTTTACATTTATTATTTAGTTTTAGTAAAAAATACTGTAAAATTATTCATATTCATATACGCAAGTGGATGTATATATTATGTATATATATTTATAATATATTATATTAAAGTTAAATTTACCTAACGTGAACTGCGGATTATTTTGTATAGCTACGAAGTAAACAAAGTTTTAATCAAAATAAAAAGAAATAAGAAATTATTTGTCAATTATTAGAATACATAATTTAATATTTCTGTATGCGATTATATACATACTAAATATATATTATACATTTCAAGATAATAAATATATATTTTTATGTAAATATTTTAATCATTACAAATTGTATTTTGCAACAAAAAAAATAAAAATTAGAAGTCAAATATACTTTTATTAAAACAGTATTTTATTTTTTATTATATATCTACTTACAAAATGTATTTTATTATTATTATTTTATTTACGCCTTAACAGAAAATATTTATAACGTGAAAACATTTAATATTAAAATTTATAGTGGTTTATAAAATTAAAAATTTTACAGTATTAAAAAGCCAAGTAATTAAGCATCATTTAGGTCATCATTTAAACGTAACATTGTATGTAGGGAATGATTATGTGCAAAGGACGTTCTATAAGAAAGAACAAAAAGGAGAGAGTAAGATCTAGTATAATAAGATGGAATACAGAAAGAAATCATCGAAAAGATAGAGGAGTTCAGGAATTTTTAAGAAGTTATTAATGATGGAAGAAATACAATTTTGGTCAGCACCAAGATATTTGGATAATAGGTTGAGAATATTTGTTAAATCTTGAGTAGATAAGTTGAGGGTTATTGATTTTGACAATATAAGAAATATATAAAAGGAATTTATTTTAAACATGTTTAATGCGCTATTTGTAAAAAAAATCGTTAATTTATATGAATATATTCTAAAATAGATCGAATTAAACTAATGTAGAGGGTATGAAGACAAAGGATAGATGAAAACATTTTTGTGTTATGTTTAAGAAAACCCAAAATCTTTAGAGTTCTACCAATTGTAAAGTTTATACGTTGGTCAAAGTTTAGGGAAGTGGTAAGGTGAATACCAAAACCTTTACAAAGGAAAACACACTTAAAAGTATAGTTCAGAAAATATTGGCGGAGAGAAGTAGGAGTACGACTTTTGAAGAAAGACATTATATGACAATTAACTTACATTGAAGCTAGGTTCTACATAAGACCTAAACGTTGTAGTCAGAAGTCAACAATGTCTAGTTCAGATTGAAATGGGTTACAAATATTAAGGGAGTCAATACTTAAATAAATTTTAATGTTGTAAGTACACCACTACTAGTGGTAATTGATTTATCCGATCTGAAACCATGTTCATTAATCAAAATATAATTTAAGCTTCTCTTTGTATGAATTATTAATTCAAAGAACTTAGCTAAGTGAGATAAAATAGAAAAAGCCTATAGCTTCTTATGTAATCTGGATTACCAGATTTTAAAATAGGAGTTATAGAAGAAATTTTCCGAATATTTGGAAAAACACCTTCGTCATTGAGCGTCTAAATAATAAAAAAACAAGATGCATAATTGAATCGCGACAGTTATAAACGTAGATAGCGAGCAGAATGCTACTTTATAATAATTTATTATTATAAGTACATTATTTTTACCATATACTCATATATTTACGCATTTTTAATAACTTGCGTTATAATATACAATTATATTATATCAAACACTAAAATGCATGTTTAATTGTCAGTTTGTATTTGGATATGTAGTTATTTAAATAACATAAATATATAATATTAAATATATTATTAAATATGCATATTTTATAAAATATTTTACTTTAAAAACTTTAATGGATAGGATTTCCAATAGTTTTAATCTTACTTGTAAAAAGTATTATTAAATTGTATAAATTGTATATGTATTATTGTTACTTTTTTTTTTAGTTTAACAATCATATACCGAGTGGATCAACTTTATGCAGAAAAGACAACTTATGGCGATATCTAAGATGCATGAAGAATGTTTTTGGTACTTCACTGTTCGGGTTCAGGTAATGGGAATTTAAAAATGATTGTTTCTATAAAAAAAAAAAAAAATTGATTTCATAAAAAATAAACACACTAGTAATAGATCCCTCAAAAAAAAAAAATAATGTAAAAACAAAAACTATAATATGAGATAGGATAGATACCTACATCGATTGTTATATGCACGCAATGTTTATATTGCATATAAAAACGCCTTATTTGTTAAAAAAAAAAACGATATATTGTATTTTATTTTATTTTAGTACATTAAAAAAGGGGTAAACAAAATAAATTGTACCTATACTGGTATTTGAACTGTGTTCAAAACTACAATATACTATTACTATACTATAGAGATATCCGGAAATCCTTTTACAAACAGTATAGTGTGCATTTAGTTTATTTATAACTAAACATTATTAATAGCATTTATACAAATTTTAAAAAAATAATATATTTAAACTTTCATTTATTGTTTAAAAATATATTATATAAATACAACTACGTTAAATTAATAACTAAATTTTAAAACGATTATAAAAAGAAACAAAACGATTATTTTTACTTAGGTATACTCATCGCATAGCCATTACGTACAATCTATATTCTATACATAATCAAACAAAACATGAAATATGTAACATGTACATATAAATATATGATAATATTTTATTATTTAATATTAGAGCAAACATGTTTATTAATGTATTCGAGTATACCAAATTATAATATTATAGTTTTCGTTTGTTAATGATATTTTTTAATAAGCTTTAAAACGTTCATTAATCATTAATAAATAACAAACATTGGTTAGATAGATTCTTGTATTTAAAATTTATAAAAATACAAAACCTTGTGTAAATTCGTTAAAATACCACATGTGAGATACAAAAATGAAAAAATTGAACCACAATAATATCGTGACTCAAAATGATACACCGAAGAAGTTGAAATAAATAAATAGATATATGAATTGTATATTTTCATCACAATCATTAACAATCTGCATGCGACTGTTGTTTGTAGTATATTTATTGTGCGTGAGTTAATGCATACACAAGCACCTTTGTATAATACATCGTGAGTCATGACTTAAAGCTACGTACGTGCTAAGTTTTTATATACAAACCAATCGAGTCATGATATAATAATAAGTAACAACTAATAATAATTATACAAGATTTTGTGTTTCTTTTTTATATAATATATTTAAAGTTTAATAATACTTTACAATTATCAAAAAAAAATTACATGAACATTTATATTGTCATATGAAATAAAATATTAGTAATATATTATTCTCATATTTTCATCCGTCAAAATATTTGTTTTAAAGTCCAATAAAATAGAATTCGAAAAAAATATTGAACAGAAATAAAATTAAAATTACATAGGTTAAACATCGATTAATTCATATCGTACATGCCTCCTATTTATAACAAAAAAAAAAAACACTAATATAAATTATAATATAATAATACAATAATGTTTTGTCTTTGGTATCCATTGGTTTCGCCAGTTGCATAATCATTATTTATAACAATAATTTATATAGGTATAATTTATATATAACGATTAGGTATTATAATATGTGTGTGTGTTTATACACGATTGAGGGAGTTTTCATTAATGTAACAAATAAAATTCTCACAAAGTGGGGGAAGTGAAAATCATCAAACCCCATATTTATATGGTCCAACACGCGATCCGTATTTAGGTGTTTACAGTTACATTTCTTCATTTACAACACACGTGTACATGTTACATTTCGGGTTTCTTAAATAAATAATACAATTTTATTTCACAGTGACATGTTCAAAAGTCATAAAACTTTTAGGTTGGTTCTTAGCACTGTACAAGACAGGAAAAACTATCGGCCCCTTATGATAATATAAACCTTTTATCTAAATGCTATCGGTGGTAGGGAAACTAAAAGCCGTTTACAGACTTGGTACCTACCTACTGTCTAGGGTACAATATATTCCTTATAAAATGTTACGACATCACGGAAACTTATACCCTATAATAAGTTTATAAAGAACAACGAAGATATATAGGATTAAGTTTATCCTGTATATTATATTTTTTTGTTCGTATCGGTTAATGCCATTTTTTACTTTCAATTCTGATTAGCCCAGACTCGTACAATTTACCGCTAGAGTATACAAAATTAGCTGCCGAATGCAGTCACGACTCTGACATTGGTGAAAAATCCATTTGGATATGCAAACCCGTTGGCCAGAGTCAAGGAAAAGGCATATCTTTGATTTCGGTACGTAAGTACGAGTGTACAATTTGCATATTATATATATAGACGCAATACAACTACGATACTGTGATTTCTTTATAACTCAACAAATGTGTTCTTGTCGCGTATTACAAAAACACGAAAATATATAGAGAATAGAGATATATTGTTATGTTGTATGTATCGTTTGATGTTTCCCTATAATAAAGTAGTAAGTTTCATAATTAAATATAATATTTGCTGTTTGTTCACTGCAGCAAATCGGAGAGCTTGTTTACGATACTAATATCGTGGTTCAAAAATATGTGAAAAATCCTATGCTAATCGGTGGATACAAATACGATCTAAGACTTTACGTTCTGGTCCCGTCGTTTCATCCGCTCACTATATACGTGTACAGGGAAGGGCTGACTAGGTTCAGTACGGACAAGTATTCTCTAAACAATCTGAACAATCATTTTGCTCACCTGACTAACAGTTCGATCAACAAACTTGGCCCAAACTACTCAGAAACCAAAGAAAAAATTGGACTCGGTAATTTATTTTAGATAATATAGAGCAGGGGTCACCAACTGGTGGACCATGGTTCGAATACGGACCGCGAACACTTTTTATGGACCCTTATCCACGGAGTAATTTTTAAATTTGTATAAATAAATATAGAAATTATAAATACAAATTTAAAAAATATATGTACCTATTTATTAACGTGTGCAAAAGTCATTGAAATTGTTTGGACCGCGGAAAGTTTGTTAAGTTACAAAACGGACCCCCATAGAAATTAGTTGGTGACCCCTGATATAGAGGTTCCTAAACTTTTCATAGGTACGAGTGTACGGCCTATTTTTTAAAAATTTTGGTGACCCAACTACAATCTCAATGCCTTTTTTTTTGCTTATAGTATAATGAAGTTTTTAGGTTAATAAATAATGATTAAATATAATAAAAACCATCAACATTTTTATCGTGACCCACAGTTTGGGAACCTCTGTACTGGGATATATTTATACGTATATTTGTCATTCCATCATTCGTGTCGAGTGATATTTAAGATAAATTATGTACTTGCACATATTGTATATTATAAACCTGACCTTACACATATTATTACAATTTCGCAGGATGTAAGTGGACACTCCAACAACTCCGGCAACACATACGTCAAGCCGGAGTTAACGATTGGCTATTATGGCAAAAGATATCCGTTTTGATTAGCCTTACTATGGCTAGCCAATGCACGGGCATACCAAACACAACTAATTGTTTCGAATTATACGGTTTTGACATACTGGTTGATTCCGATCTCAAGCCTTGGCTTCTAGAGGTATCCTCAAAGTTTTCGAATTTATATATTTAATATTTATAATATTTTACTTTACACCAAGTTCCTATAAAGTAGAAAATGAATATATGTACTATAACTACAAAATATAAAAATATATTACTTTCATTCAATTTACGGTAATTTTAACATATTTTATTTTTCTAATCATATGAATGCATAATTATATATTTATATAATAAATAAAGTATAGTATAATTAGTAATTACTTTATTGAATCATTATAATGATAATATATGCAATATATCTATTCAGAACTTAAATAATGCGAACATTGTAAACTAAAAATTATAACTAAATAATTTGCAAATGATAAAAAATGGTATTAAAATTACACTTCTACAGTAGTTGTAACTTGTATTTTATTATTCTTTATTTTCTAGTTTATCTTTTTATTATAGCAATTATTCTTTATATTTTCATTGACTCTAGACACGAGTAAAATAGAATACGTAATTCATTTCAATATTTTTAATTGCAAAGTTTCTTTAAACATACATGTTTAAAATTTAGAATTAGTTAAATTTCAAACTATAATTATAAATCATTACTGCCCTAAGACTTTATGCATTTGAACATTGAATAATTACATATTAAATCATTAAAAAAAAAATAATAATTTATTGGAAAAAGGGTTCCTAGTATTACCTATAAATTGTATAGAAATATATTTTGTTGTGTGTTGTAAAATTAAATAAATAATAATAATAACGTAACTCATTGATTTTCTGTCAACGACGGAAAATATTTGCAGGTCAACCTGAGTCCAGCGTTAGGTAACGATTGCGATGTGGACAACCAAGTAAAAAAACCTCTACTACACGACATGTTCGACTTACTTGGGCTGCCGATGTGCAATACCGGTCTGTCGCTATTCCGGATGGCGTGTAGGTCAGCGTCGGGTCCGCGGTTCGGCGGCAGCAGCAGCAGCAGTGGACGGCCGTCTGCATTAGCCGCAGCTGCTACGGAAAAGTGGAAGCTTAAACGGAAGACGAACAATAACAGCGCAACGAAAAACACCACGATAATGAGCACAACACAACTCCAACCATCGGCGACTCCGCGTAACCCGTCTCACCAATACGGTCCGAGTAAGCAACGTATCAGCAATTCGACGGCCACTGCCGCCGATATGTGTAACTCGCCAACCATGTCGCCGGTGTGGGGCAATGGACGGGACTGGCGCAGGCCCGTCGAATCGGAAGGTAACTGGGTCAGGGTGTTTCCATTTATGTCAGACACACTGCCATCACAGCCACCGCGGACTGGTGCTCGGCCGTTGCAGCAGCTCTCCAGGCCCACAACGTCAGCACCGACGACCGAGAATAACACGGCCCGCGCCATGATAAAAAACATTCAAGAGTACCTAAGGTGCTGTAAAAAAGTGGCCAAGTCATGCGAGGGCCTGACCAATGTATGTGATAACGAGCTTAATGATAAACTCAAAGACCTATTCCCGGCCGCGACGAAAATATGGTTGCCTCCCAACTAAAAGACTAGGTATATAGAACTACTGAAACCTGCTTAAGATATTGAATGATCTATATATTAAGTATATTTTATATAATATATTGTAATGAGCCTTTACATTTTCCAATATATATTATATTATTTTTCTTCCCCAAATTAAAAGTTATTATATAATAATATTGTACCTATTATGTTCCGTGAACAGAAATGTTGTTATGTTATTTTATAGATTTATTATTAGTATAAAATATTATAATATTGTCATCTTTCTGGTGGATATAATATTATACAGAGGTAATAAATTTATATTGTTTTATTTTTTTCAATCAAAATGTATGTTATATAACCTAATTATGAATAGTTTTCGTTAAATTAGTATTTGATATTACAATTATGTATGGTACTCCTAATGTACTAATGGTAGCAAGTAAATTGCCCATGTTTGACATTCGTTGTACTGAATTTAACTACATACAGTCTGAAACATTATTATTAAAATCATTTCTTATTGCATGTATTTAGCTAAAATCCTCCATAATAATATTGAATTTGAAATCGCAAAATTGAATTAATTAAAAAATAAAACCTTTAGTATTTGGGCCAACTGATAGAATTATGGAAATCTCAAATTTAAAGTATCGTTCTAACATGTTTAAATACCATTCACCTTTGTCAACTTTTATTTCATTTGTATATAGTATTTAATTTTACATTTGACGAATTATTATAAGTAATAATATACATTTTATTTATCAAGAATACACTATTATTGTAATTTGTATGTTTTAATTTAAAATTATTAGATTCTAAGCGATGTGAGAAATGTATTTGGTTTTACAAAGAAGTTTTTTTTTTGATGTATTAAAATATTTTTTTGGGTAGAAATAATGGTTCGATTATCACAAATAAGGTACCCCTTCCGTATCAAATTTTATCTAGTTGGTACTTTATTTAGCTCATTTTTCGAATTTTTCAAAAGTTTTTTCTTGATGGGAGAAGAAAAACTACCAAAAAATAGCCGAAATTTTTAATTTATAATATTTTAATTTTTTTATTTCGTGATAACTAATTGAGTTTTGATTGTAGGAAGTTTAAAATTGTTTTGAGTATTTACATTGGTAATTTACATATGTGGTAAAATTTTGGAATGAATTATCAGTATAATATATTAAGTTTCACTCAGAATCGTATTTTCTAATGCAATATTTAAATCTTAATTATAATAAACTACTAATTTCTCCGATGACCGAAGGGACAAAGAGAAACATCCAAAATTGACCTTCCCGCTTTTTTGTATTTGTATTACCGTTTATTAATCCATATGTTCCAAATATTAATGTCGCTTGTTCTTAGTTCTATATATACAGCATACGCATTACTCGTTAAAAGTCAAATTAGAACATAAAAACTTTTAGAATATTCTTAACTTTTTCATTATAGTTTAATAATCACATATATTTATTTTAGGACAAGGTTTAACTCGTAAATCTAATATACTGTAATGATGTTAAATGATGTTTTACCAACATTGTTTATTATGAAATAATCAAATAACAAATACACATTAAAATGAAGTAGAAAAAAAGACATGAATGAGCGAGTTTTATCCAACCACAATAAGCAATTAACATTCAAACTTACTTATTGCAGAGATATAAAATTACATGGTTTTTTTATATAACTACACAAAAAACAAAATATATACAAATGCACAAAAATAAACATTCACGTTTTGTAAAGAATATTAAAAGTAAAGTATAATATGGAGACATAGATTTCAAAACTAAAGTAGGTAGATTACCTATTACTGTCTTAAGTATAAATCAAGATCTGGTAAACACAATTTTGGCACCATACAATAAAGAATTACACGAGGTCGGAGGATATAAATAATAGTTAGCTAAAGTCCGATTTTGATCACTAACTCCATTCAGTTATAATAAATATTATATTATTATAATTTATAGGTATTTAAGTACTATAATACTAACAAATAATATCGGTTTAAAAAAATAGAAATAAATTATTGATTTATACTTTATAGGTAAGTACTAAGTGCCTAAGTTTTGGTTTATTAGTTATAATTTATAAATTATAGTGGTTATATCTTATATACTTTATAGTTTATACTAATATATTATGTATATTATAGCGCGCTGAATTTATAATAATACTATATTTTTGTTAATAAATTATTAGTAGTTACCTTACCACTTATAAAACTATAATATCGATACTAAATAAATTACATAAATGCAGTTGTAAATTAGCTACTTCCGTAGAGTATATTTTAATGGAATTGTAGAATTCTAGAACTCTATTGAATACTCTATATTCTTATTTAAAATAACAGAATATATAGTAATTTGTTTATTTATTTGATTAATAAATATGATTAATATATACGTAATTAAAATACATATGACGATAGTTCTAATTCAAGAAAGTAATGAAATTGTAATTAATATACATAAATAAATCTTTTCTTTGTTTTTATTAATAATTAATATCGACTTACTAATAACATATTATATTCAAAAATATGAATATAATTTATTATTATGTATAATACCAATACAAAATTGTCTACAAATTTATAAAATTATAACGAATAAATAAGTTCTTCAACATCAGAAATCATTGTAACTCATTAATACATATTGGAAATAATTATGTTGAAATTACGGGTTTTTATTTTTTGCAAGTTAAAATGCATAATGGTAAATGCTTTAAGTAAGTATAGAGTAGATAATAATAATGATTAAAATTGAAATAATAAACAGGTAGGTACATTAACGCATAGCTAATATACATATTCCTTTCACATTTTTTACTTTTTATAAAATTACACAGATAATAGATAGGTAAATGGTTATTCGTGTAAGTATGTAATCCTACTATATATTACATAGGTAGATTATAAAAAAAAAAAAAAAATTGAATTTTAGTAATAAAAATATAAAGTAAAAATATAGATCATTGTAAAAAATAAATTATTAAGTTTCTTAAAAGATTATAATTTATATAAGTACCTATACATACGATATCGTTCTTTAATGTCAGTGCGATATGCTCGTCGGGCGTCTGTGTTCGAGTACTTTCCTGAGCTGATTGCGCGTGTTACAGGCTACGGTTAACGAACAGGACGAAACCGGACTACCGGATGCGGTGATGCTATCATCGGTACAATCTCTGCCGCCGACGTCATCGTTACACGTTACCACGACTGGTTCCGGAAACGTTGGCTCGAAAACTTCTAACTGTGGACTGATCATCAGCGAAGCGACTGAACTGTCGGGACAGTGGTCCGCGTCTTCGGCCAGGCTGAGAATGAGTCTATCCACGCTGAACTCCTCGGTCGTTAGATTAAGCGATTCGTCCGCTACCACGTGATGTGGTTCGCACACTGCAAAGTCGGTATCCGGCTTGGATACTAGTATGTCTTGAAATGGTATTAGTTCGGCTACCACTTCAGATTCGTCGGTGGCCGACTGTTCGACGGCCGTCACCGACTGCCGAACCGGTTCGTCGACAAACTGAAGTTCCTGCACGGTCTCTGTGGCTATGGACATGGCTGGTGGTTGGCTGAAGTCATCCTCCATCACCGTCTCGTAACTATCTCCGTTGATCACCGGCATCATCAGCAAACTAGACATCACCTCACCGTTATCCATCACGCACAAACTAATTGTGCCGTTTGCGTCCTGTCCAACTTTCTGTACGTCGATGTTGCACTCTACGGACAATTTGGCCGGCATGTCATCGTTCGGCTCAGCCAGAATCATTTTCTGCACCGTCGCCGTGGTCGATTCCGTGCCCACCGCCGTGAATGTCTGTATAGCACTGCCCGACAGGTAAGCCTCAATTTCCACCTCTGCCGTTTCGGATCGTTTTAACGCTTCAATATTGGCTTTCGATAACGGTATGACTAGTTGATCTGCGAACGAAAATATGACCAAACACACGCCAAATATAATATTAAAAATTTGATTAATTACAATTTACAATTATAAAAAATTACAAAATGAATTTACGAAAAAACCCTGACTTTTCCAAGATAGTAAAACATATAAATAATATTAACTACATCCATTTCCAAAACTATAGAAGTTTTATGTAAACAGATACATTGAGTTAATTAAAATTAAAACAAAAAAATCAAATATGATTTCTATGATACAATGTCAGTTGATAATCATATGGCCTTTTAAGTATAATACGGTATTAAACATTTTAATGGCTAAATTTATCAAGTAAAACAGAATACACGTATAGCATTTATTATACTTAAATATCAAGTATTTATCACTAATAAATTGTATGATGGAAGGATTTATAAATCAAACTTATCAAACCAAATATAATAGGTATGAGGATTAAGTGGATAGTTTTATATTATTTAAAAATAATGGACTATTTTAATTTAATGAAATTAGAAAAAAAGTATGTTTTGAGTATCTTGTAGTATTTTGTATAATTGTATGCTACACATATTTGTCGTTTTTTCAATAACATAATAAATAATAATATTTACAATACATAATAAGTACAATTAATTCGATATCACGATATTAAATAAAATATCGAAAACGTACTGTGGTATTTTAAAAATTCCGATGTAGTGCTGTTGCAAGTTTCACTGTCGAAATGCTGTAATAAGTCATCGGCAAAGTCCGACAGCGTCTCTGACTCGTCCCAAATGTCATGACTCCGTTGGTGGGTCTTAAGACTAGCTTTTCCAGGAAACGTTTTGTGGCAATTCGGCCGATCGCACGTGTATAGCTTGTCCGCAGAATGCGTTCGCTTATGAGTTTTTAGATGATGACTGGCCGTAAACGCTCGACCACATCCTTCTTCTATACATCTGAAACCCCCATTAACAAGACTATATGATAAATATTAAATAATATTATGTAATCTCTTATTTACGAAATAACAAAACATTATTGAATATTTTAAATTTTTTTATCACACAAATACTAGGTATATATTACGATATATAGAATGAACGAATGCCAAAGTTCAATTTGCAACAATATTTTTTAACGATTCAATGGGCTAATAAATTTCATTTTCGAAAACTACTACTTCTATTAGGTATATAATTTTATCGCCGTAAAAAAATATATATTACTTGTACGGTCGTTCTTGTGTGTGCGTCCTGTAGTGTTTCTTTAGATCGCTAAAAGTTGTAAAACATTTGCCACAACCTGTTTGCATACAATCAAAAGTGTCACCGGTGTGCAGACGTTGGTGAGCTCGTAGCCTGTACTACAAACAACCGTAGGTCCATCATATTTCTAATAGATTACTGAAGTAATTTTAATCTATACCAAAACATCGAAGTCTTTACCTGTAAACTGTGTTAAAAGCTTTTTGACATTCTTCCTTAGTACAAACAAATGGTTTTTGTTTCGTATGGACACGTTCATGAATCTTCAGACTATATGATGTCAAAAATGGTTTACCGCAATCAATTATGTTACATTTAAACCGATATTCACCTAATGAAAATCATATATTAAAGTTCTTATTCAATGTATATAAAAAAATGTAAAGTGTTAAATGTAATTTGTATTTAAAAAAAAAAACTATACAAAATGTAAGACATACACATTTACTCATATAAAACGTTTTAAACAAAATTATATATTTGATAAAATTTGCATACAGAAAATAAAAGTAGTATATTATAATGCTTATAAATTATGTATATTAATGTATATCTAGTATCTACATCAATAATACTTAAGTATAGTAAATTATTCTAAAACATTTTAACGCATGAGGATGATGCCTTACAGAACGATATGAGCCGGGAAGAAAGTAATGCGAGAGCAGTTCCCTTACATTTTTTTGTTTAAACATACCTTTATGTGTCTTCATATGAGTACGTAAGTTTCCAACGGTACTATACGTTCTTTTGCATCCAGTGAATTCACAGTTATGTCTTTTAGTGTCTAACTGATCCGGTGGAGTGTCGTTGCTAAATGAGCTTTGAGATAAATCGTCCTGAAATCCTTCTTGCGATGTAATATAATTTTGCGGGTTGACGTCATATTGCACATAACTATTTGTTTCGAAATTATAATGGACAAAACTGTAAGGAAAAATTATAAATGAATAATAGGTATTACACAGGTATAGGTATAAAGTTAGACTTTATAACGTTTATATGTCAAATAATTAATTGAAATAAATTTCCATCTGAATTGGAAGGTTGTCCGTGTCGTTTAACTACGTCATCACTTCGGTTTATTATTATCAACATAAATATATTCATATTAGTGTAATACAAACAATTATAATTACCGACGTGTAATGCTAAACTTAGCAGTCACGTTGATGAAAATGAACCAGAATTCGCGGGCCTAATTAAGTCGTTCTACATTTACAATATGAATTATATAATTTTAATATTTATTTTAGTCATTCACAGATTTTGCCAACTAAAGTTAATAAATATTATTCTCCGTGAATCTCCCGGGTGCAACGAGCCTAAATGTGTCGTTGATTTGGTGGTAGTCCTATAACTTAGGACTCCTAAGAAGGACTGTTTTAGTGGAATCGGATTGGTTCAAGACCCTGATAAATTACCGTGTAATAGTAATAGTAACTCGTCCGTTTAACCAGACCCCCACAAATACAAACATTTTAAATTTCATAATCTATTTTATTTGTTATTTGTTTGTAAAGGTTTATAAAAGCAAAATATTCGTGTGTAAAGGCCGGTTTTAATAATAAGACATTGGAAATATTCCCAAAATCTATCAAAATATAGTAGTATAATATAATATTCTAATTAATAAAAATGTGATTTTATATTATAGTTTGAAATTAGTGCATGTACTAGATGTTTTTTTTTAATAAATATTTTGTGTATGACAATTTATTTTTAACATTACTTTTATATTGGTGTGTAAGTAATTATATTATGTTACATGTTCAAAACATAATATTATTGTAAAAGAAATATTTAAAAAATTTTGAAAGCAATTTCTGAAATTGTCGTGCATTAAATATTTTTTAAAAAGAATATATTAAATATATTATATTATATACCGACTATTATATTCTGATAGATTTTGGGCATTTCTCCAGTTGCATCATTTTGAAATTATACTATTATTAAAACATTACCTTTATAAACAGATTAGGTATAATATAGTATAATAAAATAAATTGTGAAATTAAAAAAATATTGTATTAGAGGAGGGGGAGCAGGAAAAATGTGTAGAACCGTTTTATTAGTCGTCTTGACAGAAGCGTATAAAAAAGTCGTCAACGTTCGCTGCTATGTAATACCTAACCTAATACCCATTACCTAAAGAGCTGATCAAATCACCAATGTTCTCATAAAGTTATAGTAACCGTCGTCATTCGAACTCAAGATCTATAAAGTACTGGTTCGCACTGGTGTTAGTATATTATCATATCAGCTACAGTCGACTCTCGATAATTAGAAGCTGAAGAGACTAATAAAAGACTTCGAATTATCGTGTGTTTGAATTGAAAAGAGAATTGATTTGAAAAAATATAATTAATATGTGGTATCTAATGGTATAAATAAATTATACAAAATTTAATATTATGTTAAACAATATGATACAATACGCATTGTACTGGTACAATATTTGTACAATCTTAAATTTTTTTTAAAATATCTATATGTCTACATGTGTAATTACATCGAATTATTGAGAGTTGAATAGAAGGAACTTCGAATTATCACGTGTTGGCGTTTATACCACTTTAAATTTTACTTATAATTATTGAGTGTACATGTTTTTATTCGAATCATTAAGACACATTAATAATTTACTTTCGAAGAATTTCGATTTATCGATTTATCGAAGGATTGAATTATTAATAATTAATTAAATCAAGATTCGAATGTATTTGTTTTTAATTTGAAAATGTTGTTTAAATATCATGATCCATAACCAAAAATACTTACTATTTTTAGAACTATTTTTATATATCTTGTTATATGTATTTTTTTATGTATGACGGATATTTTGAATAGCAATTAATAGTTTTTTATGAAATATTGTTTAATAAAGAAGTTACGGCTATCTAGTATATGAAAAATTTAAAAAACTTTAACGTTTTTGTATTTATTCAAATTTGGTAATAATTGTTTAAACTCTAATTTTAACCTCTAAATATGTTTAAATTCTTTGTACATAATTTTCGCTATAACACATTTCGGGGGATTAAATTATTTAGGCCCCCTCCAGATGGAATACATCGATCAGGTTACCCCATAATATTATTTACATTTGCACCTTTACCGATTCAATACGACTCTGCTTACTATTACTCACACAATTACGGTTTCCGTTATTTTAATTTTATATACTTCGTAATAACTAATTTAGTTTTGAAAATTTTGTTGAATATTCACATGGGTATTCTACATATGAGAAAAAATTTTGGAACAGGTTTGTTGATTTTCTGACAAAATATACAAATATACAAATTATTCAAAAATGTTTAATGTTACCTGCAATTTTGGTGTTAACTGTTTTAAAATTTTATTGAAGCATAATCAATTCCCGGAAATCGTCATTTCGATGAATTAAGATTTTCATGATAACTAATACAATTTTGAACGTAGGGACTTGTACATTTTTTTGTGTGTTGTCATAGGTAAGTTACACACGTGGTAAAATTTTGAAACGGATTATAAGTATAATATATTGTATTACATTGAGTTTCACTCATAATCGTATTTTCTAATGTTAATTATAATAAACCACTAATTTCGCCGATGACCGAAGGAACGAAGGAGGAACGTTCGGAATCGACCTTCTCGCTTTTTTATTTATAAAATATTATATTATAACATCAATGATGATATCGATCGTTAAATTGTTTTTTATATATTACACATACTATGCTTAAAAATAAACAATGTGGGTGTATGCATTTTTTGATAGAACGAATGACTGATAACTAATTTTGGGTTTTATCCAATAGGCTGAAACTTTAATCTTCTAATATTTAAATTGTTTTTTTTTTTATACAAAATTATGAATCATAATAAAACCAGCATAATAATTCAAATAAGATTAATAGTTTTCTCTCTTGTATACATAATATTTTTAAATACATAGTAATAAACTAATAAATAAGCCAAGGTGCACGCTGAGTCAAAAAGTACTCAATAATATGTTCTACAAACGTACGACATTATATAAATAAATATAAATTAAAAACTTAAATTCAGATATAAAACAATTTGATCTTACTGCCTTAATAAAGTTAATGAAAAAAACAAATCATAATTTAGTTAATTATTTTATAGTTTAGAATAAAGGTAAAGTAGGTATGCCACATATTATATTATTTAATTATTATAAACAGTTGATTAAATAACTATGAAATTTAATAAACATATAATCCGACTTCTTAATAACATTAGTTTGTTTATTTAGATACTACTGTAATAAAATAAATATAAACCATTTAATATTTATGCTAACAGTAGCATAAATAAATAAATAAATAAATAATCTATAATTTTGCAAATAATCAAATAAAAATCAGATATTTCATTGATAAGCCGAAATTTTAGGTACATCGCACAAATGGGATAATTAGGTATCTTGTATCTCATTAGTTCTACAATGGATAAATATTCTGTCTGAATCGTCTGTACAATGATTTAAGATTATAATATTTAATTTAAGAGTGCATTCTAAAAACTATTTCCTTTGGAAGTTTTGGTAGTTTTTCCAATTTTATATATTTATAGAAAATAAATATTACAAATTTGTTTTTCAATTATAGAAATTTTAAAACAAATCAATTTATAACATGTTAAATTATAACTCAACACTTATGAATAAAACATACAATTCACGTAAATAAATTCTTATGTATATTTTCTTTTAATTTTTAATAAAACAATATAATGAATAAATAAATAAATATTATTTATGACAAAATTGATTAAGTTTACTAATTAAATGTTTTACGTATATTAGAACGGAAGTATCTATGATCTTACTTATGCCAACAATATTATATATTTCCCGCTTTTCCAGATTTATTGTTATAGGTCTACTAGCTCTTTTCAAACATTCGAAATTATCAAATAGCAATACAAAATATTCTATAATTTAAGCTAAACACTTAAGCTAAGGTAGGTATCATAGTAGAAACAAACAATTGATTAAAATACAGTTTTTTACCCATGTTCTTTATATAGGTCAAGATAGAGAGGTTAGATAGGAAGAAATTCTGTTAATTACTATGTGGCGTGTATATCTTAATTCTTATACCTAATACATAATATATATTTATAATTTATAGGGTAAAATAAATTCCTATTTACTGTAACATTTTTTTCCAAAATAAAATTTTTTTTTTTCTGTAAAAACGATAACTTACCTGTTTAAACGTTTCTATTCAGAATCTAAATAACATTTACTGTCTACCGAGTAAATAGGTTTTTGAGCAACTAAATTAATATATAGAATATAATTAACTTTACGAGGATATTCAGTTTTTAATTTATAATGGGTATTCATATTTATTTAATTATTGTAAATATCCATTTTTAAAGTATCTCATATCATAGCATATGTATTAATATTGTAACTTGTATAGATACCTACCTACTTTAATATAATGTAAAAAAATTGACAATTTTAGAATAAAAATAGAATAACTATTATAACGTATAATCCATATAATATATGCATCTACCTACGTGTCTACACATATTTAAAATTGTGATATTTCATCTTCTTATAAAATGACTCACACAATACACATACAAGATACAACATTAATTCCTGCGGCTATAGTAACGTTATTTTATTAATCTGATAATAATTATCTTTATACATAGTTATACCTAATCATTTATATATTATATAAAACTATTTTTTAACTTTTTTTGTTTGTTAAATAAATTTATAACAAATATTTTTTAACCTTTAACTATACAATACTGTCAATGCCTAAACTTTTTAAATAAATACAACTATTACTAATAACTGTCATCATTTATGTAAGTACAGAATAATAGGGATTTAGGGATTATTTAAAAATCTCTATACTCATGCGTTAGTCGTTACCACGTATCCACGTCAAATGTATGTTTTAATAAACTAAGAAAAACAAATAGCAATTATCTACTGTATTGATGATTTATATAGTGATTTATAATAGGTTAATCAATTAATTATAATAGTTAGGGATTGAAGTCTTAAAAATAATTTTTAGTTCATAATAATTGTTTATTGTATTTTTAGATGTCATAGATTTACATGAAATTAAATATTAAATACACATCTCACAAAAACAGATTATAACCAACCATAATTCTTACTGTATGTCTGTTTTATATGAAATTAATGTAATAGTATTATCACAATATTTATTGTAACACAATGTTTTGGTAAACGTCTTCTATACCGAATAATTTTAAATTAAAAATAAAAAAATTTACATCTGTTGAATGTGGATATATAGGTATATAGCGTTAAAAATATATTTTATTATAAAAAGTTTTAAATGATAAAAATAATCAAAACAAAGAATAAAGAAAGGAATACATATTAGAAAGATACCTAACATGCGCGAGGGTGGCAACGACGTAGGACGAATACAGAAAGTCGCGAACGTCATAATATATGCATACATAATAAACAAGTACGGTGAAATACCTACACGAAATACAACTCAAATAATGTTTTGCGAATATAATATGTTCTCACAAAAATATCTTATCTATAATATTCTAATCTACAACATCACTAAAATTAGGTATTATTTTGTTATAATTACTACAATTTTATTCCCCATTTAAACACATCACTTTAAATACAATATAAGTATACTATATAATGCGAAATTGTGCATTTATACACGCTACAGTTGACTTGTCTTAAGGATGAGGAGAGTCCACAGCACTTAATCATACAATAAAAAAACTTTTAAAAAACGCAATTGTTAGTGAATTTTAACATATAGAATATATAAAAAGTAATAACTATGTAATTTATCCCGGCTCGTAAGCTTATTGTACCTATTTTTAAATGTATTATTATTCCGGAGACTGTAATAGTAGAGCATTCAGTATTTCGCATATAATATTTTATATTATTACTATATAGCAAGTTTGGAAGTTTATAAATTTTTTAAACCATTCAATAGTTAGTATAATTGAATAGACTTAATTTTTTTTTATTTTTCTACACACAATGATCAAAATTTTATAGTACAATAATAATCGTCTCGTTTTAATATACTAATATACTCCGTAAATACGGAGAAAAATGTATAATACGAAAAAAATTATAATCCAATATACTCGTAATATAATCTTAAACTATTTGGCGGTTTGATATTTTTAAACGCCGGCCCTTTTAGGTTAGTTATAATTATATATATAGAGTATAATTAAACCGCATATACACATACAAATATATCGTACAAACGAGGCTTTGCACCTGAATTATTCCAAACTCGTAACAACACTAAAATTCAAACATCCGAAATCTCAATTTATTTATTAACCCGAATTATAACCAATAACCCTAATAAATCTTCCAAATTAAAAAAAAAAAACTATTCTGATACAGTTATTTTGTATGTACCTATTTCCTATTACCTATTAAAAGTTAGGTCCAAATATCCAATTTGGGCAATTTAATAATTTATGGGCTTACAACGCACCCGTTTACCCGTATTGACCAATATTAACCCGAATAGTAACGGTCATGAGTACCCAAACGTACCGTTTAGTGTAACGTTCACGTCGTTTGATTCGAATACAAACGATACGCATTACTGACCTGTACTCGGCATTACAGTAAAACGCGTTCGTTCCGTCCTCGCAGTCTTCTAGTTCTTCTGCTTTCGGCTGCTGAGGTTGCTGTGACTGCGATATAGGCTGCTGCTGCTGCCGCGTTCCTTGGTCGTTGAAATCGAGTGTGACCTGCACTTCCTCCATCACTGTCGCTATCGCTACAATGCATAATCGCCGTCCGTATATAGTAACGGGTCACGGGCCTGCACGTATATATCTCGTACGCGCGCCGATTTCAAAAAATACAACAAATACACTATACGACAGCCAATATGAAATTCGGTCACTGACATATAATGACAGTATATATATATATATATATATATATATATCGTAATCGTCGATGGCGTATCCGATACTATTCGTTCACTATTGGTCTGACGACGACGACGACGACGACTATGGTGCCGTCGGCACGAGCTAGGAGACTGCGAACGGACGCGCGCGTTGGAAACGTGACACCGCCGCAGCAGCAGCGACGGCGATGTCGTGTCATCCACCGTGGCCGGCGGTGGTGGAAAATTACGTGGGCGCGAACGAAACGCGGAGGCGGCTAAAATATATATAAATGACGGTGCTGCGGTGACGACCTTGAGCAGTGTGTGTGTGTGTGTGTGTGTGTGTGTGTGACTGTAGTGGCCGACTGGCGCAGATGGTCAGCCGTCGACGTGCGCCAAAAAGATAATACGAAAAAAAAATGTAAAAAAAAAAAAAACAATAAACAGACGTTGGCGATTGAAAAACTTTTCGCCGTTGCTGCGGCGGTGCACGTCGCGCACGACCATAATACATATATTTGAGGTCCGTTCGTCGGCGCGTCTCGGCGGAACAACGCGACAACTATTATACATATATATATATTATTATATTATTATATGCAGAATATTTACATTTAAAAATAATACTCTTCAACCGTACGTAAACCGTGACCCGTGTCACGCGCGGACCCAACATTTTTGGCATCTATA
Organism: Eriosoma lanigerum; assembly: GCA_013282895.1. Classification (NCBI taxonomy): domain Eukaryota; kingdom Metazoa; phylum Arthropoda; class Insecta; order Hemiptera; family Aphididae; genus Eriosoma; species Eriosoma lanigerum. Next base: position 47,571,778 of record CM023358.1, read on the forward strand.
ATATCTAAAATATTTCGTGTTTATCGAGCAATAAACAATAGGGGTTTACATAAAAAAAAAAATTTTTTTTTTTTTTTGTTTTTCATTAATAGTTCAATAATAGGTATATCTTTGATCGATGTTTTATGCATTTTTACAACGTGCCCGATGTTCGATATACTATAGTAAATCTGTTTTGAAATTATTAATGATTATACGTTTAAATGATTAAACCGGAATAAAAAAAAAAGATTTTAATAGGTAACCTACTAACTAAAATAATTTAAAATAATATTATAGACCAGTGGCGGTTATATTTTATGCACGAGGAGGGGACGAAATTATTACCACCCTTGTTGTTCTACTTTTACATAGTTACCTCTATATTAAAAAAATGTGAGGTATTTCAAATATGTATCGTGCTGCTTTAATGAATAATATTGTCAACCTTCAAAATAGACGATACTATTTAAATCGTAAAAATACATAAAATATGTGTAGATCCAATGTTAAAACACCCCCCAATTTTTTTTTATAAAAAATGTGTGACTTATCTCAAATCGTAAAAGTCTAAAACACGGTATATTATTGACAATATTAAAATATATATATATATATTAATGTGAAGGAGTGAGGCTTAAAACGATTCTATGATCAAATTATAAATATATTTTCAGAAGAGAGAATATTGTCTGGTCAACCCCCAAAAATTACCCTTAATACACTACTGTGTAGAACAAAAATATTTTAAAAAGGAATAGTAAAATTATAATTACAATAAAAGTATTTATGTGAATTTTAGTAAAGTGTAAAATTATCAATATTAATAGAAAAGTCTGTAAATATGCATTAATGCTAGCCCATTAATAACGTTCTTTGTCAATTATTGACCTTAATCATGTTTTCAATCTAAATAAAATAAGAAAGTACATGTATCATCCATAGACTTTTCAATTAATCCAATAGATTCCATAAACTCCCTTTAAAAAAAACCCCCTTTAAATTATAGTATTAAAAAGAAATTTTAATTGAAGTATCTATAATTCACATTTTATCATTTATATTTATACTCTAAATTATAATTTAAATATAAATGATATATATAAAAAGCGAGGCAGTCAAATCCGGGTGTACCTCCTTTGTTCCATGGAGAAATTATAGTAGTTTATTATAATTAAAATTTAAATACAATAATATTGCATTCAAATAAATACGATTCTAAGCAAAATTCAGTCAGATATACAATATATTATACTAATAAATAATAATCCATTCAAAATTGTACCTAATAGTGTACCTGAGTGTACCTAAGTGTACCTATGAGAATATCTACTTAAAAAGTATAAACTACATAGTTACTTAATAAGTTCCTACATTCGAAATTACATTAGTTATTGTTAAATATTTAAATATAAATTCGTTTATACTTACAGTTTCCGTGAATTTCGCAGTTTTTCAACCATTTTTTTAGTAGTTTTCCTTCTCCCAAGGAAAAACTTTTGAGAAATTCGAAAAATGAACTGAATAAAGTACCAAGTAGATGCAATTTGCTACTGATAACATATTCTATACTTATTGTAATTGGATAATTATTTCTTACCAAAAAGTATGTTCAGATTTTTAAGAACACAAAAATCAAACATCAATGCTCAATGTTATTAAGTTCAAGACGTTAGACGTTAGTTCAGCATACGAAGACCAGAGGCTGAGGAACAAACGTTCTCACTCTCTATGCCAGATGCTGGAACCAGACCTCATCGAAACCTCAAAAATCATTCAATTTTGGAAGAAACCAACCGCACAAACCAAATATGAAGACCAACAAAATAGTTTAATTATTTATATATATAAATCTAAATATTTTTAAATCAAATACTTTTGTAAACAAAAACCAATGGCCCAACTGCCGCGGCATAATAATAAAAAAAAATTGAATAATATATTATATATTATAATTTATAAAACAATAATAAAAATGTTTAAATTAGGTACCTACTTCATAAAAAAAGTCCAAAATTTTAAAATGATTTTATTAATTTAAGTTTACTAAAATTGCATTCACAAGGTGTTGATATAACAGGTTATGTGAACACTATTTGATAAGCTGTTGATTATGTTAGGATAGGTGTCTTTGAAATTATTTTTAATAATAAAATCTAATACTTTTTGAGGATTAGCATCTATTAATTTATTCTTTAATTCAAGAACACGTTGAGTAAAACTTTCCAATTCTAAAATAAATTCATTTTTATCAATATCTTTTTTATATTTTATACATAAATCCATTGCATATTTTTTCAGCTCAATTATTGACATTACAAATAAAAACTTTTATTTAAAAATAAAAATATTTGTGCTGCATTTTCAAAGGCATTGAATCTTTCTTCTAATCCATTTTATATTCTATACTATTTTTAATATATTTTATATTAATACTACAATTTTAAATTTATGTTCTTCCAATAAACTAGAATTCTCATCATCGGCTAATTCACAAGACATTATTTCATTTTTCTTCTTCGAATTAAAGGAAATACTAGTTTTATTGATCACATTATCTTTATATTCATTAAATATTTCATCAATTCCTTCTACTTTTAATTTCTTAATAAATTATATTAGACCTTTAAAATGTTTAGTTGCAATATCTGTTGATATATTTTATTTTTGTAAAAGGATATTAACTATATCAAAAACGGTTAATATTTTATTCCACTTTCTTAACATGCATACAAATTTAAAATTATTTATATAAACATTCAATTCAACATTCGTTTCTTCACATAAATCGCTATCTTTGATTATTTAAAAAAATATACATTATTATCGTCGGTCGTCGGGTTGGGCTTTATAATCATTTATAACAGGACTTATTCTAAGGATTTTTCTCAACTGCACAGTGGAGTAATTATTGTGGGGAGGATAGATTCTACCAGAGCCATTTATATAATAGGTATATACAAAAAAAAAAAAATTCTATATTTACCTCAAGATAAATTTCTAATTACGCCACTGCAACAATAATCTCTATTCTATGACTACAAGTGTCTGCAACGTATAACACTATAACGGTTTATTCCAATACAACATAATAGCTTAAAATAAAAATATGAACTATACGTAATTGAAATACTGTTTATTGTTGTACTGTATTTTGTTATCGAATGCTATGACATTCAATATAGGTACATTTTACTTAGAAGTTACATAGAAGAAGCCCTGATTTACCTATAATATATTTTTCATTTTTCAGCGGGTGCGCTATTATTACGTACCTATATTACATATTATTATGTAGGCGCGTCTAACAGTGAAAAATAAATTAACAACAGAGCTTGTGCTAATGGGCAGTTCTAAATTTAAATGGGTAGTTGAAAATACATATTTCGTTACTCCTAAAGTATGAAATTTATCTATTTTATTGTAAAATATAATTTTCAAATTATTTACTTGAATTCAATGTAAGTATTTTGGTTTTTTTCTTTAAATATTTATTATATTTATAAATGTCATCAATTATTCTTATTTCATATTTCCACATAGATAATATCTATTATTTATGTATTATCATTGGATCCCCATGTCTCGATATTCGAATCATCATTGATTAGAGAATGGTCATTATATTCTAATAATAGTCTATTCTATAATAATAGTATAATCAATGGAATTATTTATGGGATTGTGGCGACATGCATGATACGTATGACGTGATTAATGTGATTATAATAAAAAGTGGGAAGGCCGATTGAGGACGTTCCTCCTTCGTTCCTTCGGTCCTCGGAGAAATTAGTGGTTTATTATAATTATTAAGATTTGAATGCAATGATATTGCATTAGAAAATACGATTCTGAGCGTATTTAAATATATTGCAATATATTATTCTGATAATGCATTTCAAAATTTACCACGAATGTAAATTACATATTATGTAAATATGCAAAATAAATTTCAAATCCCTACGATCAATATTCAAGGAGTTATCATTCCTTTTCAAGGAATTTCCTTTTCTTTTTCATGAAATTCAAAAATTGAGCTAAATAAAGTACCAAGAGGACACGATTTGCTACCGAAAGCATACCACACTGGGGTAATCGGACCATTATTTCTACCCAAAAAAAAGATTTACATAGATCAGAAAAAAGCATATTAAAATTGCCGAATTTCCGCTTTTCAAGAAAAAACTTTTGGGAAATTCGAAAAATAAGCTGAATAAAGTACCAAGAGGACACGATTTGCTACCCAAAGCATACCTCACTGTGATAATCAAACCATTATTTCTACACATAAAAATTTTTTCATACATCAGAAAAAAGCGTTTAGAAATTGCCGATTTTCCGCTTTTCAAGGAAACACTATTGGGAAATTTGAAAAATGAGCTAAATAAAGTACCAACTAGATAAAATTTGGCTAGGAAAGGGTATCTTATTTGTGGTAATGGAACCATTATTTCTACCCCAAAAATAGTTTTCTACATCAGAAAAAAAAATGAAAAACCTATAAAAAATTGCCAATTTTCCGCTTCTAAAGGAAAAACTTTAGGAAATTCAAAAAATGAGCTTTATAAAGTACCAACTAGATGAAATTTGGTATAGAAAGGGTCCATTTGTGTGGTAATCGGAGCATTATTTCTACCCGAAAAAAGGTTTTCATAGATTAGAAAAAAAAATAATAAAAAGCTTATATAAAAAATTTGCCTGTTTAGATTTTCAAAATATTTTGTAAAAAGATTAAGTAATATAGTACTTGACGTCTATTTCAAACAGATAATCCCAAAATTGTAGGTAATATTAATTTTTTTTGACAAAACGTTCAAAGCTCTATATTTTTCCAAATAATTAACTGTTCCGTTCCTAAATTTTACCACGCTTGTAAATAACCTATGTTAGTACTCAAAACAATTTTCAAGACCCTACTATTAAAACTTAATAAGAAATCGCAAAAAAAAAAATATAATAAAAAGTGTATAAAAAATTTCCAATTTTCCGCTTCTTAAGGAAAAACTTTTGGGAAATTCGAAAAATGAGCTTAATAAAGTACCAAGTAAACAACATTTGCAAGCAAAGCATATGCTATGCGTGATAATCGGACCATTATTTCTACCCGAAAAAATGTTTTCATACATAAAAAAAAAAAAAAACATCTTTGTAGAATCAATACATTCCTCGCTCCGCTTAGAATCTAATATTAAGTTTCTATAATTTGTTATTATTTTGTTAATTTGTTACTTGTTAACTTTGTATACTTTTATTGGTAAAGTAAAATATTTTCTTTTTAAATTATATTTTACTTTTTAGTTTTTAATTACATTAAATATTAATGAGTTATCAGTTATTCAGTTGACAATTACTATGGATTTAAAAAAGGTAAATAAACTTTTTATAGTATATTGTTATTTACAATATAGTAATAGTACTTATTATAATTTATATTGTATACAATTTATTTATTATAGAATATAAATAATAATAAAATATGTAATGTTTCATTAATAGCTTGATAGCTATGTAAAAAAAAACATAGAATTATTGAAAGGACAAAATGCAAACAACAAGAATATTTTAATGGTGTCTTCCACAAAGCATCAGATAAAAATAAAATTACTTTTAGTGTTGATAGTGGTGAAGAGGGTGTGGCTTTAGAGAAAAAATAATTTTATGTAAAATAAATTGTATATAGGGGTAGTATTATACTAGTATAAATGTAATAATACTGTATATTAGATTTTAAATTTCAAAATATAGTGTTATATTAAATAACTATAAATAATTTTTGATTGATTTATTAATTACTGGTCGCATTTACAAAGCGATAATAAGTAGCACGTTTTTTTAACCCACATATATAAAAATAATATTTTGGGCAGTTCTAAATATTCCTTAATGCAAGCCCTGATTAACAAAAATATTTTTAATAATAACACGACCAAGCAAATGTAGTATTTTGTATAATCGAACGATGCTAATCGAAATAATAATTATTTATTGACGGACAAAAGAAATAAGAATAACAACAAATAATATAAATACTATACATTTTTTTTCATTTTTCATATAGGTACTTAAGAGGACCCGGTGCAAAGACCCCCTATTCTGTAGTCATCCCCCTAGATCTATAGGCTAAATCTAGAAGTTTTACACTGGCTGTAATAATGATATTTTAGATATAGTAAATATAAGATAATTAACAATTAGTGAACTATTGGTTTATGGTCAAATATAGAAGAATATACAGTGCGTCCCATAAGTATTAAGACTATAGCTACAGAACAACAAAAAAGTGCAAACTTTTTTTCAAAATTTTTTTATTCAAAATAGCTTCCATTACATTCAATACACCTATTGGCACGTTCTTCCAGCTTTTCCATAGCCCGTGAAAAGTCTTCTTTTGGAATATTGTTTAATTTGCTCGTCACAGACTCTTGAATTTCTTCAATCAAAGAAAAATGGTCTACTCTCAATTCTATCTTCAGCTCTGGAAATAAAAAATAATCGGGTGGACTCAAATCTAGCGAATATGGGGGATGGCTGAGGACTGGAACCATTTTTCTGTCAAAAAAAAACTGGGTATTGATCCCCGTGGTGTGAACCGGTGCAACAGGAAAAATGATCGATCTTTCCACAAGTTCGGCCTAACACGCTCAATTCTTTTACAGAGGCGGTCCAGCACAGTTTGATAAAATGCGCTATTAATTGTAGTTTCCTGAGGAACAAACTTTCTATGCACAATTCTTTCGGAATGAAAATAAACGAACAACATCGTCTTGACTTTCGATTTCTAAAAACGCAATTTCATCGGTCGCCGTCTTGTCTTCAGTCAATTCTCTACACAACCGAAAATAGTTATACAAACAAAACCCAATAGCACGAGACATTACAGAGTTACCATAAGCAACTTTTAACATTTCAAACGTTTCCGTTAAGCTCTAACCGACTTTAAAACAGAATTAAAACGGAATTTTTCTCTAAATTGAAATATTCACGTTTACTGACGCTGAACTGTCAAAAATGATAAAATTGACTTAAAACATGGTGGGAGAAGATAGTTGTACCTACAACCTCTTAAAATTTCGTGAATATAGCGCTTAAAGTATTAATTGTAGAAACACAGTCTTACAACTTATGAGACACACTGTGTAAAATTACAAAAAATAATTATTTGTTATGTAAATAACATTAACAAATATATTTAATGACTTAAAGTGCACAATTGTTATTTATTCATTTTGATTCTGTGCAAAGCAAAAATGTATTGGCAATAATATGTGCTTTTTTAAGTGCAAACTCTTAAACTTTTTTTGGGGTAGAATGCAGAAATAATGATCCAATTACTACGAATAAAGGTTTTGGAATGTATATTATATTGTAATATATTGAGATTTGCTCAGAATCGTATTTTCTAATGCAATATCATTTCATTCAAATCTTAATAATTATAATAAACCACTAATTTCTTAAGGTACGAAGGAGGAACGTCCTAATTCCCGTTTGACTTTCCCTTTTTTTCTAGTAAATTAAATCGGCGGCAACTGAGGCCAGTCATTTATTTAAATTACTTAAATCTAATAATATATCCAATATATCCGTAATTTTTACGAGTCGCCAAATTCGACTTTTTAACAAACCCATAAAAATGTAACACCAACCGGCCATGACTCCCCTATCCTAACTAAACATCTTTAAGTACATGCCTCATATAAAGTTTACTAGATGTAGATAAATTTATAAATATACATAAATTATATTATATTATATATCTAAGCTCTCTAGTCTCTACTATTGTATAAGTCATAGGATATACATAATACATGTTTAAATCTCTGAGTAAGTAATAACATGCCAGTTACCAGATTAATATAATTTGTATTAATACTACAATAATAATTATTCCTTTAATATTAAATTAAATATTTTAAAGCAAAAACTATCATATAAAAATGCAACATTTATTATCTAAGTTTTTGGCGAGTCATAGAAATTACAAAGCTATAGAAAATAGAAGTATCTGATGTTTTTGCCAAGTTTTTCAACAATTACAATATTTACACAACACAGCTTTTTAACTATCTACAAGCTACAAAATATAATATGCAGTAGATACATCTCTAAATGATCTGACAAATTATATAACTTTGTATATACGTAATATACTAATATTTTCTAAAAGGAAGTAGTAAAATGTTTAATTGATCTCAGGACAATAAATTTGGAATTTTTAACCAGTTTTTATGTATACATATAATATGTAAAAATATGTAAACTAAAAACTAATCATTCTGTAAATATGATAATATAAGATTTTATCAACATTTGTTAAATTTCTAAGTATATTTTACTCTTTTATACAAAATATATAATATGAAACTAATAAACTTTTAATTAATAAAAACAGTTATATTACATTGAAAACATTTTAATAATAAAAATGTGTTTAAAATAAAACTATCAGTTTTTTAGTATTAATATTGTACTCAATCATTCAGATTTCAGACTAAACTAATTAAAGTACATGAATAGTTACGAAAAATAATGAATCAAAGAAAAAAAAGTATAAATTTAATAAGTACATTTAATATCATACTACGGAATAGATAAAACTGCTCTATAGTTATATTAAGTAAATTAAACATTAAAAATACACATCATACACAAATTATTACAAAAACAAAAATTTCTTTTTTTAGTTTTTAACAATCAAACTATAAAAAAGTGGGAAGGTCGAATTTGGATGTTCCTCTTTCGTCCCTTTGGTCCTCAGAGAAATTAGTGGTTTATTATACATAAATATAATTAAGATTTGAATACAATGATATTGCATTAGAAATTAAGATTCTGAGCGAAATTTAATATAATACAATAAATACTGATAGGTCGTTCCATAAGTTTACCACGTGTATAAACTACCTATGAGAAAACTCAAAAAAATTTTAAATAACTATGTTCAAAATTGCATATGTGTAGGTTATCATGAAAAACCTAAAATCAATTTCAGTTTTTCCGTCACTTTTTGGTAGTTTTTATTCTCCCGAGAAAAAACTTTTGAGAAATTCGAAAAATGAGCTAATTATAGTATCAACTATAGACACAATTTCTACCGAAAGCATATCCTATTTGTGATATTCTTACCATTATTTCTACCCAAAAGTGTCTTCAGATATAAAAACAAAAGATATCATAATATTCAATTCTATTATATATTCAAGTATTAGAAACTAATAAAAAAAATTGTCGGGTTTAAAAATACTTTATAAATAGATAAAGTAGTATTTGAGTAGGCTTCAAGAAAATTTTCAAACCGTTAAACCCAAAATTGCATGAAATATTAAATATTTTTGGAAAAAATTTCAAAGGTCTATACTTAGTCAGCAAATCAACCAATTGTTTCCAAATTTTTTTGTCTAATGTAAAACACTTATGTTGATACTCAAAAAAAGTTTCAAATCCCTATGATCAAAACCAAATTAATTATATTAAAATAAAAATTTAAAATAACGTAATTGTTATTTTACTGATTTTCAGGAATTTAACTTTAAAAGCTTATAAAAAAATTTGTCAGTCACGATTTTCAAAATATTTTGTAAAAAGATTAAATAGTATTTATGATTAGACTTCAATAAAATGTTCAAACCAATAAACCGAAAATCACAGGAAAAATTAAACGTTTTTGGAAAAAAGTTCAAAGTTCTATACTTGGCCAATAAATTACAAAATTTTACCACACTTCTATATTGCCTATGTGAATACTCAAAAAAAAAACATCTTTGTAAAACCAATATATTCCTCACTTCATTCAGAATCTAAAAAAAAAGACAAGAAATAAAAACAGAAAAATTAGGTATTTTTAATTAATAAATCAAATAGCTTTATTAAAATTTATAAAAGAAACATAATTCAAATAAATATTTATCAAACTTAAAATGTTCTTTTCTTTTTCAAGTTTTTTCCTTTAAAATTTTTCTTTTTTCTTTTATTGCCAATTTTTTCTTTGAAATTTCCTCCAAGTGCTGAAATATCTTCAAAGTGTGTCACTTCTTTTCCTAATTTACCAAGAGTTACTGATGATAATTGTTTAGCTCTATGTTTGTCCTTCTTAGTAACTGGTAGTCTATAAAAATATAAAAAAATTAAAACAATGTAAACTACGGATTAAGGGACCAAACACTGTATACACAAAATTGGATGACAAAAAGCTCACAATTATTTAACTATAAGAATATATGTAGTTCAATCAGGAACTACTTTAATATGTGTACAATAAGTAATAAGAAAGATTATTAATTGAAAATTATACCATCTAAAATTTAGAGTTCAAATTATTTTTCATATTTTAAAAACTAGCATATACAAATTTCCATAAATATATATTTTTTAAGAAAATTAAATTTAAAAATATTATGACACCAATTGAAAATCAAAAATTTATACGGCTTTACTACATAAGTATAGGATTAAAAATATTTAAATTTTATAAAGATATGAGTAAAAATGCTTAAACAAATTGAATTAAAAATTGTTGAAAAAAATCAAAGTAACCAATTATTTCTTTATGTTACACAAGTTAAAATTGTGTCCTGATCAAAAGCATTACATTGCAGTTGGAAAATAACTGTCAAACTTTTTTGGACCATTATACTTAGAAATAACAGGCAGTTATAATAGATAGTACCTAAATGTTTTTCTTGGATCGTGGTAAAAAACCACAAATAGGAAACATACCTACAGTACAAAAAAAAAAAAAAAAAACTATTTTACCATTATTTAATGCACAATGCTATAATAAACCTAATAAAGTACCTATTACAATCGTGTTAAAACTTAGAAATAGGGAGATTTCATTCCTCTACATTTTTTAGTTACCTATTCTTCCACTAATAATGCATAATAATAATACTAATGATAGTAATTATAATAATAATAATAAAACAAATAATACTCATAATAGTGAAAATTATATTATAATCAGTATATTAATTAAACTTGTAATTCTTGAAACTACAAAACAATAATAAAAATATTTGTATATTAATAATTTTTAATTTTAATATTTTACCATAAATTATAGAAAAACAACTTTGGTAACTAATTAGTACTTATAATGGGATATAGTGGGAAGGGATGATCTCCTAATGGGTCTGTAATGTATAAAAATATTTTCTATTTTGGATATCCCTCTATTTAATTTTATTAATTATAAATGATACGAGTAAAAGTCAATTGTATGTTCATAACTGCAATTTATTGTTTTGATATATAAAATAATTTTTTGGGTTTTTTTTACCAGATACCGTTTTTCTTATATTTATGCTTAAAACACATTTTTTTATTAAATTAATTTACAATTAAAATTATTTTATTTTACCTTGTAAAGTAGTCTTCTTCATACTTTTGTCTTTCAAAATCATATTTAGACTGTTTATTTTTTAATCCAACTGTATTAATTTGTACTTCTATGGGTGTATCTGCATATTCCTCCCGTAACTCTTGCATAACTGAACTTTGTAGAGCTCTCTTTTTTGCTCTATCTAATTCTTTTTGTCTTTTAACTGCTCGTGACTCATCGCCATCATAAGGAACTGCTGTAACTTTAGGTGCGACATATACTCCATCTTTAGATTTTTTTAGACTACGTGGTTTAGATTCATCGATATCAGACTGTTCATCATCTTCATTATTTTCATCATCTGCTAACCCATCAATAGTTGCACGAAATCGATCTGGATCATTAGGATCAATGACACCAGATAATGCATTTTTTACAAGTTTATCTATTTGGTATTTGATTTTAAATTCAAGAGGACGAATACGTTCTAATACAGTTCGATGTTCAACTAAACGCTCAATTGATGGGTCATCTTTAATAGATTGTATTTGACATTTTTTTAGTAAAACATTCGTTAAATCACCGAGGTAGCTCATTAATGTATGGCATTTTACATCTAATAAACTTATACCATTAGAGGGCTTATATTCTTGGTTTGCAATTTTGTTAATTGATTCTTTGGCGTCTAAAACACTAGAATTTATTTCGTTGAACAATTTTACAGTTTGCGCGAGGAAATCGGGTTGAATTTCTTCTTCCATAATTTTTTGTCGCGTAAATAAATAATTTATTTGTATAGTGTATTTAATTATGAGAAAACACTAAAATACACTATAATAAAACAAAACTTACAGATTGTCATTATGTCAATAATAAACACAATATAATCATAAATGTATTTGTATAATGAAAAAAACTGGTACAAAAGCTTAAACACGAGGCTTTAACATGACACCCGAAAATTATCAGTAAGATACAGAGATAATGATTAAATGATAACTAATCAGGAACTAAGATGGTATGGATCACGGTTAATAGATATATCTATAGTGGATATCCAACCATTTATTGCGGAAACTAAGTTAATCTAAAAGTCAGCTAATTCGACCAACTACTAACGCTCGTAATTCGTACTATAACGAAGAATGTATTTTACAAGGTTATATTTTTTTTTTAAATTTTTCTGTCCGAAACACAATTTTAACATTTTTTATTTAATTAGTGGTCCGATTACCACTAATAGAGTATGCTTTCGGTAGTAAATTGTACTTAATTGGTACTTAAACAAAATAATTAACAATATATATATAGTGGTGCCGGAGCTGGGGGGCAGAGGGGGCATTTGACCCCCCGTTAAATATGTCAGGGAGCAAATTATAATTTGGCCCCCCCTTAAAATTTGTCATCATAGTTAAACTACTTAATACTTAAACATTTTAGAGTTATAGTTTAAATTCCATTTTTATTATTTTTAATATTTATATAATATAATATGTAATAAAATGAATTTTGAAAAGTTGTATAACAAATAAAATTAAAAAATGTAAAACATTAAAATTGTTTTTAATTTTATATTCAAAATTAAATTAGGTAAAGACTATTAGTTTAATCAACAAAATAGTACTTAAACCTATTTTACAAAAATTAATAAGTATTTGTATTTTATTTTAATATATATCATGATTTTCCTAAAATTGTTGTTCCCCCACAAGAAAATTAGTTCCTGCACCTCTGAATATATATATAACAAAATAATAAGTATTTAAAAATGTTTTATGCCATATGGCATACATAATTTATTTGAAGATATGTTATTTCATTATTTGTTATGGAAAACCTTCCCAATCAAGTTATTCTTGTTATGTTTATTAGCTATCATAAGAATGTGTGTGCTATTACTGTTGTATAGATTATCTTTTAATAATTTTAGATTCTGAGCGGAGCGAGGAATGTATTGATTCTACAAAGATTTTTTTTTTTTTTATATGTATGAAAACATTTTTTCGGGTAGAAATAATGGTCCGATTATCACGCATAGCATATGCTTTGCTTGCAAATGTTGTTTACTTGGTACTTTATTAACCTCATTTTTCGAATTTCCCAAAAGTTTTTCCTTAAGAAGCGGAAAATTGGCAATTTTTTATACACTTTTTATTATATATTTTTTTCGTGATTTCTTATTAAGTTTTAATAGTAGCGACTTGAAAATTTGTTTGAGTATTAACATAGGTTATTTACAAGCGTGGTAAAATTTTTGAATGGAACAGTTAATTATTTGGAAAAATATAGAACTTTGAACGTTTTCCCAAAAAAAATTAATATTACCTACAATTTTGGAATTATCTGTTTGAAAATTTTATAAAAGTCCAATACTATATTACTTAATCTATTTACAAAATATTTTGAAAATCTAAACTGGCAAATTTTTTTTATAGGGTTTTTATTATATATTTTTTCTGAAGTATAAAACTATTTTTGGGGTAGAAATAATGGTTCCATTACCACAAATAAGGTACCCTTTCTATACTAAATTTCATCTAGTTGGTACTTTATTTAGCACATTTTTCGGATTCCCAAAAGTTTTTCTTTGAGAAGCAGAAAATTGACAATTTTTCATAGGCTTTTTATTATAAATTTTTTCTGATGTATGAAAACATTTTCATGGGTAGAAATAATGGTCCGATTATCACAGTGAGGTATGCTTTGGGTAGCAAATCGTGTCCTCTTGGTACTTTATTCAGCTCATTTTTCAAATTTCCCAAAAGTTTTTCCTTGAAAAGCGGAAAATCGGCAATTTTTATAGGTTTACTTTCTGATGTATGAAAAACTTTTTTCAAGTAGAAATAATGGTCCAATTACCACAAATAGGATACCCTTTCTATAGCGAATTTCACCAAGTTGGTACTTTATTTAGCTCATTTATCGAATTTCCCAGTTTTTCCTTGAAAAGGAATGATAACTCCTTGAATATTGATCGTAGGATTTGAAATTTATTTTGCATATTTACATATGTAATTTATATTCGTGGTAAATTTTGAAATGGATTATCATTATAATATATTGCAATATATTTTTATACGCTCAGAATTTTTATTTTCTAATGCAATATCATTGCATTCAAATCTTAATAATTATAATGAACCACTAATTTCTTTGAGGAATGATGGGATTAAGGAGGAATGTCCATATTCGACCTTCTTTTTTTAATATAAAAAAAAAAATTATAGTTTAGAACATTATCGATTATATAATATAATATACATATAGATACAGAATAAAACAAATTCCTATAAATACATATATAAAAATATAAATGTGAATTTTATTATAATGGACTTTGTTCCCACAAAAATTCTTTTTTGTATTTTGGTCCAGTCTCACAACTTCTGGAACACGTATACACAGCTAAAATTCCAAAGTTCAGTGATTCTTTGTTTGAAGATTCTGGTAATTTTAAATAGTATAAAATTTGTGGCATTATCTAAATATACAATAAGTAATTATGTATAAATAATCTTTTAATTTTATTTATTGATTTAACATACTTGAAATTCAAAACTTCTTTGGCTTTCACAAAATTGGCAAGGTGGAATATCATTTGGTTCCGGTATACGTTTGGCACAAATCCATAATGGATCTCCTAAGCGATCATACCTATAAATTATATAATTTTGTTTGTGTTAAACTAATTTATTAGTTACAATTAACAATAAGTTTTAAAATACCTAATAATTTGTTCAGGAATTGAAGATATCGATTTTTTAAACTTTTCAAAATATTCATCATCCTTGTCACCCCCATAAGCCATTTCTAATAAAGCTTCATCCAAACCATCCATATCTTTATAAAATATAAGATAAATCATTAAAAATTACAAGGTTATAAATTAATATGAATTTTCAATACCTTGAAGAGAACCTTTCGGAATATGAGCCCCTTCATCATTTTCACTATCATCACTTTCATCATCATCACTATCCAATGAATTATCTACAGAACATTCATTTGACTCTTCATTAATAATATATTCAGGTAACACCACTGTGAATCTAAATTACATAATATCTTAATATTATTTTATTTACATTGTATAATGTTCAATATATAAATATACAAATAGTTAAAAATTACTTGTCTTTTAATTCTATATTTAAATCAATATTTTTATGATGTAAACTGCAATAGAGATATTTATATGCCATCACTGACTTGCATCCACATACCTAAAATTTAAAAAAATCATTAATAATGAAATAATTTATGATTAATAACCAACTCAATTCGCATGTATACAATTTTATAAAAGTAAACACAAGAAGTATATAATTTTAATAATAATTTAGACATATGGTTAGTTTGTGACAAATAAGTGAATCTTATAAGTTAATGAGACATGTTACATTTATAGTACTACGACACTACAATAATAGTTGAATTTAAGTGGAAAGTACTCTCGTATTATAAAATACACCATAACATACACCTATAAAGTAAAAAAAAACTTACTTTACATAATTTCACTCCCCACATATTTGGCGTAATATCTAAGCCATTTGGTTCAGCTGGAATATCAGAATAGTAATCATTTTTAATGGGTAATTGTGATCTAAAGACTGCAAATGTTCTTTGATCTTTACACTCATTGCAATAAAACACATACAAAGTTCGATGGAAACAGGCACCATTGAAATCGGGTTCATCGATCGGAGCATACAACTGACAAAAAAAAACTAAAGGAATATTACATTTTAAACAGACTAATTCAGTTGGTTCTGGGATATCCTTTAAATTCAACCAGGCCGGTTTACCGCCAACCTTTGATGGAAAAAAACGACTAGTGAGCATAAAAGGCTCCACAGTAGAATCTTTGTCAATAGTACCTAACATAACTGACGACATGATTTTCAAAATATAATTTATAGTATTTTAATTAATTAGTCTTTAATTATTAATTACTATATAAATAAAATTATAATATTTTAAGATTTATATAAAAAAAAAATTATTATTACAATTTACAATTCAGCATGGTTAATTGGTTATTTAGTATTTACTATTTAATCATGGCATTTACAATCACGTCATGTAGAATGTAGATTATAGATACCATGGCGAAATATATAGGTATGACAGCAACTGTAAAATGTTGTTATAAATTGTGCATGTACTATTATTCCATGATATTGCATGATAGAAAATCTCAGCTGTCAGTGATCCATAGAGTAGATTATTATCATCTGCTTAAATCATGTGACACAGATATAGACATTGATTATAGAATAGAATATTCTATAATCAATGATATAGATAATAATAATTTATCTATATATCTGTGGACATATATCACTCAATATTCATAACCATAGTCATAGATAATAGAAGTACTTCTATCATCTATGACCATAGTGACCAATTATTACAGTTATTTGTTAATGATAATAAATTCACTGCCAGTGGCCGCCATGACACCTGCGTATCACAAAGTTGCTTCGTCAAGGTCGAAGGAGGAACGTCCGCAATCGACCTTCCCGCTTTTTTAAATTCAAAATTGATAGCCATTTGTTTTTAAACCATGTATAGTTATAAAATATAATATAATTATATTCCATGACAAAATAGATCTATCTTTTTAATTTTTTAATCTTGTTTGAGCAATTTTCTAATGAAATCTGAATTTCTTCATTTTCAAACAATTAAATATCATTTAGTAATGAATCAAACAAATGTTCTGATGGAATTAAATCTTAAACAAAATTATCGTCAACCAACAAATTTTTATCTTCATATCTTCTATCTTACAATTTGATGAAGATTTAATGAGATAAACTTTTAAATTTTTGCTGTACGATTCCTACATTAAATCCTCCTCTTTGTCTAAATGAGGAAAATAAATTTTCTGACATCATGATTTAAATGAAATTTCTTCAATAAAGTCAACTGTAGCTTATGATGTTTTCGTTTTTAATTACCCCGTTTTCATAGTCGGATATGACTGAATATTTTTAAAGCTAGCTTAAATGACATTTTTTGAAAAGGTCCTGGACATATATAACTATCTACAATTTTCAATAAAGCTCTGCTTGTGCTACTTAATTTATCAATTTTGTAAGTTTTTTTTTGTTATTAAATGATATTTTCCTACCCATATAGATAAAATAATTTCGGAAATTGTTTATTATATGTGGTACCTACATCAAAAATTTAAAAAAATTGTATTTACACCGACATAGAAATATTGTTTTTTTTTTAGAAATGTCTAAATTTTTCAAATCTGCAACGTTTGTGCCCTGATCACATGTAACTGCAATTATTGACAAATGTTAAATAACTTTATAACACTTCAACTATTAAATCTTTTAGTATATCGTGTTTCATTAAAATTGCAATTTTAAAATAAGAAATTTAAATCTTATACTTACTATACAGAACTCGAGCAATAAAAACCATTGCTATTTTAGGTTGGTCCTGCCTTTGTGTCCAATGTCTTCAATGCATTTGACCATATCCAAATACTTTGAGTATTCCAAGTATTTTTTGGTATTTATTTTACAACTACACAGTATTTTTCTTCATTAGACATAGATTCAATTTTAAGTAATAATCGTTTTAAAAACTCAATAATAAAACCTTGTAAAAACTTAGAACTACATATCCATTACATAATTTATTAATTCGAGGAATATTAAATTTTGTTTATTTCTCAGAGATGTATTTAATCTAGGCTATTATGTATTATGTAATTCATACTTAAGTGACTCATTTTTTACATAACCTTAAAATTTTATTTTTAAATTTTAAATTTTTTTATTATTTTTTTTATAGTATACCAAATACTACCCAACTTAAATAATTACCCTTTTTAACTTTATTAGAATCTTGAATTTGTTTGCTAATTGGTTTTTTTAAATTTAATTTTCTTTCTGAATTCTAACGATGTTTTAAATTTGTTCATTATTTGCTATTACCAGTACATGTTAACATAAAATTAAATGGTATTTCATAAGTATAATATATTACTAATTTATCACCTATGTATAAAATAAAATAAATTAAATACATACAAAAATGTTAATTTAATGGATATTAACAAATATTCATTAATTTAATTAATATATCTATTCTAAGTTTAAAATATATTTTTTTACATTGTTTCTTAACATCATTCTATCTTTTCATATGCAATCATTTAAATAATATGTTATACCTAGAGGTGGGCCGGTTCCTGAAAAAGAATCGGTTCTGGTTCTTGTTCAGTTCTTGATACCGGTACCAATACCAATTCTTTTTTTTTACAATTTTAATAAAATAAAGGAATAAATGAATTAATTTATGGGATAGATTTAGCTTGCATACAAAAATTACTATTACTATACTCCTATTACTCATTTAAAATCCAGAGAAATAGGAATAATAGTTAATATATAAATTAAATAATTAAATTATCTATATACGGGTTATTACTCAATTAGATATTTTTATATAAAAACACTAACATCCTCACTTTGTCTAGATTTATTCTATTCCTTTTACCACTAATGTGATCTCAAAAAAAAAACTAATAAAAAACGGTACCGATATATAATTATAATACAACTGATAAACCGGAACCGGCCCATCACTAGTTATACCTATTTATATTGTTTTTTATTATATATATATATATAATTAAATAAATATCAATATGCATAAGTGCAATTTGGGTGGGGACTTAGGAGGTTAGCCCCCAAAAAATAGGATCTACATTTGGTGTGGAAGAGTATACTTCCACGAATCTGTAGAAAATAAAATGTTAACCATTCCAAATATAAAAAACTAATTGTGCCTATGTAATATGACTAACTATTTTGCATCACTATTGAAACATTATAAATAGGTACATTAACATTATATTATTGACATTTAAGTTTTTAACCCTAAACATAGAAACAACATTTTTAATCATTAATTTTTTACATGGTTTTTTTGAAGACTATTAAATATAAATTTAATTTGAATTTAAATTTTAATATATAATAATGATGCATTAAACATGATGTAACATTAGGTCATACATTTTATATTAAAAATAAAATTAATTAAGAATTGAGATCATACAATTTTAAAGGCCACATTTAATATCAAATGCATCATATACACAAATTTAGTTAGTTCAACTATTTTTTATCTATACTTATTATATTAACTGGCTTGAATTTCTTAACATCTTCTTTAAGCCTCTTCCAAACTAAATCCAATGAAGCCAAAGCATCTTCCTTACTGTCGTGGCCTTCTTCACTTTGAATAATTCTTTGTAGATGCTGTTCAGACAACAACCTCAAACCGCACTTATAAGGAGGACCATATTTGTGTGGATACATAATACTGGTATCTACTACATTATAGTGGACAATTTTTAATGCTTTTAAATCACTTTCTAAACTATGACCTATTAAAATTGAATCCTTATCAAATAAATTTAATAAATCTTGTTGAACATCAATTAATTTTTTAGAACAATTCCTGAGTGACTCTTCAGTTATCCCACTATATTTAGATTTATAATCAAGTATAGGATTAAAAGGTTTCACTTTGGATTCATACACTTCTTCTCCTTCATGATTAATGACTGTGACTCGAACAATTTCAATACCAATTGTTGTATTGACCATTTCACAATCTAATGCGTAAAAATTTGGTTTCCCTACATTTTTATTAGATTTTAATTTTTTTGTCATAACAAAATTTTGCAAAGCATCATCATCAAATGTATCAGGCATATGATAAATACTTGTTTCACAACCAGATTCGTGTTGTCTCTTGTAGCAACATAACCAAAATTTCTCATTTTTGGATCTTTCAAATTTTAGTTTACCAGAATGATAAATGCATTTTGTCAGTGTAATAGTAGGCATACCCCATTTATCAACTTCAAATTCACTTTTACAATTCATACATATAAATTTACTATTATTACGCTTTTTTGAAAGTGGTCGGTAATAATAAGCATTTTTGGAAATATAAGCTAAATTATTATCACCCATTAATGGGTAACCATTTTTTTCCAAATCATCTTTAGATAAAATATATTTTCTTAATAGTTCATACAAACATACACCATGCATATGTGAAGGATAATAAGGATTCATTTTAATTTGCAGTTCAGGTGATTTATTAGCTTTCATTAAAGATTGTACAATAAGATTTCTATACATTATAGATGTTTTTACTTTACTATGGACTTCTTCTTCAGTATTATGGGCCTTATCGAGTGCTTCTTCTGGTGAATAATGATTAATGAATGCTGTATAAAGTTTCTCCAAACAACTTTGACGCAAAGGATTTGGTATATTGTTACTGCTTTTGAAAGATTTTATTCTCAAATTCAGTTTCACATTTGTAATTATTTCTTTATTATTTGCCTTTAAGCCGTTTGTAGTTTGGCCATCTGTAATAACTGAATCCACCTTTGGTTGATGAGCAATACGAGATTTAGTCTTTAACAAAGGCAAACTAACATCACTGTTTAAATTAACTGTAAGTTTTTTTTGAAGATTTAATGTAACATTACTTTGAATTGATTGTACACGGTTTGCTACCATTTCATGAAGTGATATTGTACTTTTAGGTCTAATAACTGTTTTTGCATTAATTTTTGTAAATATACTAGTTGTGGAAATATGAGATATTCTTTTTTTATACTTAGCTTCTACAACATTACACGTTTTATGCTCATTTTGCTCATTATCAGATTCTTCGGAGCCAAAAAATTTAACAAAATCTGATTCGATTGATTCTTTAGGTGGACCATTTCCTTTACTACTTGAACAGTCCAAACTAACTTTCTCAGAATCAGTTTTAATTAATTTGTTTTTTACTTTTTCCATAACTGCTTCTCTTAATGATTTTGGGCCACAAGAAATGGTAGAAGTAATCGAATTTTCAAGTGTAATACGCTTATTATTTTGATCTCTTGAGTTTATTTTATCACATTTTTTATCTTTGACTATTTCAATTTTATGTTCTGGAGATATATCTTTTTTAGATTTCTTTGATCTGCTTGAAGACATTGAAGAACTTCTTGAAGATTTTAAAGAGTTTCTGGAAGACTCATGTTTACGTTTAGAAGATGATTTATGTGTTTGATGTTCTTTTTCTTCTTGTTTATTTGTTTTAGAATTTGTAGGCTTTTTAATAGCAGCAGGTACATATTCTGATATATCTGTATCTTGTTTATTAAAACTATAAGTAGTTAAAAGGTCTTCAGCATAGTTTGTTGTTTTTAATGATTGTTCTTTTTTAAAATTTTCAAGTTTAAAATCTAAATTTGTGTCATTGACACGAGAAGGTATATACTCAAGTGTAGGAATTTCTTTTTCAACTATTTTGGTAGTTGATTCAAATACACATGATTTATTTACCATTTCAGAATTTTTGGATTTAATATATTGAGGTACATACTCAATTATTTTAGACTTTACCTTTTGTTTTAATTTTGATTCTTCAGATTTAGGTTTATCAGATGTAATATCAAGTTTCATATCACCATCATTTTGACCATCTTGAGCTGACAAAAAATCTTGTCTACTATGTTTAAAGTGGCAATATGGTCGATCACAGAATGATTCTGTATAATAGGGACACTCCAAAGCCTTGAAATAACCTTTGGAAGGTAACATTTTAACAAATAAATAACCAATATTAAAAATGCTATTCTCAGCGTTCAAATAGGATGGACCATATTTTTTGTTTAGAATTTTTTAATCGCAAGTAATGCAATCCCAATTAACAAACTAAATACAAATTATAAAACTATTCCACCTTAATATTTGTAAGCACATTACAAAACGTGTGAAATAAATATAAAATAGTATAAATTATCTTAGTTATAGTATATTTAAAAAGTAAAGTGTTAATGTTTAAGTTTTTCTTTAACATTTAAAAAATTTAATAATAAAATTGATCAGTTGCTGACAAATGTTTTATACTTCTTTAAGTTCTTTAGCTATAACATATTAATTAATAAATAATTATAAAATTATGGTAATTTTTAATTGTAATCACTAATCAGTAATCAAAATTCACAATATTCAAACTATAGATAAGTGTAATCATAGAATATAATAATCATAAATGGTATAAAAAGTACCACAAAAAGTGGTATAATCACAGATTATTTAAAACAGAGCTTATATCATAACTTTTTATTAGTTCTTATCAATTACACTAGAGCGCAACCTTATTCCTTAGAATTGCAAATCTTAATGTCATAGATATTAGATAATATATACATACATATTGGATAATATTCTGGTAACTTTTTTGACAGTTTGACATACGTTGTATTATAATATATATTATATATTTTAACATTTTAATTATAGTTCAATCACTTCGATTTAACTTTAAAATAAAATGCCTATGGATTGCATGGATAACATAAACTGGGGAAACTGTTTGTGGTTTGAAGGAGGAAGTGAAAAAAGAAATGTTATATCAGGGATGATGTCAGGTTTTCTGGTATGTAAACTATATAATATGTTATTACTAATAAGTAATTAAATTATTAATTTATTAACAGTTTGCAGTAGGATGGTGGTTAATAATTGATGGCATGGCTGTAAACCCAAATCAAGTACCTGGTACTTATCATATATGTGGATTGGTCGGAACATTTTCATTGTTTATGTAAGATAAGAATAGTTAAAAAATATAATAATACAATAATTCAAAGCTTAAATTTAGATATATAGTAAAGTAATTATGAAATTATTAAAGATATAATATAATATAAAGTATACCATAGTATTGTATTATTTATTGTAAATGTAAAAGCGATGATAATCGTTAAATAATTTTCATTTTCAAAACTAAACAACATTATTTATATATTTTTAGGATTAACATAGTATCTAATTCTCAAATTCGTGGAGAAGCTTACTCAGGAGGATGGTTTGGACCCAGAGGTGCACGCAGCTGGTTATTTATGGGATTTGTATTAGGCTTTGCTGCTTTAATTGCTGCTTGTTGGATATTTTTTGCTGATTTTGTGGCAGCTAAAAGTAAATAAAAATGTTAATTGTTATAATGACAATAATTTTAAACATGCAGGAACAAAATTTTAAATGTGTATATATTTTTTTTTAGATTCATCTAAACCAAATATGACAGTTGGGCTAGAACTTTTTTTCCAAAATGCTTTTATATTTACTGCTTCTCTAATATACAAATTTGGTCGTGTGGAAGACCAATGGTAAATAAAACATAAGTTAAAGTATTACAGAATACTTTTTTTTTCTTATTGTATGTTCATACTTTATGTCAATTTAAAAGCATATTATTCATGTCATAGAACATACTATACATTTGATTTTTAATCAAATCTTAATTAAGACTTAATCTCAATGTGTGTTATACAAAATATTAACAAATGACAATAAATTTGTTAATTTACCTATTCAAAAGAAAAAAATGTATTTGTGAAATATTGTACTAAACACTTCATTTTTATTATAATAATATTATTTTTTAAATAATTTTTTTGGAAATTTATAACTTTCAAGTACTAAAGTTTAAAAGTATGAACAAACCTGGGTTTTAAAACTTAAGAAGAGAATAATAATTGTTTTATAAAAAGCTATTCACTCAGTAATCATCAGAATTTATAATAAATACTTTTTTTATTTTAGATTCTAAGCAAAAAAAAAAAAAATATTGGCTTTACAATAAACTTTGTCTTTTTAATTATATTTGTAAAAAAAATTCTAATGGAGAAGTTGTCCTATTCCTGTAAAATAGATTTCCATTACAAAGATTAATAGATTATTTGTGAATTTCGTATCTTTTTTAAGTAGTAGAATAAACTACCAAAAATATTTAAGGTGTTCAAATAAAAAAAAGCGAGAAGGTCGATTTTCTACATTCCTCCTTCAACCTTTCGGTCCTTGTTGAAATTAGTTGTTTATTATCAATTATATTGCATTCAAAAATACAATTCTCAGCAAAACACTATAAGTTATACAACATATTATACTGAATTTTATCAACAAAATTTTAGTGTGTAAATTAACTATGAGATCACTAAAAAAAAAAAATTCAAAATAACGGAAATCATAATTTTGCCGATTATCTACCATTTTTTGGTAATTTTTCTTCCTTGGAGGAAAATTTTTTAAGAAATTTGAAAACTTAGCTAAATAAAGTACCAACTAGATGCAATTTTCTACCGATAGAATACTCTATTCGTGGTAATCACATCATTATTTCTACCCGAAAAAATGTCTTTAATAATAAAAATAAAAAACATAGTAAAACAAATATATTCTAAAATATTTACCTATGCAATTATTCACTTAAAAACAAGAAATATGCTTTAAAACAATTGATTAAAAAATGTTCATTATTTAATTTACAATAAAAATATTATATACAATTTATATTTTAAAAAATATAATTCATAATAATTATTTTTAATTTAAAAACTATTACTGACAACTAAAATCTGTTTCACCCCCGCATCACATCTTGCGTGTGGTATTATATATGGTGCAGTGTTTACTTATGGGACCACATACTCTCTTGCGATTGTGTCATTCTGTTAATCATATATAAATATAAAAGAAATATACGTGCATTTACTATAGTGTCTAGTGTGAGTTGTAATATGACTTGTTCTATGGTTGAAATAATGAACATAATATTAATATTATTAAAATTGTTTTTTTTTTTTTATGATACGTATATAATTGTGTACAACACACATAATAAGATGGGTACACTTTTGTACAATGGTAATAACTATCTCTAATACTAATATATTATACGGTTGATTATAGATTATAGAATAGAATCAATGATTATACTATTAATTACAGAAATAGAGTAAAAACTAAAAAGCGATCAAATTGTAAGGGTAAGTACTGGTTTACTGTGCTCGATTCTAGAATTACAAATATTCGGGCTGCCACTAGCGCTAACTTGAAAATTTATTTTGCATGAGATACAAACATGACAAAATAGACCTATTTTATCATGGATACTAGGATACTTTTTTTTGTGGGGGTTTATTGAAGACCATCCTGTCTCACAACCAAGCTTCCATCCTTTTCTATCCAGTGCTAGATTTCTCCAATTGAAACCACCTCCCATCTGTTTAACATCCTTTTTTATAATATCTTCCCGTCGCATTCTTGGTCTTCTCAGAAGCCTTTTACATCTAGGATTTTGTTCAACCACTGCATGTAGTAATGGATTTTGGCTCCTCCGAGCATGACCAGCCCACCGTAATCTTCTGCTCCTGATAACCACCAATACATCCGAACTACCATATTATAAACCGTCGTGGATCTGCCAACTTTAAGCCCTCCTTGGTAGTGTTCTATTAGGACAAGGATACAAATATTGTCTTGATTTGACACACATATTAAAATATCTCAATCTTAAAAATCGTTTGGCAGCAATTATTATTAATATTATTTTTTGATCAGATTGAAAAATAATATTGTAATATCATATACATTTGACATTTATTTTTAACTTTTTATAATAATATTAATGTATGAATTTTGAAAAAAATTGTATAACAGATAATAATTTTATTTATTTAGTAATTTGCTTAAGTATCTTGTTACATTTAGACAAAGATGTCACTGTGCTCGTGAAGCGAAAAGTTATAAGATCCACTTATATTTTTTAATCATTAACTTTATATTACATAGAATATAGTTGAATATATTTTTATTAGGTACCTAGGGACGGATAGGCCTATTGGGAAATCAGGATTTTCACGGTGAGCCCCCATCTTGTGTGTGTCCCAGTCTAAACAACGCATTTTGTTTTGAGTTAAATTAATATTATATTATAATTTATAACAAAAGCGAGCTGTAAAAAGTGGATAGGTTGATTTTGGACGTTCCTCCTTTGTCCCTTCGGTCCTCGGAGAAATTAATGGTTTATTATAATTAAGATTCGAATACAATGATATTGCATTCGAAAATACGATTCTGAGTAAAACTTAAGACAGATCTTAGATATACAATATATTTTACTGATAATCCGTTCCAAAAGTTTTCTATGTGTGGAAACTATCTATGAGAATACTCAAAAAAATTTCAAGTTTAATTTAATTCAGTTCCTGTTAGCATTAAACAGTCCTATCCGCCCCTGTAGGTACTTTACTATATTTTTACCCTGGTAAAAATAAAATAAAAACACAATTCTTTGGAAAACCAATCTAGTGACTATCATTATTCGTGTTCATGTATAAATTTATTGTAATAAATAATAAATTCATGATTTATCTATAATATGGCATAATATAATGTATACCTAAGTAAAATTAGTATAAATTATAAATAATTTATTATCTACATTCTACTTAATGTCATAATATCAATTAATGAATTGTAAAAAATAAAATATAATATAATATTGATTTAAAATTCAAATAAAACGTAAATGGGATTTAAGAAATTTTAGGGAAATTGGTAGATACGTCATACGTGTCAAAATCGTTGACCAATGAGAAGCCGCCAAATCGGCGATTTCGTTTTTATACACATAGTGCTATGTCTTACATTACTAAATAGTTTAATGCAATGGACTTGTGACTTTGTGAAGTAAATTTTATACGTACTTAATCTTAAATATATTATATTTAATATCGTTAAGTTATTACATACTTCTGAAATATAAATAGTACATTTTGATCTCTACATAAATATAACTTATACAAGTATATAGGAATTAAGTACATTTAATTTAAATATTAGTGAAAACTCAATATTGATAATAGGTATCAACTTCAGACATGGAAGTTTTTACAGAACCCGGTAGATTTTGCCTACTTTTATTGTAAATCTAACACTCTGATAGTCTCGCACAAAACTTATAGCACATTTGAAGGGGAAATAGTAATTTATTGGGATAGGTAAGTAAAATACATTTTTATATTTTCATATTTTATTTAACCAAATCATTTTATTGTGTATATTTTATTTAGGTAAGTTTAAATACAATTTTCAAAATGGGTATTCCACATTGGAAATGTATCACAGCTTTCTTGGTTTTGTTTTTACAAATTACCAATATACATGGTTTAGCTGTAATGAGTGTAGATCTTGGTTCTGAATGGATGAAAGTAGCAATTGTTTCAGTAAGTATAAAATATAATTATCATAATTATATTTCTACATGTTTTACTTTTCTACAGCCTGGTGTACCTATGGAAATTGCTCTCAACAAAGAGTCTAAGAGGAAAACTCCGAGTGCTGTAGCATTTCGTAATGGTGAACGTAGTTTTGGAGAAGATGCATTAACTGTTTGTGTTCGTTCCCCTTCAAACTGTTATATCTACTTCTTAGATTTACTTGGAAAACATATAGATAATCCAATTGTAAATACTTATAAAAAACGTTTTCCTCATTACAACATTATTCCAGATCCAAAAAGAAACACCGTACTTTTCAAACATAGTGAAACGTAAACATATATTTACAAGTTCATAAATTAAGAATTATTTATTATAATAGATACTTTTATAGGGATATTCATTTTTCACCTGAAGAACTTGTAGCAATGTTGTTGGAAAAAGCAAGAGAGTTTGCACAAGATAGTGCAGGACAAGCTATAAACGAAGCAGTAATTTCTATTCCTGGGTATTTTGGTCAAGCTGAACGATTTGCAATATTAAAAGCTGCAGAAATTGCTGGCATTAAAGTATTACAACTAATTAACAGTTACACTGCCGGTAAATAGTTGTATTAAAAAAACTAATTTATTATGAAAGGCTTTATTAGCATCTATTGTATCAATGGGTTATAATATTAATATAATTACAAATTAATTCATTTTAAGTGATAGTATTTCATGTACTCCAAGAGTAGTACTAGATTTCTCCATATTTAAAACTTTTTAAGTTAATGTTTTTGTGATAATTGTATAATTTAATGTTTATTTTAGTATGACTCATATTTGTGTTGTTTGGTTCATTTGAATATTTAGATCAGTACTAGTAGTAGCCTCACCTACACTAAACAAATTTGTTTCATAAGATGACTGTGAAACGTCATTAAATTCATTAATAACCTAACCCATAATTATTAATCTATACTATGCTAAAACTTTATTTATTATTTTAAAATGTGATCAAATAACTTATGTAGTCCATTGATAATAAATACCTATATAGGTTCTACCTCTACAAATTTTAAAATATTAAGTTTTATTACCATTTGAAAGTCTGTATAAAAAAATAAGGTATGTAAATTATTATTTTTATAATAAATAATTTTAATTTATGGATAAAGGTGAAAAAAATATGTAATAAAAGGGAAATTAGATCATATGATGTAAAATTAAAATTCATTAAAAAGGCATTTGGCCAAAAAAGTGTGTGCTATCTAGGGTCAACATTTTTTAATTCTATGCCAATTTATATTAAGAAAATTTTGTTCTGTAATTCCAGAAATTCAGAAAAATATAATTTAAGTAAAATTGTTTTAAATTGGTTAATAGATTCTCTAGAGTAGTTTGTTTGTTTTTTTTTAGTGGTATAGTTTGTCAATTATCAATAGTATTGTATTACCTATTTAATCAGTATGAACAGATTCAGCTATTAATACATTGCCCCTTGTACAGTCGTTTTACCAAATATTAAAACACTTATATTAAGTCACCCAGAAAAATACAATTAGATGAATGGGCCAAGTAATAAAATATCAAAAATACATTTTTCTATTTTATCATTGTAAAAAGTATAGAATAATAAAATAAAATTTTTATAAGAATTTTTAATGAAACTAATTTATTACTAAGGTATAAAATTATCAATTACATCGTTTAGCCCAGCTCCCCTCCCATGAAAAAGCCTGGGTACTCTGCATATATATATTTATTATAAATAATTGTCATACAAAATATATACCTTTATAAATAAATATATTAGTGCCCCAACAAAATTTGAATCCTAAAACCACTTCTGATAAACTTGTTTTTGAATAAATTCTTCATTTTTGTTCTTTGAATCTACTTTCAGTTGTCACAATTTTGACAGGTCATTTATTCATAACTTATCTTCTACAATTTTTTTTTTTTAACCATAAACATCAAAATAATATAACTATTAGTGCTAAACTCCTAATCCATAACTTCAAAAGAGTCTTAGAAATATTAATTGTTTCAATTAATACATATTTTATAGCACCAGCTCTCACACTTTCAGGGCTCTGCTTATACTGATCTGGTTAAACAAATTTGAGTTAACTCTATATACTTTTTCAATTGGTTTTAATTATAGTAATTTTATTTCAGCATCAGTTTATATAAAATAGATACACAATAATCATATTAAAAATTAAATGTTTTGTATAGTTTAATCTAATAAGACTAATTACAAAATAATTTTTTACAAATTATTTATATATTTATTAAATTGTATTTAAAAATACCACCTTTTTTTTTATCTATGAAATAACAATAATTAAATTAACAAATTATATTATATGCCTATATGTCTATATGGAATTTATATTTAGTACATTAATAGTATATTATTATAATTATTAATTATAAATAAAAAATAAACATTTTATTTTAGCCGCCTTGAACTATGGTATATTTCGTACAAAAAGTTTTAATGAGACATCTCCCACGTACATGATGTTTTATGACATGGGTGCATATGGCACTCAGGCATCGGTTGTCTCCTATCAGCTTGTAAAATCTAAGGACAAGATAGTTCCTGAACTTCAACCACAACTTACTGTACTGGGAGTAGGGTTTGTATAAATGCAAATTATCAATTACAAATATATATTCTAATAGTACAATTTTCTATATTTCATCAGTTATGAACGTAACTTAGGTGGATTGGAAATGCAATTGCGTCTGAGAGATTACTTAGCAACTCAATTTAATAATTTAAAATTGACATCTGAAAATGTAACTGAAAATCCCAAATCAATGGCAAAATTATTCAAAGAAGCTGGGCGACTTAAAAATGTATTAAGTGCTAATACTGAACACTTTGCTCAGGTAATTAAAAATTATGAGTTAATGATATTTGAATTTAACAATGTAAACAAATATATAATTTCAGGTAGAAGGGTTGATCGATGAAAAAGACATGCGTATACTAGTTTCTAGAGAAACCTTAGAAGAATTATGTAAAGATTTATTTATTAAAGTTACACTTCCAGCTCAACGAGCTTTAGATGCTTCTGGGCTTCCTCTTGAACTTATTGAACAAGTATAAAAAATTATATTTAATTTGTTTTAAATTATTATATATAATAATATTTTAGGTTATGCTAGCTGGTGCTGGTACTAGAATTCCCAGAGTTCAAGACCATTTGACCAAATATTTTTTGAAAAACACTGGTAAACAACTTGGTCGTGCTTTAAACACTGATGAAGCTGCTGCTTTGGGGGCTGTCTATAAAGCAGCAGATCTTAGTAATGGATTTAAAGTCAAGCCATTTATTACTAAGGATGCTACATTATTTCCTATACAGGTTAAATTAATTAATTAATTAATGTATAAAATTGTGTATTATGAGTTGTAAAATAATATGTATTAAAACTATATTAGGTTACATTTGATAAAGAAGTAATTGATGAAGTTAAACCAGGAAAACAAGTAAAACGAATATTATTTGGTCATATGAATTCATATCCACAACGCAAAATAATTACGTTTAATAAACATCAACAAGATTTTGATTTTACTGTGGGTTATGCAGAACTTGGTCATTTAGATGATCATGAAATTAAATGTTTAGGTTCACTATCATTAAGCAATATTAAATTAAATGGTGTTCAAGATACTTATTCCAAACATCGTGATAAAGAAGGAATTGATACCAAAGGAATAAAAGCACATTTTGCAATGGATGATAGCGGTCTTTTAGTTTTGCAAAATGTTGAGTTGATAATTGAAAAAACTGTTCCTGAAGATAACGAAGAAGAATCTACTTTATCAAAAATAGGAAATACCATTAGTAATTTATTTAAAGGTATTAATTGTGTAAATAATAGTTATAATAATAACATATAATGTAATTATCTGTCATCAGGCCCTGAAGAAGTATTAAAGGAAGAAAAACCTGTACATGAAACTCCAGAAGAAAGTCCTATTCCCCTATCTCCTAATAGTACATTAAATAGTACTGAAGCATTTGATAAAACAAATACTACTGAACAAGTGAAATTAAATGATACAGTTCACATTGGAAATTCAAAAAAAAATTTAAAAGTTGTAACTGTTAAAGAAACTATTGATGTTAACCACGAATATTTATTTGTACTGCCTGCTCAAGGAGATGACTTGCAAAATTCAATTAATAAGTATAAAACCAATACCAACAATATATTTGTTTCTGTGAGGATTCACAGAGATTATTTTAATTGTTTATATTGTTTAGGATAAATGAACTAAAACAAATAGATTTAGCAAAATCACGTAAAGAAACTGCATTAAATAATTTAGAAAGTGCTATTATTGAAACTCGTGAAAAATTAGAAGAACCTGATTATGCTAGTTCTGCATCAGATGAAGAAACTCAATCAATTTTAGATAAATGTTCTGAGGTAATTTTTATTGATTGTTCATTTATCATATGACATGTAATATTCAATAGTCTATAGATATTTTAGTTTCTGAGTGGTGCAAAGAATTTATTGTTTCTACAAAGATGTTTTTTTTTTATGTATGAAAATATGTTTTTGGATAGAAATAGTTGTTCGATTATCACAGTGAGGTATGCTTTTGGTAAAAAATCTTGTCCTCTTGATACTTTATTAAGCTCATTCTTCGAATTTCCCAAAAGTTTTTCCATGAAAATTGGTAAAATTACAGTTTCTGTTATTTTAAATTTTTTATTTTTTGATTGTAAGAACTTGAAATTTTTTTTTGAGTGTTAATATAGGTAATATTTACATTTAGTAAAATTTTGAAACGGATTGGTTTTTTTCTTGGCTAAATATAGAGTTTTGAATTTTTTTCAAAAATATTTAATATTACCTGCAGTTTTTGGTTTAACGGTATGAAATTTGTATAGAAGCCTACTCATATACTACTATTAATCTATTTACAAAATATTTTGACTGACAATTTTTATCATGAAATGATAACTCCTTGAATATTGATCATAGGGATTTGAAATTTATTTTGCATATTTACAAATGTAATTTACATTTGTGGTAAATTATAGAATGGATTATCAATATAACATATTTCAATACATTGAGATTCACTCAGAATCATATTTTCTAATGCAATATTGCATTCAAATCTTAATAATTTCTCTCTCTCCACTAATTTCTACGAGAACCGAAAGGACAAAGGAGGAACGTCCACAATCGGCCTTTCCCACTTTTTATTTTTAATTACAAATAATGAGGAACTCATTGTTTTAAATGTTTTTCATTTAAAATTTATTGCTCCTTTGTGAGACATTTTTTATTAAATTATTATTTAATATATTTCTTAAATTTATTTCATAACAATTGAATGTATAATAATTTATTATTAAGATATCAAATTGGTTGGAAGATGATGGTTTTGGTGCAGAAGCTGATATGTTGGATTCCAAATTTGATGATTTAAGAAAAATAATAACACCTGTTTGGGATAGAACTTTTGAGCACTTAGAGAGACCAACAAGATTAGAATCACTAAACAGTGCAATAAATAGTAGTAATTCCTTTTTAGAAAAAATAAAAAATGCCACATTAGAAGATACTCCATTTACACAAGTAGAAATAGATACTCTTGACAGATTAATTGCAGAAATTATAGTAAGTACACTAAAATTTACTAGTTAATAATTTAAAAACAATAAAAACTGCATAAAATCAAACCACAGAAATGTATTTTTTTAGATTCAGACATTTATAGATAGCAATTTTAGTAATTAAAATAAGTTTCAAATTTCTTTCACAATAGATTACAAATATTTTGTATGATTTATCAAAATATAGTCATAACACTGACAGTCTTTAGTCATTAGCCAAAAATGCCCTACTACATATACCTTTTTATGGAAGACTGTAAAATTCTAGAAAATATATCGACGGACAATGTAAATTCTGTAACATATTGTTACAGACCTTATATCCAGAATTCAAAAATCAAAAAAAAAGTTCCTACAACTGTTATTATAAAATACCATAAAATAAAGAATATTAGTTTTGTTTTTAAAAAGTTTAATACCAATATTAGTCTTGTATTTTATTTGTAGAGTTGGAGAGATAAACAAGTAGAAGAACAAGAGAAACTTCCAAAATCTGTAAATCCAGTGTTAACAGTACAAACAATTGCAATGAAACATCAATCCATAGAACGAGAGGTTTTAAATAAAATATTTTGTATATAAGAGTATATCTATAAATATGAGTTTAAAATAATATATTTTTTTAGATGAGATATTTAATGTCCAAATTCACTTCATGGAAACCAAAAAAGAAAGAAGAATCTAAACCTAAAAGTAAGTGTTTAATTATAGTTGATATGTTTTTTCAATTTTTATTTAACAGTTATTATTAAAGTTGCGTGTGAATGTTTTGTTTTATTTAACAAACTAAAATTAGTAAATTGTTGTTTGTGAAGCACCAACAACATCGACTGACAATGTAAAAACTAAAAATTCGGAAGATCAAGACAATGATACCATTGTGGAATCAGATTCACAGGATAGTATAGTAGAAAAACCAATTGCAGATAAACTAAGTAATAATGAAGAAGGTAATGTTGATTCAGAAAGTCAATTAAAAACCGAAGAATCTGAACCTATTATACCACAAACAATTAAACCTACAAAAACTGGTGAGATTCTAAAGATAAATTTGTCAATGGTGATGGAGCACGACAATTATTTTATTTTTATTATAGATGCTTTTTACACAATGCTTAAAATATATTTTTACAGAAAAAATATCCAAATTTACTTGTAATATAAAAGAGGAAATTTTATTATGGATTTCGTCAGCATTGGTTATTTGTTTCATACAAATTGTATTTAATGTATTTTAAATATTGAAATATTAGTTTCCATTAATATATATTTAAACATATATGTTTTGCAATTATGTCATGTGCAGACATAGGCATCTAAAATGTCAACTAATCTAATCAAAAATAACAAATTATTATTGCATTATACCTATTTGTTTCAAAAATACTAAACACAAAACAAAGGTGTTTTCTTCATAGGCAGAACTTTAACAAATTTTCTGGGGGGCTACAAGCTCAATACTTAAATCTTAAATCTAACAAAATGTTTACATGCTCATATTTGTATCTTATAAATATCAACATTTACTTGAACTCATTAACTTGAAAAATTCAAATTTTCCTGTCATTTTAATATATAAATTTTATATTATAACAATACGTCATTACCTAATGTTAATGAAATAAAAACTACATTTGTTGTAAAAGTGGATTGTATATATTTTTTTATTTAGTTTTTACTTTTGTAAGTCTAAGTCCCCCAAGGCACACCCTATTTTCGCCTATAGTCTTATAATATTTTATAGATTTAGGAATAAAATATTATTTTACTATTAGTTGTTTGTTTTTACATTGCTATTCAATGCAAATAATATACATAATATATATTGAACCTATTATAGTATTTCTTCATTAACTCTATTTACTAACCTAACCTCTAAAGATGTTATATATTGCATATGAATTGTATGTTATTATCAGTTTTATTTATAATTAATAAATAAACTAATTGAAAATATACCAGTTGCACTTATAGTAAGTCGATCTTAATTTAAAAAATAAAGTATATATACAACCGAGTGCACAATCACTATATAGTGTAATAATGTTTTTAATTGGGTTAGCACTGTGTATCACTTAGATTTTGTATAAACCAACTATGAACAAGTTGACTCAAAAGTATGCAAATCATGATCATCCATCAACAGATAATACAGGAGTTTAACCTGGTCTATTAGCCATTTAATTTATTTCCGATCATTTTATATTTTATTGATTTAAGAAATTATAATTAATTATTATTAATAAAAAAATTTTGAATTATCTCTTGTACATCCCTTATAGTTTAATTTATTATATACTTATAATAATTATTTTAACAATACTGCTTTGCTTAGTGCTTATTAATCTAAAGTTTATTTATTTTTTAAAAAATAAAATAAAAATATATGTATTAATTTAATTCTTATAAAATTGTAAAATTATTTATTTTATTTCATTATAATTACTTTGTTTTCAGATGAGGAGGAGGGTGATATGCATACAGAGTTATAAACAAATATTAATACAATTTGTCTAAATGTCCATATGAACACGCGTTATGTGCATTCCAATTACCAGTCACTGTAAACTATATTTTCTGTCTTTTTTTAATTAAATTTATTCTGTATTTTGTTGTATTTTTAATTACATCATACATTAGAAAATAAAAATAATTTTGAAAAAATGCATTTTTTACTGAATTTTTTACTTATTAATTAATAATTTGTGAACACACATCAATGTTAACAAAATATAAAACAACAATAAACTATACATTTTTAAACAAATTAAATACTAATAATATTATTTAATAGAGCAAAAATAAACTTTTCATTAGATAAATTCTAAAACGAATTGTTTAAGAAAACATCAAATCATTGAGTTACATTTTTAAAAATTCACAATATTTTACTGATGCATACTAAATTTTTTGTACAAATTTTAATTAGTCATATTTCAATATATATAATAGTGATTCTTAATATTTGTGTGAATGCAACCAAATATATTTACTTAAATTTTCTTGTAAATCATCTTATGAAGAAAGGTAAGGTATAAGGTAGTCTACCTTATTGGAAGTACAAAAAATATTTTAAGTTTTTTTTTATAAAATAAGTAACATTAATTGTAAATTCTCACTGAAAGCATTTATTAAATGACAATCATTAAAAATATTAGAATATTAAAATGGTAAACAATTTTAAAATGAAAATTATTGAACAATTTTTATAATTTATTGACAACTCATTCAAAATTAATTGCGATCAATTAAATTAAAATATTAACATTTATTAATATTTAAATTATAAATAGTAAATTGAGTCAAATCTAAATTTCAAATTACTTTTCAGATATTAACTGACATTTAATTAATTAAAACAAAAATCACTGTTTATTAATAGTTTTTATTTCAAATCCACCCTGTTGTTTTTTAAATGCTTTTAGGTTTTGCAATAATATTGAAAAATAAAACATTTGATTTTTATAATATATTTATTATATATTTTATTATATACCCTATTTTAACCTTTTAAAAACAAATTAACATAAACAATTTTGAAATAATGATGTAAATATGTGAATATAAAAATATATAATACATTTTTGTTTTATCTAATTAAAAAATAAATATTTATCAATAAATTAATTACAAAAGAAAACAAATTATTTTCAAGAAATAGGCACTAAATAATTTTCTAGAGTAAAAGCACAACCTCATTTAATGAACAATAATATAAAGAAATAATATGTACTAATTAATAATAATAATAAATAGTTAATTTTTCTATTAGAATGTTTAAAAGTCTTATGGAAGATGGTAACACCTGAAAATATTGTTAGTTTTTTTTAATAAAAAAAAAAATTTAACAAAATAATACATATTTAGTATTTAGTATTTGTAAAACTTATTATACATAAATTATAAAATGCTTGATTTGTTTAGTGGCATGAATAAGCCATGACAAACAACAAATGTGTGTAATGTCACATAACAATATTATAATTTAATTTAAAGTTAATTTTTCTATAATTACAAATATAAGTTATATAAATTAATAAACTTTAAAAAGAAAATTAAAAAAGTGTAAAACATATTTTATTTTGTAATTAAACTTAATTAGATTAATTAGCAGAAATGAAGCATCAGTTGGATTAAACCTTATGTAATTATTATAATGAATAAAGCAAGGCACTTATTTAGTTACATTAAAACTCAGTTAGTTATAAAGTTATAGTTTGATTGGGCAGTGGTAAATAACATATTTACTCATAAGTCAATTAAGACAATGTATAAATTGTATAAATAAGTGCCTATGTACAGAATTTCACAATTATGAATGACTAATAAATTTACCAGGTACATAATTTTCTTTCATCTATTTAGTCTTTAGTCATAACGTATTTTTGTTTTTAACCAGTTTCACTTGACTGCCAGTACCGACAGATGATGTATCTTCTAATGAATCTAGATCTAAAGCTGATTCGATCATTGTTGTATCTTGAAGTAGTTGAAGCCGACTAGCACTCAGTGGTGGAGCACCCGGTATGGTTTTTGATCCATCATCTAAATCTAAGTCTGGATCTAATCGAACAGGCTCAATAGTCTCATAGATACCATTGTCATTGAATGTGTTACTCAATGATGTTATACTTTTATTGAATTTAACACCTGAATAATGAGAAACATATTTAAAAACTAATAAATAAATAAGTTTAATTTTAATTTAGCCACCACTTACCAACAAATATAAATCCTAATCAACTTACATGGTAATGATGGCATTTAAAAATAAATAAAACATAATATATTAACAATTTATGTTAAATTTAATTATTTTCTTTGAAATTTTCAAAATGATGAGCAATTATATATTAATTACTAATTAGTATTATTTTTAATATTATTTGTTAGGTCTTTCTTAGTTGCTAGAATATTCCCATGTTCATGACAATGACTATAATAAAGTTTTTGACTATTTCTACATCGATAACTGGGTACACGAGAAACTGCTGAATAATACATTGTAGCACGGTCTCTACGTAAAGGTAAACTTGCATAAAAGTAATTCGGGTTGGTAGGCACTATAAAATAGTCTGCCTGACAATCATGATGGGGTGCTATCAATATTGATGTATGGGAAGTTGGTGGCTTTTGATACAAACCATTTATAACATGACTTTGATGAATGTGATTATTTTGTGTATGATGTATACTTGGCATTGATGCTGTGAAAGTATGATGATTGCGATCAAGACTATCTGGTTGTAACATACTTGAAGAACTATATTGATGTAATTGGATGTCATCAGTGTTGGCTTTACTATTCTAAAAGTTTAAATATTATTAAATATATAGACGATTAAACATAAATTTTACACATTACTTGAACAGGTACATCAGGAGCTTCAAATCCTTTGTTAGATATAACTGTATCTCTACTCTGACTTTTGTTCATAGATTTAGATTCAGTCAACGATAAAACAATACCGCGCCTATCTATGATTAATATGCATATAAATAATTAACATTATTTAGAACAGAATACTAGTAAGTACCTAAAAGACTTGGAGGACGTGGAGAACATAGTACATAACAATAATTGGCACATATGTTACCTCTACTAAATGGATTGGAATTTGGCCTTCCTGTTCGACTGGCAAAAGACCCTTTAATCTAATCATAATATAGTATATAATTAATTAAAGAATAATCAACTTGCATGCAATTATGTATTACCACATAAAACATTAACTTACATCCTCATTTGTTGTTTGATTAGAAGCCGCAAGAAATGTATGGAATCCAGCCAGTCCAATCACACTCCAACAACTGAAGAAAGTAATAATTACTACTATAACACTAGTTGGAGATTCAGAAATAGCATCTACCATTAGTCTATTTTCAGATACTAAATAAAAAAAACACATTAACTATACATGATTTAACTTTGTATATTTAATATTAATTTGACTTACAGTAAAATAAATGTAGTATTGCTCCAATAAACACAATGATGATGAGTAACGATAAACAAACAATAAACATATAGAAAAACCTGTAATTCCGACGACCAACACAATTTCCTACCCATGGACAGTGATGATCAAAGTTTTCTAAATTTGAACAATATATATTATAAAAATGTAGATATAAAAAAATATAACGTAAAATGCATGCTACTGAAAAATCTGACAATCAGTGAAGTTGGATGTCTGAATGTTAGCATCCAGTTCATAAGCGTTCAAATTAGTCCCATTAGATATCTTAAATTTCTGGTAAGCAAGATATTTGGGTTTAACACACAGGTATATTTTAAGATTTTCCAAACATATTTAACTGTTTATAAATTGGTTTTTCATCTTAGAGTTGCAAATTCAGCATTTTAATATTTTTTATTTTTAAATAAAATACAAATTTTACTTTAAATTGTACTAAAATTAGTATATTTTTTTTATTATATTTGATCATATACACATAATTTTTAGCAGAAATGAGAATGTTTAGATAGATGTGTGGAGTGATTAGAGCGGATAAAATAAGAAATTCATCTATATGGGGAAATTTAGGAATTGCATCCATTGTGAGAAAAATGAAAGAGAATAAGCTGATATGGTTTGGGCATGTCATAAGAGATGATTCAAAAGCAGTGAGAGTTGTTATGGAAATGAATGTAGAAGGTGTGAGGGGGAGAGGAAGACTAAAGAAAAGATGGATAGATGGAATTGATTAGATAGCTGGTATGAATGAATAATGAATCGATATCTATGGATATTGTAGAACTAGGGTGGTCCTATTATTGATAGGAGGTGAGGCGAAGAAGACTTTTTTGTCATTGTTAACAAATAATACTGGTTATCAATCAATTTGTTATCTATAAAATATAATTGAATAACTAATAGCATTTGAAATATAACCATCTATCATTATAGTATTATTAGAAAATAGTAATATCAAAAAGAAAGAAAATAAGTGAGCAAATATTAATGAAATTATTTTAATATTCAAATTAATAAAATATCTATATGATTTTTATAAAAAAATTACAATATTTAAAAAATATTGCAAACATAATTATTTGCTAGATTTTTCAGAAATGTTCTGTTTGTATGTATATTACAGAATGTTCAGATATTTATGGTACAAAAATACAATTTATTAACATTGAAAGCATTGTAATAAGATGGAATTCTGATGATATATATATATATATATGGAATAAATCTGTTTTATTTTAAAAATAATAATGCTAAATATAATTTGTAGAAGCTCATAGATCTAACATATTTTAATAATACATAAAAATCTGTATAAATATATTTAGCATGGGTAAAATTAATTTATACTACACATGTAATATTTGAAATTCAACATCACACGATCGATTCACAAAATGAATGGAAAAAAAATGTTTAAATAGGTATAGTATAATAAGTATCAAAATACAATATCTAAATTAAAAAATTACTAATTAGTTACAATAGTTGAGAGTCAAATTAATATTAATGCAGATAAAATAATCAAATTATTAAATACCATATATTAAAATTTAAACATTCATTAAAAATTTAATTGAACGATTGATTTGGTAAAAAAATAATTTTAACTTGAAATGTTCATTCAAAATAAATAAAAAATGTACTACCATATTTACTTTTTTTAAATTAACTACATAACATTTTAGCTTACCAACACAATTGTTGCATAGACTACAATGGGAAGCTCTAGGAGGTCTAAAAATCTTGCATGTTACACAATATTTTAACTTGATTGAATGACCTTTGATGACTACTTCTTTGGTCCTAGGTGGTGGTCGTATAGTAGGTGTACCACCATTGTTTGGAATACTGATGTCTAAAACAAATTACATATTGAAATAAAAAATTTATAAATAGGATATCTGTCTATGTAATCAATATATCAATGAATGTGCTAAAAAAGAAGAAAGCAAGTAATTTTGTAAATATTTAAGTTATCCCAGTATACAAAACTATTGTCATTAATATCTAAGAATTTATGATTTATAAATATAAATTTTAGAAAAACATTTTTTCTTACTAATTATATAGAATGGTCAGAATTTTATGTTATGAAAATAGTAGGAATACAAGTATCTACAATGTTAACTCTATTACATTCTTTATTTGTATAAGCAATATTTGGTAATATATTTATGTGCATAGATAAATTGGTATCACCCATTAAAACAAGTTATTTTACCGACATCTAATGGAACACTATTTTATTATGCTACTGAGTAGCAATACAATGTTATATTATGAATGTATATGCCTAAAGAAATATAAGCATAACTATTGATTTAATTTTGTAAGAAAATTAATTTTGTAGTACTTACACACTTGTTTCTCAATAAAAGCAGCTTCATCATCAGTTGCTCTAGGAATTATACCCGGATCTGTAAAACTGGTTTTGAACAATGAGCTAATGACAAAGAGAAATAACACCCCTGATATGATTGGAATAACAGGAGTTACACGATGGCTAAGATATGGGCAGCTAGAAACAACAAATTCATAGATACATTATAGTATTAAATAAAATAATATAAACTTGTCAACTCACTCAAATACAAAGAACAAAAAGCTTGTACCAATGATGAGAATAACGTTAATATAGAATACTGCTGCATGAGGTGCCATCATGAGCCGACCGTCACAACAGAATCTGTTTCGACCTGGGAACATTTCCCATTTCCTAGTGACTTTGGCCATGCCCAATTGGTCATTTGAACCTGAACGATATTCCAAATATATGTCATGAAGTGTTTGTCAAATGGTGATTCATGACTACCTTTAAGTGAAGTAGTTCTTA
This sequence comes from Eriosoma lanigerum, assembly GCA_013282895.1. NCBI lineage: Eukaryota > Metazoa > Arthropoda > Insecta > Hemiptera > Aphididae > Eriosoma > Eriosoma lanigerum. The sequence continues at coordinate 47,613,655 of CM023358.1, forward strand.
TAACATTGAACAAGGAAAAATTTAAATTTAAAACAAAAATTGCAAATTATTTGAAATATTAGACTGATTACTAAAATAAGTAAAATATATTACCTATTTATTATTATTATATATCATATTATTCCTATATTTACGAGTTTCGACAATTTAATCAAAAACATAAAAGTAAACAGAAAACACTAACCTGAAATCTATTGATTATGAATTTCGTGACTTTGAGAACCACTGTGTTTGGTAAGATACTATCACAAAATAGAAAAAAGATGAAACAAGTGAAATCATGGTCATGGCACAGATTATATGAAATATTATTTTCATAGTCTGTGATTCTAATAAGACCATGGATGAAATCATGGGTAACATATTCTGTACTATCATTACAGCATGATAAACTATAGTTATCAACCATTCCATTTAGTACCACAGAAATAAATCATTTCATTTATTCTGTATTAGTAGTTTAGTACCGAGGTTACATTTTTAAAATCTACTAGTAACTAGTACATTATTTTACCTTAGTTATACTCGGATAGAACTTTTGTTCCATAGACCTATGAACTTAATTAATAAGTCTATGTTTTGTTGATTGCTCCATCTGTAGAAATTAAAAAGTAATCTTGAAGCGTAAAAATGCAAAAATGCACCGCAATTTGTGAGCAAGCGGAAAACTTATAATAATATATAATTTTTAGTAAAATTAAAACTAAAACGAGCATCAAATTTAGCGTGTATATGGAATTTATGAATACAACAATAATATAATAAAAACTATATTACCTATTACGTTATTTTTTAAAAATTACTTCGGGTATTTTTAAAGGCTTCTCCAATAATTTGGTATTTATTTTACAAAATATCAAATCATTTACACTTGTTAAACGCGTTATTTTACTTGTGGTCTTAATTTTAATGGTTTTATCAGATTTTTTATACTTGATAATCGGGAAAGGATTACAAATTGTGTATTTATTTCATTAAAGAATTGTAGATTTTCTCACTGTTTTGAATACTTTTTTTTCCTCCTGTATTATAATTAATGAAATTAAGAAATCATTTCTTGAATTTTCATACAATATCTACATTATACAAATTACTAATTACTTTAAATATCATTGGATTTTTATTAGAATACAATATATTGTAACATTGGTAAATCAGACACTTACGAACACAAATTAAGTTGTGCTCCGATAAAAATAATTTCTAAAAACTTTTTCAAGTGCTACCTACAAGAGGATTAGGAGGTTAAATACATGGAGAATAAACATGTATTTGCAAATTTAAAGAAATACATATTTTAGAAGGTATGTCATCGGTTTTGTAAAATATTAACAAGTTTTTATAGTGTTCAAAAAAACACAAATATACAGCATATTTAATGTGTTCATAAACATTTCAGTTGATCTAAATAATATAAAATACAAATTTTTTTTTTAATGGTACCATTTTTATATTATATCAAAATATACTGTCATATGACTAACATATATTAAATTTTTAATTGAGGTAATTAATTATTTAATTAATTGTACCTTAAATTCAAGAATGAATAACTTTTAATTACAAAAAAAAAAAATACAATCACTTAAATATTATTTATATACATGCCTTAGTTTTAAACTTAAAATACACAAGTTTATTTTAACAATGTAAGAAAAAAAAATAACATTGATTTGCATAAAAAAAAAAAATATTGTTGCAAAAACAATAATATCGTCGAGAATAAAAAAAAATTGTTTGTATTATAAGTTAATCATCAAATTTAATGGAATTAACACCAACATCAATTTGTCCACCACGATAAGAACCACGCTTTTTTTTTGTTTTTTCATGTCTAAATGATTTTCCTTTAGTGTATTGTAAGTCTAGAGCAGCTTTCTTACCCCAGTTGTCATATTGACCTTTCTGAAAAAACATGTAACTATTAACAATACATTAATAAATAATATTAAATTACATTATTGGAAATAAGACTCATTGAAAACCCAAATATTATTATTAAATATATTAAACAATTATTAAACATATACAGTATACTAGTAAATACTTACTTAGTCATCAAATTTAATTTTTTTATTTTGAGGTGAACTATTTGAATCAATACTATTATTGAAATATCTATCTTTACCAAAATTTCCACGACCTCCACCTCTTCCACGGTCACCACCACGTCCACCAAAACCTCTTCCACCACCTCCTCGCCCTCCAAATCCTCCTCTACCTCTATCATTACCACCGCCACGGCCACCAAACCCACCACGACCACCACTAAATCTATTACCACCAAATCCTCTTTTATCCCCAAAACTTTGACGTTCACCACTATTTTCATCACCACTACCAAAACTTTTGCGGAAACCGCCGCCCTCGCCGTCACCATCACCAGAGTCATCAAACTTTCGCTTAAAACCACCTCCTCTACCGCCACCACGACCAAAATTACCTCTTCCTCTACCATTTTGACCATCATCATCACGATTAAATCCTCCACGACCACCACGGAATCCAAATCCACCTCTAGAACCTCTGTTTCCTCTACCACCTCTAAAACCCCCACCTTGACGATCATCACTCCACTGGTTGGTTCCATTTTCATCCTATTTAGGAGTAATATATAATTAGTCAACTAATCCAAACCGAGCATGAAAAATTAAAGTTTTATAAAGAGCATGTACTATTTTGGAAGGTATTAATAAAATTAAATTTTTTTTTCAGTTTTTTTATAGTTTAGAAGTTTGTATTTTCATGCGCCGGTTTGGTTAGCCGTCAAAATAATGGCTAACCTTACCTTTGCTTTTAATGAATTATTCAAAAGACGATCATCATCGACATTGTCATCGCGAACACGTCTATAAGGATCGGATCGTCTGTGTTGCTGTTTTTTCTTTTTATCGAAGTCAAAAGAATTATTAACAGTGATATTACCCTCTTCCTGATTTACTTCCAATAACTTATTCTAAAATTATTTTTTAAACTTTAAATTTTAAGTTCATCTTAAACTTTCTTCCAAAATAGTTTTTTAATATTGGTTCATTATATTATACTTACGTCTCCATTTGCTGCTTTAACAAATGGCTGAGGTTTAAGCTACAAAAATAAATAAATAAATAATATATACAATTTATAAAAATAGTACTATTTATCAAACCTGACTATTTGGGGTCTTTGGAGTTAACTTCTCTTCTTCATCATCATCATCATCATCATCAGATTCTTCTTCGCTTTCATCTGAATCTTTTGCCACAATCGGTTTGTTAACAGCTAAAATACACAACAATAATTTTATTTTCATTTAGAAGTATGAACTATTCAATAATTATATATCATACATCCATTTATATAATTATTTGTACTTAAGAATAAAAGAAAATAACACCTACTTTTTTTTACTGGTTTGACGGTTGCTGGAGTTTCATCTTCTGAACTATCTTCTTCAGAACTTGAATTGTCTTTCTGAACTTTCTTGGCAGAAACCGGAGCTAAATTTTTTCAGAAATTATTAAAATGTAACGAGTCAGTATAATAAAATTTAAAAAACCTTTAGGAGAAATCTTGGCTGTTTCCTCTTCTGAACTTTCTTCTTCCGAACTAGATTCTTTTACATTTTTAACAGCTGCCTGAGGGGCTTTCTTTACTACAGCTTTAACTTCTTCTTCTTCAGAACTATCTTCATCTGAGCTAGATTCTTTTTTACCATTTTTAGCAGGTAAAACTAAAAAAATACGTTAGCCATATTAAAAAAAGAATAACAAATTTTTAATTTAAGTATTAAGTATTAAAAATTTATTAGTTGAACTTAAAATAAATTAGTCATAATGAAAAGTATGAAATTACCAATTAATAATATAATGTTGTAAATATAATAAATATGGAATCATGCAAATTGTTTAAAAATAGTAGAGCTAGGCCGATACCGATATTAATATTGGCCGATATTGGAATATCATTTTTTGCAGAATCCAAAATAAAACAGACATAATGCCTCGTACTGTCCCACATCGATAATTTTTAATAATAAAAGATATAACACCTATAATATATATATACTAAAATTTATCAGTTATTGGATTTTGTTTTGTATCATGGAAACTAGGAAAAATATTAGATCAGTTATTGGTAATATATATCAGAAAAATGTGGTATCAGCTCAGCACTAAAAAATAGGTAGATGCAGATAATGTAACAGGTCATTTGTAAAAACTATTTTGTATACTCAATAGTATTTCTTTATACGAAATAATTATTTTTACGTAATATTATGTACAGTTTTAGTTTGATCTCAATAATAATTGTGACTAGGTTTGAATATATTGATTTATTAATTTATCATAGATTTGTTCCGTGATTTATTTTTTTTTTGTGAGATACAAATGAAAAATATAAAGTTAAAAATTATTATTTATAATTTAAAATTGAACTACTAAGTACATAAGATGAATTTAAGCTCAAGAATCATAATCTATCATAATCAGAATGTTATTTCATATTTTACAAATTAAATAGATTATTAAAGAAATGTATGTCATTCTACTTTTTTAATACAAAATTTCTAACAACTTTATATACATTAAATTATAATAAAAATACCTTTAGGTAAAGGTTTAACTACAGTTTCTTCATCTGAACTATCGTCTTCAGAACTGGATACTTTTTTAACAGGCAATTGAGGGACTTTCTTAACAGCAGGCTTTTCTTCTTCTGAACTTTCTTCTTCAGAATCATCATCTTCAGATGATTCTTTTGAAGCAATTATTTTATTTCCACCTGGCATCGTAACTGGTTTAGTAACAGGTTTTTTTGGAGCAGGAGTTTCTTCTTCCGAACTTTCTTCTTCTGAACTAGATTCTTTTTTAGCAGCAAGTTTGTTAACAGGTACAATACATGCTATTAAACACATTTTTTCAATTATTATGTTGTTATGTTTAAGCCGAGTTCACAGAGTCGTGAACTGTGCAAAAGCACTACTACTAGACAAGCTGGTCGAGATTACTACCTAGTATGAACTAGTGGTCGTAGTAGTAGGAGTCGTATAGGACCGAAAATGGATAGGTTGTGATCACTCCAGCATGTTGGAGTGAAGACGTTTATTTAAGTCGTGAAACACCTATCTTTAGTGAAGGTTGTTGCGTATTTTTTTTATTTTTGTACGAGCAAAATAATAACATTTATTAGTTATTAAATAAATTTATGAATTTTTACAATTATATTAATAGCATTTACGGTGTCAGCGTAATGTCGCCAGTGTATAAAATGAATGTAACACAAATAATTCAATTTGTTAAATAGTATCGCAACGCAGTATGTCTGTGGAAAATAAATTCTGAAATGTACAAAGATAGAAAGCAAGAGATGGAGCCTTACAAAAAATATGCAATGACACGGGTATCAATGATTAAGATATTCATAAAGTAGCCCAGAATATTAAAAATATTAGATCAGCTTAATATTGAGAAATAAAAAATGCTTTTGGTTCGGACACCTGTCGTTGAATAAAATATTATCTCTGTATGAACTGGAGGTCATATATTTTGAGTCGCAAGTCATACGCTGATTGAGTAGAGCTCTCTCGCCCAGTTCACAACTACGTGTGAACCCTACACTTAATAGATAATAAATTATTTTTTTACAAATAAATACAATTCAATATGGAATTCATTACTTTTTTTTACAGGAGGTTCATCTTCTTCAGAGCTTTCTTCCTCGGAACTATCATTTTTTTTAGTTTTCATAGCTTTATTATTTGATTTTGATACTGGTTCATCTTCAGAACTCTCTTCATCAGAATCATCATCGGTTACTGGTGCAGCAGCTTTACCATTACTTATCTTAATTATCTGATCTACAGCTACATAAATAGAATTATTAATTGTCTTTAGTATATTTTTGTAAAATACTAATTTTTTAATATAAATATACTACTAGAACCAATGTTTTTCTCTCTTAACATTTATATCATTACCATCAATTATCAGTAATGATATCAATCTTTTATGCTTTATCTCTAAATTTTTAAAAACTAACTTTACATTGTATTAACTACCAATGCTCTATTCAAAATAAGATTATCTCTTGCCATAAACAATATTAAGTATGGCAGTTATTCAGTCACATAGTTTAACTCAAACTCTTTTATATACTTTACTGCGCGTATTTAATTAAATCAAAATCATAGATTTTAAATAATTGTTAGTAGAACAAAAAAAAATTAATCAATTATGTGTTATGTTTTTGGTCTCCTATTAATTTAAAAATGACTATATTAAATTAATAATTTTAAATCATAAATATAAGATTGAGGAAATCATTTTTCCTTCGAATTATTCTAAGATTTTCTAGATGTTAAAAACGTTAAGATATAAACTTATTGAACATTGATATTTTTTGACAATCTCCATTCAACAGTTAAGTTTAATTAACTATGTTAGTAGGCAACACATATTGACATGTGTAGAACATTAAATCTATTAACCTCAAATTATTTAGTTGAAGGGAGTTATATATATAGTTGATTGTAACTAAAATTAATATTTAAATTATATCTCATATATGTGGGTTTGGAAAAATGAATGTTTAAGTATGCATTTCATGTTATATTGAATACTGTTTGATGAACAACCAATACTTTTAAAAACTTTGATAAAATTTAACTTTGTTAATAACCTCAGGGAAGGAAATGGCTGAAAGATGGAGAAAATATTTAGATAAACTGCTATATTGCGAGGAGCCAGTTGTGAAATTCCCCTTTAATATAGAAAATAACATTAATTAATATGTAAGAATGTCCAAGCCATTGGAAGAAATAAAAGCACAAGTACAGAGATTAAAAAATCACAAATCTCCAGAGGATGATTAAGTCCAAGCAAAGCTAATAATTTATTAATAATAAATATGTGGGGAAGAGGTTATACCTTGGAGACAAGCAATTGACAGAATATGGATAACAGAGACTCCCAGAGAAATGGAAAGTGGCTGTGGTATATCCAATACAATTAAAATTTTACAAAATGAAACACACGTATCTAATCTATTAAGAAAATATTAGAACCAAATTCTTCTAGTCAATTTGATAAACTTTGTTTTACTTTAGTCATTTTTAAATTAATATAGTTACTATAGGAGTATAGCAGAATAGGTAGCACACTAGTTCACAATCAATCACACACGCAACACATCTAAATAATGGCAAAACACTAAAATCATTGTGTACGTTCATAGTTAAGTAGATAATAAAGACAATAACGTTTAAATAACCAAATTATTGGAAACGAAGGGTAGTTGTCCAATAAAATCAGCGATAACAACCGAATATTACGTACAATGTATTTGAAAATCAAAATACAAGTTCCTTTTTGTTCGCATAATCCTATACTGCTGTTTGATCCAAAATTCTTTTTTCCATAAAAATATGACTGTAAATAGTGCTTAATATTCTAAATTAGCAAAATAACACTAATAACCGTACACATGCAAAAACTAGCAAAATAAAATTTCATATACGGCATCAGGGAAGTGTGAAACAAATTTGTATCTTACTTTAAATGCGTCAAGATTAATAACAAAAAATATGCATTTGCTAGAACTTCCGAACCCTGTTAATTAATAACATGGAAACCTTTGTGTAAGTACAAGAGAGAAATACATTAGCTAACCCAATTACAGTAAATTCACGGTTAAGGTGATTAGAGTTATAAGGTATAAGGCTACATGACACTATATATAACAATAGGTTTACTAGCTTACACAGATGATATAGTTTTGATGTAAGAAACACAAGGATTGAAATTATTATTAAGTTGGCTGTATAAAGCGGCATTAAAAAAGGGATTAATAGTGAATGAGGAAAAAGGAATATATGGTTTTAAAAAGATGGGATATACCACTTAGTCAATCCATAAAAATAGGGCATTAAGAATTTAAAAACCTTGGCAACGAGGTTGTTGCAAGAATTCAAGCAGGTAATAAATGTTATTGTGTACTAAGTTATTAAAATCACGAGTAGTCAGGAAGTTTAAAGAAACAATTATATACAACCCTTATACGACCAGTTAAATTGTATGATTTCAAAACTTAACCACTAAGAAAAAAGGACAAAAATAAATCTTGTTTTTAAGTTTTGCAAATAATTTATGGTCCAGTCAAGGATAATGTAACCGAGGAGTAGAAAAATTACAAAGCTGAAAACAGTATATTATAATAAGTTATTGCAAATTGTCAGAAAAGGAAGACTGCAATGGGCTGGGCATGTCTGTAAAATCCACTAATACGTGTAGTGATGGCTCCATTTTGGGAGCAGAACCCAAAAGGTAAAAGACCGTTTAAAACGGTGACTGAAGGTTGTTATAAAAATGGATGTGACACTTTTGGAAGGGTCTGAAAGATTCTAGCTTTAAACAGAGAAAGATGGAGGCTTAGTTAAGACCAGATGGCCATAAGGGTCCAATAAACCCATAAGGAAGAAGTCGATTGTTACAAAAATTAATATATAAGTATATATATAATTTCTTATTATTGGAAAATATTTTTTGAATTACTTACAAGGTCCTTTTTTTTGTAGTTTAATTGTCTTCTTTGAATTCCTGTAAATATTTATAAAAATCATTTAAAATTACAGTTCTTATAATAAATAATATAAACAAGTTTTACACACTTTAAATGTTCGTCAATTAGCTGAGATAACTTAGTTTGCCCTCTCTGCAATTTTAGCTAAAAAATGTAATACATGGTAAATAGAATTAATAAATAACCAAAAAGTAGAATACTATCAAGAGAATACATTAAAAATAAATGGCAGCTTGGGGATGCAATATTGGGTAGTGTAATGGTATTTTAATATATAAATATACCTATATACATATTGATACTATAAGGTTTAAATTTGTATATTCACTCTTGACAAAAGTATATTACAATTGTCTAATGTAATTCATTAGATAGTTAAATCTATAATTTGATAAATCTAAAAAAAATGGATCTTTAATATTTAGTCTACTAAAACAAGCTGTAGTTCCGTGAATCTTTAGGAATTAGAAAATATAATGAAATATTGTTGTATTTATTTAAATGTTAAGAAAAGAAATGACAATTGACTATTTGAAATTTTTCTTTCGTATTTATCGATTTAAAATGTAGAAGTTGTATTGAGAAACACGTATATCAAAATATAAAAAAAGAAGTTCAAGGTCGAATTCATTCAGTAATGTCTCGATTCAAATTTGGTAAAATAATGTCCTTAATTTAAATAATCATCAACATAAAAATTTCGATTTTTATTAAAATTTAATGAACAATATAATAATATAGTGATTAAAATAAATATAAACTAGGTATGTTTCATTTGCAATTATCAATTAATAATTACTATATGAAAAATTTAATTAACACACATTAACTAGTAGGAAAATAAAACTATCAATATTTCCTCAGTGGCAAATGAATAAAAAAATGTTTACATGAACCACACGTGGTTTCCATTCATCTACAATCATAAATAAAATGGTGTGCAATACTCACAGCTTTAGTTTTAGTTTGGAACATATTGGCCAAGTTCTGATCCAACGAATTCAAATAATCAAACACCAAAGCGTTTACGGTTTCCGTAGACATTTTGAATAATTAAAATGAGAAATATTAATTTTAAAAATTTAAATTTATCATACAAGATTCCAGCAACAAGCTCCGCACGTGACGAACGCAGCAAGGAAAAGGTGGAAGAATGTGAATTTGTTTATTTTATTGGCGTCCGGGTTTGGTGTCTTGGTGGGTGATGATGGCCGGTGATCCACGAGGTGGTAATACATAGTGGGTGGGACAATACAGTGTGGCCAACATAGACAGTAAGTAAACCGTTTTGTAATTAAATCACAGATTATATCATAAATTCGAATAATCTATTAGTAAGTAATGATTTTACTTTTTTAGTAAAAAAGTTTTTAACTTAAAGTTATTGGTGAAACTATTTGAAGGGGGATGCAATAAAAATTGTTTATAAGGTATTTGATCACACAGAAATGAATTGGTTTTATCCATAGACCTATTAACCATGATTAAGTAAATTAATTCGTGATATTAACTAAAAAAGACTAGGCATTTCTCGTAAATATAATATAGAAATATATTTTATTATTTTATCAATACTATCTATAGGCGTGTTTTCGCGAAGCAACTAAAAGCGATCAGGTCGCTACATTCAACGCTGTACCGTTTTTTGCGGAATTGGTCACTTAAATTGTTTGCTCTTTTCAGTGACCTGGTACCTTAATTTATTCGATCATCTGAATTGCCTTTTGTGTTTGTGATGTTTGGTCACTAAACTATACTATATTTTACATAGACTTAAAATATAGGTATATTATAAGTCTATGGGTCCATTTTGAACTATAATATATCTGGAACGCTCACTAAACAGTGTTTCCCGAGCGAGCGTGTTAAAAAGAGATAGCGAATAAAATAGGTGTATCTGTCTTTGTTTGACATGTAGTGGTGTATTTATCAATTGGTCAATTAATTTTGAGATTAAACAAGCTTGAACTGCAGTTTACAAGTCTACAAAATACTAATAAATGTAGTTCAGTTGCAGCGGAATTGGATTGGATAGGAATGAATCATTTTTAAACCAAAAAACTCAATTATTATTAATAATACTATTTATATGATATTTATTACAAACAGTGGCGTGCCGAAGATGGCTTTAAATTGTTTGATGCCTAATTGCCTAGGTAACAAATTTATAAGGGGTGGGTCTGCATGTTAGATGGTCAAATATAAAATTTTAATACTATTTTGCGTCTGAAAATAAAATATAAGAAGTGTCCGGTGCAAGAATCGGCTATCTCCACTTTTTGAAATTGTTCAGCAGAAACAAATAATCAAATAATTTAATTTCTAATGGAAGTATAAATATAGTAAAAATATATTTTAGTTCTTCATATAAAACGGGAACTGTACATTTTATATACATATATTTACATTTTACATTATTTAATTCATAAAACTAAAGAAATATTGAGATACCTGGTTATTGCACTTAAATGATTTTTTTTATTCTAATAACAATTTAAGGCAAAAATAGAAGCATAAAATAATAGAAAACTGTAAAAGTTTAAAATTATAGTTATAGTTATGTTTTACAACACAGTATAAAGCAATACAACATTTTCTTGATCTATAATTTTAAATTAACTATAAAATGTGGGGGCATGCTTATTATTGCACCGAAATTCATGCTTTATAAAAATAAAACGAAGAATGTTCGCGTTTCTCCTTAATTTTTTTTTAAGTATATTGAGAATTTCAATTTTTGACCTCTTAATAATAATAAACTTAATAAATTATAATCAAATGCGAATTGATAAGTGCGCGGCAGGTGACGGTTTTTATTATGGTTACTCAAAAAACCACAAAAGCTACAAAAAGACAGGAAACCCACAACTGTATGTATGTTATTTGAATGTATGCTACTCTTATAACACAATATGTTTAATGCATAGATGTTATACTTAATATAAGGTTCACGGTTTAATAATAATAATATCATTAAGTGATAAGCGATAAAATAATATCACAGATTATATGAAATAAAATTATATGATAATATCATATACCATACCACGTGCCATATACAGTATTGTCCACGTCTCGGTACAACAACCGGCCATTTCCTGAGATAGCCTGTTATTGCATCATACTCTGTACACCAGATATCTTCATTTGTATATTAGCTTATCATTGCATCGAAATGTAGATAACATTTTCCTTTATCAGAATATGTAAATACATGCATTTCGAAAAAAAGTGGAGATAACCGGTTCTTGCACCGGACCTATCATATGATAAATAGTATACTCTCTCTCTCTCTCTCTGGCTTAATCTACTCTACAAGAGTTTTTGCCGCCATCACAACTTCACGCCACTTCTCTCTATCATGTATTATATTTCTCCAATCATTCATTCCAATCCTTTTTAAATCTTCCTCAGGCGTCCTCGTGGTCTCTTGCCCGTCGGTTTCCAAGACATTACTGTTTTAATTATCTTCATATCGTTTCCACGCATAATGTGCCCAAACCACTGGATTCTTTGGCCTCTAATATGATATTTAATTGGAGTCATTTCTGTTTCTGCAATTAGTTCTTTGTTAAACTTTCTCCTCCACATACCAGTGTTCGCGTCTAATTTGGGTCCACATATCATACGCCATATCCTGTTTTCGAACGTAGTATGCCTTCGTTCTGTTACGCTAGTAGTCGTCCATGCTTCGCATCCATATGTTAGTACAGCTCTCACTATCACTGTGTAGAGTCTAACTTTTGTCTTCTTTGACAGCGTTTTAGATTTAAAAAATTTTGATAATGCAAAAGACGCCTTCCCTACTTTTATTATCCTTAATCCGATCTCTTGTGACCAGTCATTCTAAGTATTTATACATACACCAAGGTATCTAAACTCATTAACTTTTTCATACATCCAGTCATCCGGGTCAGGGTTCGTTGAGTCTGCATCCGTGTCTAATAGCTCCATGATCTTTGTCTTTTCTACGTTTATTTTGAATCATATTTTGTCTGTTGATTTTTCTAAGACTTTCGCTGCTTTCTCTGTATCATCTCTGGTATTGCCTATGATGTTAAGATCATCAGCAAAATCTAGGATTTTAATTTTTTTGCTGGTTTATTTCTACACCCGTTGTCTCTTTTTGTATCTCTCTGACCGCTTTCTCTAGAGCTAGGTTAAACAATAGTGGAGACAACGCATCCCCTTGTTCCAGCCCTGTTTCCATTGTAAATGTTTTGGAGATTATCTAATCTACCCTGATTTGATACTGTGTTCCTTCCATACACATCCTGACTAATTTTCTAAGCTTCTTCGGTATTCCAAATTCAGTTATTACGTTGTACAGACTCTCTCGATGAACGCTATCATAGGCTTTTTTTAAAGTCTATAAATATCTGCCAAAGGTTTTGTCGAAATTCATATTTCTTTTCTATGATCTGACTTATAATTGCAATTTGTTCAATAGTTGTCCTCCCCTTCCTAAAACCACATTGATATTCACCTAGGTTTTCTTCTATATAGGGACTTATACGGTTCAGTAACACTTTGGAGAATATTTTATATGCTGAGTTTAGGAGCGATATTCCTCTGTAGTTTCCATATTCAGTTTTATCACCTTTCTTGTGAATGGGTATAATTACTGCCTTTTTCCAGTCTTCAGGCATTTGTTCTTCTTCCCAAACCTTTTGGCATATTTTGAAGATAACCTTGTGTATTCCTTCGCCACCGTATTTAATAAGCTCAGCCGGTATATCATCAGATCCTGGTGCTTTCCAGTTCTTTAGACTGTTGATGGCAGTCTTGACTTTCTCCAATGTTATTTCACTAATCATTGGTTCCGCTGTCTGATATTGTGTGTTTCTTATTAAGAAGATCTATGAAGTACTCCCTCCATCTTTTAACTCTATTCCTGGATTCCATAAGCATATCTCCATTTCTACTTTTTATTGCCTTTATGGTTGGGTTGAAATCCTTGTACCGTCCAATACTCTTGAAGAAGTTTCTTATTTTTCCTTGCAAGCGATCATTGAGCGTATTTCCATCCAGAGACTTCCATGTAGCTTTATGTATATTTTTGTGGGGGAATGTCGTACTTCTCACTACCAAATTATTTGACGATGCGAAGGAGATAAGTCGTAATCCGTTTCTATTACTTATGACATGTAGGCTTTCTTTTCCTATTATCGGAGCATATTGTGGTTCTCTCCCACATTTAGCATTTAAGTCTCCCAATAAAATTTTGACGATATTCCCATGTAAACTATCACATGTTTCATCAAATTTGTTATAGAACTCATCTTTTACTTCATCTACACTCGTTTTCGTCGGGGCATGCACACACACTAACATGATATTAAGTGGTTTCGTATTTAGTTTTAGACATGCCATTCTCTCTGATAGTGGGATAAACTCCTTGACATATGTTTCTAATTTTTCGTGTACTGCAAAGCCACTTCCGAAATGATGTCTATCTGTTAATCCTGAAAAGTAAACTATAAAAGTCCGAATTTAATTTGTCCTATTCTCGTCCATCTAATCTCTTGAAGGGCAGCTATATCAATACTGTATGCATCTAGTGTTTCTGCAAGGTTCTGGCATGCGCCAGTTCTAAAAAGGCTTGTTGTGTTCCATGTTGCAATCTTTAACTCTGCTGGCCGTTTTCCATTTCCAGTATTTAATCCATTTATCCGTGTCCGAGGCTTGGTTTGTGATGGTATCGTAACAATATTTTTCTTTTTCCGAGGAAGGGTTGTTAGCCCTTCGCTCAACCTCCAACCTGGAGGACCAGACTACCCCAACCAATTAAGGTCAGGGTAGGGCTATTGCGGTGTACTTATTCATATACACTGGGCGATGGGGACGCCACTTTTCCTACGCCTAAATATGATAAATAGTATACTACAGAAATGTTACAGCTAATAGCTAATCACCAATATTATTATCCGTATAATATATTGCAATATATTTAGATACGCTCAGAATCGTATTTTCTAGTGATGGGCACTATCGACTAGTTTTGACTATCGAATATCAATATAAACAAATTATCGAATGAATAACCAATAGTTTTCATTTGAATGGGTATTCGATAGTCCAAGCAAACTATCGAATGAATAACCGATAGTTTTTATTCCATTCAAAAACATCCGATAGTTTTATTTGAATGAATAATCATTATTTATTAATCATTAATTCAATCGACTCCGTGGGCATGGCCGCATAGCTCATAGTCTGGATCGGATTTGGTAAATTTGGCCCACCGAGGCACCGAGATATTATTTTGATGGCCAATCTTAAAAATTGTATCTTATAAACGTACCTAAATTGTTTGATCTATCAAGAAAATCTTTTATTAACACTCTTCCAGTCTTCCTATGAATTTGTGTAGCGGTCTACCAAGATTTTCTCGAAACTTAATTGGCTAATTCGAGTTTGGCATAGGTAAGAGAGAGGATGTTTAAACATTCCCCCGAAATTTTATGTCTTTTATATTATGATTTAATATTATATAATACTGCTATTAATATAGACCCTAACTACAAAAATATTTTTTTTAACTACGCCCCTGAATCATTTGAATTTACATTTGTCAAATTATAGTTGAAATTATTTGGTTTGAACATGAAGATTAAAATCTTTTTCTATTAATCCTTAGGATTCGAATAATGATTTTTATACACTTGAGTAGTAATATTCTATTATCTTGGTGATGGCGCTATAATGAATTGCTTTAAACAAAAATTAAATATATAATATATTAATCAAATAAAAAATACAAATACGTAAAATAGTTATGAACACTCAAAACTCAACCTAATAGCTTACGAGTATACTTTAATAGTATTTAACGTCCTAAATTCTTCAACAGTTAGTTTATATGACACACGTGTTATGTCGCTATAAATTATAATTATTACGTCTTACGTGTAAAACTGCAAGATGCAAATTGATAATTGTTGATTTTTAATTGACCTAATGACTACAGGAGACACAACAAGATAACTGATAAAGTGATAACATAGGTAAATTGACACCACGAATTAGCCATGGCAAAATAGAAAAACATAATTTAGTTTATCATGGAATTAGCCACAAAGGCAAAATTGTTTATGTATGATCAGAGCCGTAGCAATTGGAGGGCGAAAGGTGCCTGTGCCCCGGGCGCAAATTAAACTGAAAACTTATAATACAAATATTTATTTTAAAATTTGTTTAATTAATTAGTTATTAATTTAAATAAAATTACTAAACAACGATCTTTTTTTTTAAAAATTTTTTTTTTTAAGTCCAAAAGGGGCGCATTTTGAAGTTTGTCTCCGGCGCAATATTTGATTGTTACGGCTCTGTGTATGATTGCCTCCTCCACGCACATTATATCTAACAAAGTTACAATGGAATAAATCATTATGTTAAAAATTATTCTATAGTCCTATTCGAATTTCGAATGAAAAACCATTAGATTATTTTATTCAAATGAAAATCATTCAATAGTTTAAAAATACAATCGAATGACTAGATAGTTTTAAACTATCGAACAAGTCAATAGTTTTTATTCGATAGTGCCCATCGTTAAGCACAATATAATGTTGTTTTGTGTCAGCTATATAGGCCAAGCGCCAAGAAAATCAGCAAACATTGACAATTTAATATGACCTAGTTGCTTTTGGTTGCTCTGCGAAAATACGCCTCATGATTCCTTGCAGTCGAGCACAGTACTCAGTATGTATAGTAGGGTGGTCCTTAGCTATAAAAGAAGAAAATTTTTTTAATTATTTTTTATTCCGCACCCCCCCCCCCCCCCATTTTGTTCAATACTATTTAAAAGTAATTTGTGTAAATTTTTATAATAATTGCTCAACCCCTTCACGTGCCGCATGGGGGTTTAAAATAGGCCAAAGGGGGTAGTTTTATAGTTTTTTGAGTTTAATTTAAAAAATATAGCTCTTGACATAAAAATGTATAGAACTTAAATTTTAGATCATATTATTGTACATAAAAAGTATATAGATAAAATTTCTTGTACATCTACTATTTTCCAAGTTAAATTTAAATATAAAAAAAAATTTAGTTTTTTCGGAAAAATTAATTTTTTTGCCATTATTTAAGTGTACACGATGAACGGTAAATTTTGCGGTAAAATGTTCTGAATCGAAATTATACTAAATTAAATTCTATAAAAGAAAGGTTATTTGTAAAAATTACATAGGAATGTCCGTTTCACTGAAAGGATGATATCGTCGAAGAATTTCCGAATGTTGGTTGCCTATTTGTTGTTATATGGGTTGTTTACGGGCGCGATCTATCTTATCTTTTATAAAGCTATTATTAATTATATTAATACTTGTACGGTGTTTTTAATTGATCTCGATCATAACCCGGATACCTATGACGGTAATCTTGTACTGTCTGAAAACATTAAATAAAAATTATTATATTAATAATTTGTATTACAAATTATTGAATTATATTTTTAATTATAATATAAATAAGGACTAACTTTTAATAAAAATTGTTTTTGCTCTTCATTTTTTGTTATTTTGTCGTTAAACTCTTCCAAAGTTTTACTCCACGTTCTGCTGCATCATTTACTACTCTAAGTGACTTAATTATTTGTTGACCTTGAATGTAGTCCATTTGCGTGTTCCATTTAGATGGATCTATTTTTAAGAAGTTTGTTGATAAACCAAATCTTCGAAACAGTTTAATTGATTTACCCGAAAATAGTATTGTTGGAAGGTCTTTATTCACAAAATTAGATACGTCTTCTGATTTAATGTAAAATTTCTTTTTAACTTCGTTTTCTTCTTCTTCGTTATCTTCTACCAAAATTCATTGAACCATAATTCGTTTTTTTCTATACTTATTCTGTCATCAAATAAGGTAAACGTAGCACATTTTTCATTGAGATACCATAAATGGTTTATAAATTTATTTATAACAATGTCCGCTATAATTTTATCGTCATTTTTATATGCATTAAGTTTCATTAGTAATGGATATATCATTTAGCGGTGCTTGTATAGCATCTGTGGCAGTAAACCAAGACTCTGTATAACATTTCACAATAAAACAGCAAATACTTTGAATAGACTTTTTTTCTCCGATATTTAATTTAAATTGATTTTAAAATAACATTATTTTTAAACAATATATACCTTTTGCCATCCAACTAGCCAAATGGTCCAGGCTTACGAAATTTGATACCACCTGGAGGAATATCTCCTAAAAATATGACTATAAGTTGAAGAAATTCTTTGTAATCATCACGAGGAAAATAATCTAATAGTTTTTTCTGAGCAAATATTAAAATGTCTTGTCTTATATCATTAAGAACAATATTGGTTTTCACGTCCATCAACCACATTGAAAATTGTGACGTATTAATTGTTTCCCATTGATTTTTAAATCTCTTAAATAATGGGATATCAGGTCCGGAAGATGGACTAAATTTTGATCCAACAAATACAATTTTATTATATTAAACAAATATTAATGACACCTAATGTCATATTTTAATTGATTTATAAAATAACATTTATTATAAATAATATTAAACATCGCAGCCGTAAACTAACCCGCATAACAACAAATAGGCAACCAACATTCGGAAATTCTTCGACGATATCACAAAAAATTGCATCCTAACAGTGAAACGGACATTCCTATGTAATTTTTACAAATAACCTTTCTTTTATAGAATTTAATTTAGTATAATTTCGATTCAGAACATTTTACCGCAAAATTTACCGTTCATCGTGTACACTTAAATAATGGCAAAAAAATTAATTTTTCCGAAAAAACTAAATTTTTTTTATATTTAAATTTAACTTGGAAAATAGTAGATGTACAAGAAATTTTATCTATATACTTTTTATGTACAATAATATGATCTAAAATTTAAGTTCTATACATTTTTATATCAAGAGCTATATTTTTTAAATTAAACTCAAAAAACTATAAAACTACCCCCTTTGGCCTATTTTAAACCCCCATGTGGCACGTGAAGGGGTTGAGCAATTATTATAAAAATTTACACAAATTACTTTTAAATAGTATTGAACAAAATGGGGGGGTGCGGAATCAAAAAATCGAATGTTCAAAAATAAGGACCACCCTAACGTATAGTCATCAAGATGGATAAACACTAATGAAATGCGTACTTTCATCTATTCTGTTCTTTGATAATAAAAACGAGCCACATTTTAGAACCTTCCCCCACTACTGCGGGGCAATAAAAATACTATAGCTCCAATGTACGATGAGTAATATACGCGGTAAACTGACCTTACTTAAAAATTATTGAAGGTTATAATTTTATTTTTATTTTTACTGGATCCAGGGATGTATCAAACAATAACTCAAATTGTGTAGGTACAATTTAAAAAAAAAAACATTAAGTACAATTATTATATACAAATAATATTATTGTAAGGAATGGAAATTGTTCAACATTTGATGCCCCAGGTGGGGATGCATTGGGTTTCCGTTCTGAAAAAAGATGTCTTACAAAACTAATTGATTATAATATAGATGATAATCTAAATTAGGAATATATTTAAAAGAATAAACTAATAGAATATTAGATTATTTTAGTGGTTATATTATGAAAAATTTATGTAAAAAAGTAGTTTAGCACATTTTATTTTTATGTGTTTAATAATTGATTGTCTGTCATCAGATTAAAATTATTTTGGTAACTTAAATTTTACTTACTTTATTAATGGAGAAAAATTAAACCTATTTCTTCTGCAGTATCGTTAATTCTTAAAGAACTAGAGAAAACTTTCCAAGTTATTGTTCTAACAATTGACAACTACATAATTATGTAAAACAAAAGATCATTATTTTTACAAGAAAAAACATTTTAAATAAATGAAATGTATTTATTTTCAAATATTTATCCTGCAAATATTGATCTTGGATCTCCAAGACATGAATTTTGTTTATTTACTGATGTAAGTTATTTATCATTATTTATTAGGTAATACATTTTTATCAATATTTTAACAATTGGTTTTGTAAGACTTTTTATTTCCATTCTTTACAATGATATTATTTGTATATAATAATTGTCCTTAATGTTTTTTTTTTTTTTTTGTTAATTGGACCTACACAAATTGAGTTAACATTAAATACATCACTAGATCCAGTAAAATAAATAAAAAAAATGATGACAAATAACTTTTTAGTAAAGTCAATTTACCGCGTAAATTACTTATCATTTGTTCGTGCTATATCAGAGTATTTTTTTTACTCTGCAGTAGTGGGGGAAGTTTCTAAAATGTGACTCGTTTTTATCATCAAAGTACACGCACCAGTATTGTTTATCTATCTCGATGTTATGCCGGATTTAAGGGCACACCATTTAATCTCTTTTCTATGGGGTACACATTTCTGAATCCTGATAAAGTGATATGAACTTTGATTAGAAATTAAAATATAAGACATAAGTAATAAGTATACATTCTACATAATATAATATAGCCGTATAGGAATATAGGATATAGCAAAAATTTAATTTGTCACGGGACGGGATATACGTAGTTGTTTGAACTTTAAATAATTACTATTTTACTTTAGGTAGAATTTTATTTTAAAATGGAGATTTCAATGGCTTCAACTGACAGTGTAAAAATATTAGTGGTTGGAGATTCAGGTAATTAAGAATTGTATTAAAAAATATATTAAATACTATTTATATCATTAATAAATGGTTCTAAAAATTTTCTTCGCAATACCTTCAACCATAGAATAAGACTAACTATATGGGGTCGGCCACCCTTATTTTTCATAAATTCATAAAACTTAAACTTTTATATCATAAATATTTAAATAAGCACATTTATATAAAAAATGGTCAAATATGCAACAAAAAATTTAAAATAGACTCATATTGCTGTGAAACAAATTTTTATATTACTTAACATGTTTTGAATGATTATTAAAAACCATGCAAACTCCTAGAAGTCCCTAGTCCTACTTGTACGTCCCATTTTCAAATATGGTTCTATCGTATGAGATCCGCTTACAGCTAATAAGACAAATACAGAGAGTACAAAATATATGTTTGCGTTTATCAAGCTTTGTCTTAAAAATTCTTGGTCCACCCCATGGCTAATCGCTAGTTGCTAATTTTCCTCTCCTTGGCTGAGAGAAGACGTATTACTGACATCAGATTTTTTTGAGAAGTTGTTAAACGGCAACATTGATTCCGCTAAACTTATTTATCTTTTAAGGTACCTCAGTGTATCTCTAGAATTACAGCTCCTTTTTACATCTGTCATGCCACCACTAATTATTTGGCCAATGAAACCATTAAAAGGTTAATGGTTAACGCGAATAGTGATTTAATGATGTTTTAACTCTTAATTTATTTTCATTGTTCATTCTCTTAAATATTTAAATAATTAATTATTGTAATTGTAAATATTATTTCAAGCTGTTTATATTACTTTTAAGTCTACATTCATTATAATATTGTAAATATTTTACTGTATAAATGTCAAACATAAGTAATATACATATATGTAAAAAAAAGTGCTCATCCTGTATATAAATAAATATTAATTTTTGAAGAAAAATTTTGTTAATCTTTTTTAAATATAAGTTATCAAACTTAATATTTTGTACACTTAATTATGAGGGATTTAATAAATTGTATTAAGACGTTATGTCATAAATATATTATTCTAACAAATCTTTATATAGTTATAGTTCATTAAATCTTTCTACATTCCAGTATTTTTCCTCTAGTATTATGTAAAATAAGTGTATAGCTCCATTTATTTTAATATAATGTAAGAACATTTTTATTTTTTATTAATAAAATGATTTAGGTGTTGGCAAAACATGTTTAGTGAATCTTATTAGTAATAATAAAGCTGTAAAAAATCCTAAATGGACAGTTGGAGTCACTGTTGAAATAAAATTGTATAAATATATGGAAGGTACACCTAGACAACGAAACTGTTTTATAGAAATGTGGGATATTGGTGGAAGTTCAAATCACAAAAATACTAGAGATATATTTTATAATACTATACACGGTATGATTTTGTTTTAATAGTTATTTTTATTTGAATAATTATTATTAGATATTATTATATTTTTAAATAGGTATAATTCTTGTATACGATTTAACAAACCTTAAATCTAGTGAACATTTACATAAGTGGCTGGCAGACATTTTGAATAAAGATAACAATTCAAAATACAAATGCACAGATGGATTTGATATGGAACAACTGGTTGGCTCAAATAGTGTAATGCATTTAGTTATCTCACTTAAGGTTATTTAGTTATAAAGTGGATTGAATGTTAAATTAGAATTAATTTTCTATACATTCTTATTTTAAAATTAATTTATATTTTAAAAAAAAAATTAAAGAATAAAATAATAATTAAAATTATTTATCAGTTTTGTGTTTTATTTTTTAAACTAAAAAATGAAAAATATTGTATATTATTTATATTTGTCTAAAATATCTATCTTTATTTTTAATATATCATATTTAATATTCATATCAATGACAAGATCAACCTTAAAATAAATTAATTACCTTCTCAGAATTTTTTTTACCCAAAGTAATATTTAAGTTTAGAAAAATATTACACTTCATTCCATTCAAACATTTTAAAATTAAATTTCTGAATATATATATATTCTATATTCGTATGAGCCATTATATTTTTAACATGTTCATGAAATATGTTAGGTACCTATTTTAGTCTGTGGAACAAAGTTGGATATGGCTCCAGAACGTGGTAAGAAATCACCTTCCACTGTTGCTGCAGAATGTGGAGCTGATGAAATATTAATTGTAATTATTCAAAATATTTAAAATATTCATAATCAATAAATATTATTTAATTTTTTGTTTTTTAATATTTAGAATTGTCACGATTCAAAATCATTGGAACCAAATACAATTGTAACATCAAAGCTTAATAATTTTTTAGATAAAGTTATACAAACAAAATATCCAATCAGTAATTCTAGTCCATTTAATCAAGGACTTTATTCAAGACAACATCAATATCAATTGTCCAAAACTCCACAGTACCCAGTTACTAAACAAATATTATATGATGGTTTGCCAACAATTAGTAAAAATACATTTTTTCATACTAAAACCATACATAAAGACTAAAAACTAAAATATAAAATTAATATAAGTTATATTACAAATTAAAATTAGAATATTATACTACATAAATGTTAAACTTATGTTGATTTTTGGTAAAATACATTGCTTATATACATTATAACTTAATTATTCATTATAATCTACAGAAATAATAAAATAGATTAATCTAAGATGAGCTAGTAATTTTAGTGGAATTATTATTCAAATTTCACTACGATATTTTAAAAATATCTTTTAACTACATAATTAATTATTATTTTCTTATATACATTTAACATCAATGTTATGTAAAGTATACAAATGTATAAGATATATAAATGGGAAATTTAATGGTGACCACCTTAGATGTGAGATGTACTCGATGAATTAAATTAAAAAATTTTTAAAGTGTATTTCAATAATTCTACTGCCCCAATATTAAAATAAAAACAAAGGAACATTCTGAAATACCCTGATACTTAATCAATATAGTTTATATCGTTGATCTGCATTTTCTCTCCGCCTCGTAGATGATAACAATTTTTTAATTGTAGTCCAATCTTCAAGTATTTCATGTTCTTTGAGCATATAAACTATACATGGTCCAGAAATAATAACAGGTTTTCGTTTGGGTTGTACATGTCCATAAGGACGCCGTCCACGACCTCGTCCACTACGTGTTAAACTACGACCTAACCATAGTGAT
Source organism: Eriosoma lanigerum (assembly GCA_013282895.1). Taxonomy (NCBI): domain Eukaryota; kingdom Metazoa; phylum Arthropoda; class Insecta; order Hemiptera; family Aphididae; genus Eriosoma; species Eriosoma lanigerum. Next base: position 47,637,031 of record CM023358.1, read on the forward strand.
GCATCTATATCAACTTCATTACGTGCTTCTTCTAATCGCTGAATTCTTTCTTCTAAATCAGCTTTTATTGTATCATATAAGATTTCTTTATTATTCTGAAATTATATAAATTAAGATTAATAGGTTTATAGTGGTATTGATAAAAAATCTAACAAAATATAAGTATACTATACCTATATTTTGAATTACTTAGATTTTTATGTCACTTATATTTAGTATATCCTGTTGTGATTCTAATTTTATTTTCTAATAGAAACAGCCTTTTTATTACAATATCAATACATATTTTCCTGAAATTTTTGATGCAATTATTTTATTTATAATTTATACATAATTAATTATTTAATAAAAACATATTAATTGTTGTTATTAAATAATAGGTATACTAAAAATAAACTTCTAAAATAAACAAAACTTTTTATTAATTATGTACATAACAACCGAACATTGTTTTAAAATTTATATGCTGTAGCTTAATGCTACATTATATGTGTGCCTGAACCGTTCTATATCTATAAGTACTCGAGCTTTTGCTTGTAATATCCGTAATATCTTGTAACATCCGTATACACTCATTAATATTGTCAATATAAATTTAAATATATTTTGGCTTTCATAAATTTAAATAATTTTATTGTAATGTATTGAAGAGAATTGCTGGAAAAACAAACAACGTGTATGACCAGTAATATTTAGAATAATGTGTTTTTAATATTATAGGCAGTTCTACCACATTATATATTTAAATGGATATTTCAATTGGAGAGATTCGCCTTATTATGAAAAAATTATAATTTCCAAATAGATAATTAAAAAGTCAACAATTGCCTTGATTATTGAATGTTTAAAGCTTAATCAATTATTGTTAGAAACATTACCCATTAACCAAAATATATCTTATTTAATATTTTTGTACCTGTAATTATATATTTTTTAAGCAAATATCCTTAGTTACATAAATTAATAAATAATTGCAATAGTAACCACTAGTTATTATACGTTAAGTAATCTCTTCACAAAATTTTGATAAAGATACATACAAGTTTCAGAAAAATTAACTAAAATATTATTTTTAGAAAAAATACTTCCCATTTCAAGAATAAATTTAAATCACCACAGGATATACTTGTTAGTTACTAGATACTCAGAAAAAAAAATGCATAATTTAGCTAAGATGTGACTGAGCATGTTTGGTAAATAACTATGTATGTAAAAATAAAATAAAATAATTTACTTTAAAATTTTGCCTTATTGCTTGTTCTTCTGCTTCATGTTTATGTTTTAAATTTGACAATTTATATTGTCTTAATACAGATGCTACTTCTAAACGTGTTGTCATTTGATGTTGGAATTCTTCTAAAGGTATACAATATTCTTTAGCTGTACCCAATTTTACTTCAGCTAACTTTTCATCAATTTCTCGAATTCTTTCTTTATACAACCTGAACAAATGATAAAGTGTAAGTAAATTTAATATAAATGAAATTAAAAAATATGTTGCTAACATTTCTTTTAAGAGATAAAATTCACATTCAATTTCTTGTATTCGTTCGTCACACCTTTTTTGTTCTCTTTCGTTTTCGTCTTCGTCCAAATCTGCATAATAAATTATTTTAATTTAAATTCAAAATTTTTATTTTAAATTGGATTTACCTGAACTATTGTCTGTGTCAGAATCTGAACTACTAGAATCTGAAGAACTACTACTTGATGTTGCAGAAAGTATTTCAGTAAGTTTCCTCTTTTCAAATGGGATCTCTAAAACTTTTTCAGTTACTACAGACACAGTCTTACATAAAATATCTTCTGATCGACTTTCTTCTTGTTTATCAGATAACTTTTGAATTATACTAGCAATAATTTTTGAATTTTCACAACTGAAATTATTTAAAAAATTGTGTTTAATGAGAAATATATTTATTAAATTTGAAATGACTCAAGGAATTTCACAATAAAACTAAAGATTAATACAATATAATTATAAAAAAGATAAATACTATAAACACAAAACTACAATTAGTATATCACATTTATCAAAAATATGTATGAAAACAATTTTCTAAATATATTTAAGATTTTAGTTTAGGCATTCACTTTTTTTAGATAAATATCAAATACATTTTTACCTTGTAACTGTAGACATTGTTATATATCCAGGGTTTTTTTTTACTTAATTGATGCGTAATACATTGGTCTAAATTTTAGACTAAAATATTCAATTAATACACATATTTATAGTTTATTCCAATAAGACATATTGAATTTCTAAATGTCAAATAATTTTAGAATAGATTTATATAAATAATACGACTTTTAGAATTTCAAAATAAATTAATTCTTTAAAAAAAAAAACAAATGAAGAGTAAATTTTTACTTTAAATTACAAATTAGTAACAACAAAAAAGTTAAAACAAAATAAAATATTTAATAATATATTAAAGAATTTGTTTACTTTTTTATAACTATACAACAGTGTTACAACTGAAATAAAATATCTAGTGATAACGGATAACATACAACCACAGAGTAACAGTTATTTTGTGATACAAGATAGGCACAGATCACAGCATAATATTATTATATACAAAAATTAGAAGGTATACTCAGTTCAAGTTAAGAAACATACTACATAGGGGACAGTCAGACTATACGTGTTATCTCCCCCACTGAGTCAACCACCACTAGGTTTTATTAATCAGTCTTTAGCCTAAAAGTCGCCATGGAAAATTATCGATAGTCATCAACATCGATTATTTATTATTTTAACCCTAACTATCGATGTTCATCGATAGTTTTGTTTCCATTTACCAATATTTGAATTAAATTTTCATTTGTTTTGTAGTAAAAAAAAAAAATTTGGTTTAATCCAAATCTAGATTATGCGAGTAATTATAATAGTAAATTTTGTAAATATTTTATACCTTTATTTGTTGTTTTTAGCCATTATATTAAAAACCCACACTATAAGTTGCTTAATAGTATTACCATTGATTATAATTAGGGCCCGGATTTTAATGCACTAAAAATCATTGAAAAATGCTCTAAAAAGAAGCTGAAAATGCCTTAAAAAAATGCATTTCACCGCAAAAATGCACTTAAAAAATGACTTAAAATTTTTTTTTTTAAAATATTGTTTTATTGGTAATTTATTAATTTATTATATTTTAATTTTATTAAAAAAAAAAAATAAAAAACCAATCCTTAATTTCACTAACCAATTAATATTATTTATTATTTGCCGAATCCGGGTGATAATAAATAAAGATACGATAGACATATTGTACTTATAGAACGATTTATAAATTGAAAAAACCCGAAAAACATGAGTAATATCATTGATTATTAATAGTATTTATTAATTTATTAATTAATAAGTAATATTTTGAATTAGCTACATTTAGATATTAAGTCGTAATATTCTCAGTATATTTAATCTATGGACGTAATATGTATAAATACGATATATTATAATTGTATATTGTACAATGCATTAAAAACGAAAAAATGACCGAAAAATGGTAAAATATGTTCTAAAAATGAAAAAATATTGAAATATGCAAAAAATGCAAAATAAAAATTTCACTTTTAAAGTCTCTGTTACATGAATCAAATTATAAACTTGGAAAGCATCGTCTAAGATGAACCAAAAAAAGATGCATTTTGCATTGAAATCCGAGTCCTAATTATAATATATATAATAAATGGTATTACATATTAAATTATGATAGGTTAGTTATTACCTCTTATGTATATTATGTTTTATATAATATGCTGCATAGATATATTACACGATATATTTTATAAATATAATTTTTTCCCCCATTATTAGAGTATATTTTTAAAAGTACGTTTTTAATGGGGAAATAAAGCCTAAAATATTTTTTAGTTTTCGAATTATTAAATACCGGAGATTTTCAAATTTTGTGTCCTTAATAACTCATGTCAGGCTATGCCTAGTCACATCTGTGGCCTGTGCGCACGTCTATGCATTGATAAGTAATCACGGTATCTTAAATCGTGAACCACGAATGTGAAAGTGGAATCCAGCCTTGCAAATGCACCCACTGATATTTTTCAAGCTCATTATTTTTATCAAAAAATAAATTTTTATTTTTATATTAAAACCATAATCATTATTTGTCATGATTAAAACCTTCTAGTACGATCCAGTGGCGTACGCAAGATTTATTCAAGGGGGATAAATAAATATAGTATACATAGCTTAGACTAATAATATAGTATAATATAATATAATATAATATATTATAAGTCTATAATATATGATACATCGTTATAAAATAGTGTTCTATTAGTTAGAATTATTATTAACAATAGTTCGACGGTACGACTAATAGAATTTCGAATATATAAATTGCAAAAGCTTCTTTTTTCAATGTAACGTGTTACAAAAACTTGAAGCAGTTTGAATACATAGGAAATAAGTCTTTATTGCATTGGTCAAGAGCATAATATTAAGATCATGTATTCCATGCATGGGACAATCAGTTTATATTTGATTGATAATAAAAATGGTTTATCAGGAAAATTTCCTTTTTTTTTCAGTCATCGTTACATAATTTGAAAAGATACTTTTAACTATTTAAGGGGGTATTATAACATACTTAAATTTTAATCCATTGAAATTCTTACATTCAAGATACTATTTTTAAGTAACATTAAGTAGGTACATACTTTATAAATTTAATACAATAAACATTTAATTTTTGAAAAATTTTTATTTATGATAAAAATTCATTTCTCAGACGAAACTACGCATCTATAATTTTTACTAATTTCGAATATTATAATATTTTAATCAATGGTAATACGCTACTGCCTGACATCCCCCCTACTGCAAACGCCACTGGTACGATCCATAGAGTATTTATAATAGTACATAATAATAATTACTATATCGATACGTTTATACGTATTGAGATAAACTACTCTTAAATATTGAAATTAACTTCTTTACATGTGTATAGATTGTTTGAACTTATTGTGAAAAAATAAAATAATTACAATTTACGTGTATTATTATTTACGTAATAAAACATGATTAAATTACTTATTAACAGTAATATATAATATAATACGTACTATTATATACAATTACTTCTACTATAAAATATTTATTAAACATATTAAAAATTGTTAACATTAAATAATTTATGATTTAAAATAAAAATTATTAATTATAAAAGATTATAATTTTAACAAATTTGAAAAACAAATGAAAGAAGTGGGACTGTTGATTTTAGACATTCCTCCTTCGTATACCTTCGGTCTTCGGAGAAATTAGTAGTTTATTATAATTAAGATTTGAATGCAATGATATTGCATTAGAAAATACGATTCTGAGCGAAGTAGTAAACTCAATAGTACAATATATTATACTGATAAATAGTTCTATACGTTTACCACGTGTGTAAACTACCTATTAGAAACCTCAAAAAAAAATTTAAAGTACTTACGTTGAAAATTGCAATTCGTTATCATGAAAATCTTAAAATCAATTTCAACAAAATTACAATTTCCGTAAATTTTGACATTTTTCCGTTATTTTTTGGTAGTTTCTCTTTTACCAAGAAAAAACTTTTGAGAAATTCGAAAAATGAGCTAAATAAAGTACCAACTAGATGAAATTTACTATCGAATGTAAACCTTATTTATGGTAATCGCACCATTATTTCTACTCGTAAAAGTGTCTTCATACATAAAAAAAAAAAAATCATAATATTCAATTTTACTAAAAATATTCAAATTTTAGAAACTTATAAAAAAAATTGTGTCTTACTATTTTCAAAAAATTTGGGAAATAGATAAAATATTATATGAAAAGGTTTCTATAAATTTTCAAACCGTTAAACCTAAAAGTGCAGTTTGTTATTGTAGTATTAAACATTATTGGAAAAAATTTCAAATCTCTACACTTAGTCATAATATCGCCGTGGTTTTTCATAATAAACCCAAGGATATTTTTGATTTACGGAGTGAAGCGACGGCGCTGCCACGAGGACCAACCACACCCCGCGCGGTATAGGTTTAACTAGCCTACATTAAAATAATAAACGTAAAGTAAAATAAAAAAACGAAAAAATACTGCAAAAAAAATTTTTTCCTACATTGAACTTGTGACGGTGTCTACTGTATGTGACGCGTTATATAATTAGTCAAAAGGAATGACTTCCACCTACATTACTGAATCGTGCTATTGTCGGCAAATACGCTGCTGGTATACGTAAGATATCAGAGGAAACCTTGGGTTTAATAAAACTTGTAAGGTCACGTGGGTAGAAAATGTGTGCGATGTCAGAAAATCAAAACGTGCAATCACATGTGACTTGTGGTAGGTAATGTCACCACTATTTAATATATACCTTAAGTAATACCTTTAAGTATATCTTAGATCATGTGAGTGATACGCGTGAGGTGACATTATAGATATCTATACTAGATAGCGAACTTTTTTTATCAGGTGAAGCTCGCCGACAATATTGCCGCCATTTAATCGGATGGCAAAATATTATTATTGTAACCTGGATATTAATGTATATATAAATTATATATATATTATATTCATTTTCATTATATTATTATTTTATTGTTTAAACATTTAAGTTATTTAAAATTATGGTTAGGTTAGGCTAGATGAAAAATATTACTATCTTTCAATGTATTTTAAAGAATTTTAATATTCAATATTTAAAATTTTTTAACATAGGTAATCTGTATTCAAATCATGCATAAATAATGGATAAGATTTTGTTCATTTTCCAAACAAAGTACTGCAACGGTATAGATACGCATTACTAAAATGGCTCTTTTCAGGGCCATTAAAAAGCACAATTAACTAATAAGTCCAACATGACATCAGGACAAACACAAACGGTAAAAGACGAATGTAAGGACCGGATAAAGGAACAATGGAGAAATAGGGAGAGAATCTCTAGAAAGAAGGGTACAACCTGAAGCCAGAGATACCATCCCCATCCCATTTGGAGCAAATCCGGGGAAATAAGGAGAAATATAACGACAAACAAAAACACAGATAAAACACAAAACAACGACCAAGATTACGGTTATTCGATACGGTAGGCAGCATATGTATGTCGACCGAATAGTAAATAGTATGTCAGTATCCCATTTTCCATTATTCTTTAATTACTTAAATATAAGCACTGGCGGTTCGTAGTAGTTTAACAAAGGAGTGCGATCATAAAAATATTAAACATCAACCTTATCCATATGTACTTCACGATTAAATTAAAATAAATAGAACCAATAATTTGGACTAACCTTCCACAGTTGTCAAAGTATTCTTATCTTCTATAATCGTGGTCTGATACATGGTATAGGTATAAATATTGATACCATGGTCAGATATTTATCGTGATAACTAAGAAGGATAACGCATGTTTGTTAACGATTTAAAAATGCATATTCTTAATTCTTATATTATGTTGCATTAAGTGCGCACTAGACTAATAGAGCTAATAATTAATAATTTTAAGTCTTAAAATTTTATTAAATTTTTTATTTTTTCGTTCTGTTATAACATAGTAAGTAATTAATAAATTAGACTATTATAAACTCTATATTATATGGTTGTATTGGGCTTGTCTGTTAACTATTGCTTATTTACCTATTGAAAATTTATAATGCAAAGGACACCAGATCAAAAAATGGAAAGTAACACGGAAGTTGTCAACTTAGCTCGGGAATGTACACAGAGCGATCTTCAAATAATGAATCCTGCATGGGCTGATGCAATGAGCAAAATATTGAAAACAAAAGAAAAAAAAGGAAAATCATTAGTATTATCTAAGGCAAAAATAATTTCAGCTACTGATGGTGAAAAAATAAAACAAGAAAAAGAAGAACAAGTCGATTCATTTGAAATTGTAGATAGGGGAGGTCAGAAAGTTTCAACACCAATAATTGTTGAAGACATAAAAGATGAAAAATTAGATATAGAAAATTTAGAACCAAAAAAACCTAACCGAATTCGAGTATGTATTATTTTAATTTTAAATCTCTAACTCCCCAAACGACAAAAGGGAAATTTAAGTTTACCATATCTTGTATATAACTAAATACTACAGGGATCTTTAATAATTTGTACAATCTAGATTGAATCTGTTATAAGTTTTTTAAAATACAAATATTATAAACAAACTCGTATTATTTAAATAATTTTTAAAATTCAATCTTTTACTATTTATAATTAAATAATTTAGACTTATTAGATTATATGCGTAATTTGTATAGGTTACATATGTGGTCAATATTTTATTATAATTAAAATTGTCTAAATTATTTCATTAGATAAAAGAACAAGTATTGATGGGAAGACAAAAACCTTCAGTTTGTGATAGAGTTAAAGAAAAAAATTTATCAAAAATTGCAACAAAGTAAGTTGATTTTTATTCAAATAAAAATATTAGTTTTGACAGTATACAATTATTTTCAGAGGTGTTGTACAGTTGTTTAATTTGGTTAAGCAGCAACAAAGAACTGTAGAGAAAAAATTAAAAAATGTTGGATCATCAATTATAAAACAAGATAAAGTATTGGAATCTTTAGATAAAAAATCTTTTATAGATTCTATTGATCATAGAAAGGTAATCATATTATTTTTGTTACTTTAATATTATTAAATAAAATGTATGCACATAATTATAATTTATAACAATTATTGAAAAATTTATATATATATTTTTGTCTTAGGAAAATGATGAAGTTGGCTGGGATGTTCTTCGAGATGATTTTATGGGTGGAACTAAAATTAAAGACTGGGATAAACAAATGGAAAACGATATTGATAATGATAGTGGTTGATATCTGAGTCAGTTATTAATAACCCTTTTATTTAAATATACATCTAATGTTTTCTTTCGAAAAGTGTTGTCTGTACAATTTAAAATTATAGTTTCTATTCCTAATCTGTTAAATATTCACTTTTTTAAATATAAGATTTATTTTGCTTTGTTTTAAATCAAAAAAAGATATATTTAGGTAAAATATAAATTTTTAATATACTATTTAAAAATCTTAACTTAATAAAAATTTATTTTGCAAAGAGAATGTTAAAATTACAGAATTAATGACAGTAATTTAAATGTGTTATCCTCTAATTATTTTATATTCTGAGCGAAGCGAAGAATGTATTGGTTTTACTATAATGTTTTCTTTTTGTCTGAAGACTCTTTTTCGGGTAGAAATAATGGTCCGTTTACCATAAATAGGGTATGTTTTCAGTAGAAAATTGTGTCTAGTTGATATTTTATTTAGCTTATTTTTCGAACTTCTTAAAAAATTTTCCTTGGGAAAATAAAACTACAAAAAAAAATGGCAGAAAATTGGTAAAATTACGATTTCTATTATTTTAAATTTTTTATTTCGTGATAATTAGGTTTTGAACACTGGCACTTAAATTTTTTTTTTTGAACATTCACATAGGTATTCTACATTGAAGAAAAATTTGGAAAGATTAAATGATTTTCTTATTAAGTAAAGAGATTTGAAATGTTTTCCAAAAATGTATAATTTTACATGAAATTTTAGGTTTAACGGTTTGGAAATGTTATAAAAACCTACTCAAATAATACTTAATCAATTTACAAAATATTTTTAAAACCAACAAATTTTTTTTAAAAGTTTCTATAATTTGAATATTTAGTAGAATTGAATATTATGATATATTTTGATTTTATGCCCGAGACACATTTTCGGGTAGAAATAATGGTCGATTACTGTATAAGGTTAGGTATATCTGTACCTATATCTGTATAATATATTGTATTGTATTAGTTTTGCTCAGATTTATATTTTCTAATACAATATCATTGCATTTAAATCTTAATTATAATAAACCACTAAAATCTCTGAGGACCGAAGAGATGAAGGCGGAACGCCCGGAATTGACCTTCTCGCTTTTTTAGAAATATGTGTTATTTATTATTGCTTTTAAAAAACCTATCATTTCTATAAAACTATAATAATACAAATATATATAGTTATACAAATATATCTTTATAGGTATATTATAATTTTAATATTTTATATTTGTGTGTATTATACTTTATTGCTAAGTTTGTTGCTATGTTTTATTTTTAGTTAGTAAACATTAATTTTACAATACATAATATCACAATTGTGTAATATATTTTAATAACGTCTACTTTTTAGTTTTCATATTATTTATAGAAAATGGATTCGTTACATATATTGACTGATGAAGAATCGTATTATGCTATTCTATTTCCGACAATTATTGAATATAGCAATTCTCATACATATGCTAAACAACAGAATGAGTGTGGACAATATTATTCCAAAAATAAAGTTTTTGTTAATAATGGCGATACATTTAATGGAAAATATATTATAGAATACTTCCAAAAAACTGCAAATATTGATGTTAATGATTATACAAAAAATATTTCTGAAACTACATTTTTAAATGAGATAAATGGTTTAGATACTACGAAACTCAATAAAATATTAAATGAAACACAATATCGTTCAACACTAATTGAAAATATCAATATTATAAGTAGTATTGGGCTTCTCACAAAAGATCAATACAACAACTTTTTAGATAAGCCATCAAATACAAAGAAACTAAGTTTTTTAAGTAATAATTATAATAAATGTTCGATGTTTTTCAAACCTCATTTAGTTCCACTTCTTCAACCAAAAATAAAATGTAAAACGAATAAAAGTCATCTAAATTTAAAAATAATAACAACTTTATTTAATACACCAACAAATAAAACGCATATTCATTTGAAAAATTGTACTATTATAGAAAACAATAATATGTCGACCAAGTTAATGCAATGCAGTGTTACTATATTTGACATAACGAATGGTTCAGAAAGTGAATTACAACAAGCTAAAATGGCTTTCAATTATATATATAATGAATTAATTAAATATAGTGATAAAGAAATAACAAGACTTAAAGAAAATGGAATTATTAGAAAGTTTATATTAATATCAACTGTAATGACTTGGGTTACAGATACAAGCAATTACCCAATTTATGAGTATGAAGAAACATATAATAATAAAATACAAGAAAATATTTTAGAACGATTACCAATGACTAAATATCAAATAATATTTGAATTTGAGAAATTGATCTTAAAATCAAATTCATCAAAAATTAAAGATATTTTTAAAACTTATATAATTAGTACTGGTGTTATTTATGGTCATGAAGAAAATGCTTTACATAATGTTTTCATTAATGCTAGGAATAATCCTAAAGAAATGTATGTTTTGATGTTGAATCGAACAGTTCCTGTATTTCATATAGATGAATTAGCTAAATTAGTATTAACTATTTCAAAATATGATGATTATGTTAAACACCACTATGTACTAGCAGTTGAACAAGAATTGTGTAGTTTTAATAATATTATAAAATCAGTATGTGATGAATTATGTAATTCATGTTTGGTTTTAAAGGAGGACAACTTCATTAAGAAACAATACAAATTTAATACTTTTACATGGGATTTAATATGTAGCAATTTAATAATAGATCCTATGTTAGACATAAGTTTGCCTGATTATCAGATACAACGAAAACCAATAATTCTCAATATGAAACAATTAGCAAGTGAATTTATTAAAGCAACTAATTTAATATCTTTAAAATTGATAATTTATGGCCAAAACAAACACGTAACTAGTAATATTACAGAACTTCTATCTCAGTATTATCAAGTACCACTAATAAATATTCCTAACTTAATAAACAATTATATAAAATCCTTAGAAAATATTCAAAATGAATTAATGTTAAAAATTAATATTTTATATAAACAACGTACAAATATAATACAATCATTATCTAAATTGTCTGATCCATCACAAAATAAGTACTTCGATTGTAATGACAAATTTACAAATGAAATGTATTTCTCTGATGAACAAAATAATGAGGAAATGATTACGATAGACGATAGAAATCATATATTCGAAAAATATGAAAAATCAAATATATCAGATGATATATTTTCAGAATTGTCGGAATCAGAAACCGGTTTAAATATTACTAATATAAAATATAGTAATTATGCTCAAAACAGTATTTATAAACTATGCATACAAAATAAAAAAGAGAAAGACTTAAATGATATTGATAAAGAAATTAATAATATAAAACAAAAAATTGACAATTTAAATGAAAAATATGAAATCTATAAACAATATAAAAATAAACAACTATTAAATTTAGACAAACACTTACTGTTATTAATTAATGAAACATTAACTTCATTCTCTTGTCACAACCAAGGGTACATTTTTGATATATTCCCATTATCGTTCAACCAAATGGAATACCTAATTAAAAATGATATTATTTATCCGAATTTTATAGTTTTGTTAATCAATAAAAATAATTCTACATTGTATAAACACAAAATGGTTATGTATTCGACAAATAATAATGGAATTAGCAAACGTTATACTTTAGATCACAATGCTGAAACTGAATTTAATAATTTAAAATATCAAAAGTTGAACACTTACAAACGTGACGTTGATTATATTAATAGTAAAAACCAAACTGATATTTATGATACTCGTGGTCGTGATAATTTCAAAAACGATATCGCACAAATTTATAAAAATAACACTGAAAAATATGATGTATGGATAAACAATAATTTTGTTAATTATTTCACATATAAAGGTATCAATATATTGAGATTGACTGTACCATTGGAAATGGCTGATGAAACAAGACCTTATAATAATTTACAGTACCAGGTTTTTACAGATAGCATAATAACACGAATTGGTAATTCGTATTCCTGTTATAAAAGTTATATTTACACTAACAACACTATTATCACTACAAGACAAAAAATCTTAAATAAATTGAATACAATGAAACAACAATGGGACAATGAAATTGTAAAAACTCTAGAATGTAAAAAATATAAATATAGGAAATCGATCAAGATTGAAAATTTTTTAAAAATAAATATTTTGCCTAAATTGTTAAAAGAAATTTCTCAGGATAATACAAATATTACAGTTTCACAATTACCAGAAAAACGTTAATTAAAACCATATTAAACAAAATACAAAAGGAGAAAAAAATTAATTTATAAAATAGATTTAATGAAATCAATTGAGACATAATTTGAATATAATATATTATATGATTTAAAATTATATAAATATATATGTATATAGTATAATAAAAATAATATATATATTAGCATAATGGCAAATTGAAATGTAATAATGATTGCAATGAACAATATTTTATTTTTAAAATCTGATTGATCATATCCAAACTGATTTTTTTCAATTATTAGTATTATTTGGTAGCTTTTAAATTTAGCAATTAACTGTATCTGAAAAAAACTTCCTCTTGCAAAAATTAAGTAAAACAATGTTGGTAGCAATTGAAAAAAAGCGGGAAGGTCAATTTTAGACGTTTCTCCTTCGTCCTTTTGGTCATCGGAGAAATTAGTGGTTTATTAATTTATTATAAATACTATTTGAATGCAATGATGTTGCATTAGAAAATACGATTTTGAGCGAAACTCAATATATTATATTTATAATACACTCCAAAATATTTCCACCTGTATAAATTACCTATGTAAATAAATCCCTAAATAAATAAAGTCCCTACGATCAAAATTCAAAGAATTATCATGAATTAAACAAAATAAAAATTTAAAAAATTGTAATTTTGCCGATTATCAGCGATTTTTTTGGTAGTTTTTCTCCTTCAATAGAAAAACTTATGAGAAATTCGAAAAATGAACTAAATAATGTACCAACTAAATGCAATTTGCTACCGAAAGCACACCCTATTCGTGGTAATACGCAAGGCGTCAAGGCAGCTACTAAAGAAGAGTCCTTTTAAGTATATATTAATAAAAACTGCTTAATTTGTATATATTCAACATACTTGGATAAAACAAATATTATACATATATAATTATCATAATTATAAAATAAATATTTGTACTCGTATACAAATTAAACATAAAAGAACAGATTTATAAAAAAAATAATTAACACATTTTTATACAACGAGGAAGTATGAACTTTTTTCCTCTGTATTTGATTTTAAATATTTTTTTATTCTTTTAGGAGCCGATAATGACCGTTTTACTGATTAGTTTGATACAGGTGTACTCAACAGCATCCTAAGCGATATTCTTATATTTGGATAAATGTCTATAAAGCCGTTTTCTAAGATAAATTTGTATAACTCCAGTGATGACATTGTTTTTTCTTGTAGCTTCTGTAGAAAACAAATGAGCTTTTAAATGCAAACATTCGTTTTTTTATATCCCCTGGATAAAAGTCTTTCAGATTAAATGCTCCTTCGCAAACTTCTTGAATATTTACTATTTGTCTTTGTAAGAAAGTCAAAATTTTTACATAATTTTTCATAAGCTGTGCATATCACTGATAAACACCACGAAATGTATATGTATATATATATTATACATACGGTATAACAATATAACACAACTTAATATTTATTTCTAAGTTACTTCCTCTTAATAATATTCTATATTATACATGAACTATTTTTTCGTGTTAATCAATTTATATGTGATACTTTTTTACTTTTTTTTGGTGTTTTCCTGAGAATCCCAGGAAGACAAGAGCCTCTGGCAGCTGCCTAGTTTGCCTAGCTGGAAGTTCGGCAATGGTAATACAACCATTATTTATACCCGAAAATTTGTTTTCATTATATTAAAATTCATAAAATGTAATATTCATTACTACTAAAGATTATATATTTAAAAGCGTATATAAAAAATTTTGAATTATGATTATTAAAATATTTTGTAAATATAGATTAAGTAGTATATCATTATGCAACTTGAAAACAATTTTAAAATCGTTAAATTTTTATCTCTAAAATTGCAGGAATAATATTAAACACTTTTGGATCAATTTCATAGATCAATATTTAGTCAGAAAATATACCTATCCGTTCCAAAATTTTATTACGCATGAATACTACTTATGAGAAAAATAAAAAAATTTCAAGTCCTTACGTTAAAATTTCATTGAAAATTTTCTTGTGGGGGAGGGGAGCAAAAATTTAAGGAAAATCATAATATATAGTATATTAAAATAAAATACAAATACTTCTTGATTTTTGTAAAATAGGTTTTGTAACTACTATTTTGTAGATTAAACTTATAGTCTTATTTACCTAATTTAATTTTGAATATAAAATTAAAAATAATTTTAATGTTTTACATTTTTTAATTTTATTTATTATACAACTTTTCAAAATTAATTTTATTACATATTATATTATATAAATATTAAAATTAATAAAAATGTAATTTAAATATAAATTATAACTCTAAATTGTTTAAGTAATAAGTATTAATTTTATAACTATGATGACAAATTTTCAGGGGGGAAAAATTATAATTTGCTCGATATATTTATCGGGGGGTCAAATGCCCCCTCAACTCTGGCGCCATTGAATCCATCCATTATTTATACCCGAAAAAATGTTTTCAGACTATTAAAAACACATAAATATAAAGATTTTAAGTTTAAAAGCTTACAAAAAAAATTGTTACGATTTTCATAACATTTTGTAAATAGATAAAGTAGTAGGTATAGGAGTAGGCTTCCATAAATTTTTCAAACCAGACAAATAAAGATAAATAAAATAAAATTTGTCAAACTCAAAATTGCATGTAATATTAAACAATTTTAAAAAAATTTTAAAGCTCTATATTTAGCCAGAAAATCAACCAATTCATCTCAAAATTTTACCATGTGTGTATATTACTTATGCGAGTATTAAACAAAATGTCAAATCCCTATGATCAATACTCAATTACGAAATAAAATTTTTATAAATAACTGACACCGTAATTTTTTGGTAGTTTTTCTTCTGTCAAGGAAAAACTTTTAAGAAATTCGAAAAATTAGTTATATAAAGTACTAACTAGATTATATTTGGTACGGAAAAGGTACCCTATTTGTGGTAAACATTATTTGTACCCGAAAAAAGTTTTCATATATCATAAAAAAAAAAAATCATTTTTGTAAAATAATACATTCCTTGCTTCGCTCAAAATCTAAAATAAATGCAGTATTTTTTTAATTAATCAAATTAAATTAATTATAAAGGTACATTTATTTTTAATATTCAATATCTCTTTGATATTTAATCAATGACAGTACCTCCAAAAGTCAATAATCTAGTCATTTGATTTATATATATATTATGTTTGTAGAAGGAATAATAATATTCATAAGAAATGTTGGACATTAAATTTATATATAAGACTGTCTTATATAAATATGTGACTATAGTATAGTCACATAATTACATTAATAGTATACATTCTACTGTTTATTATAGCTAGGTAATTTCTATTAGCTGTCACTGCCCTACAATAAAATATAGTACTATGTACCAAAAACATCAAATGGTGCAAGGTCATTTTAACAATTATACATATTATGTATAATTAATTATATATATATTGTTAATAAATACAGGTATGTATATTCAGTATTATATTATTTTTTATATATAAACTTATATATTATGAAGTATTATATCTAAAGGATATTCAGTAAATTATTAAATAAACTCATATTAGTTAAATATAATAAAGTATTAATATGTAAATTAGTTGTGTCGTTTCAATTTGTATACTAGTATTGGCCACTGTATAAGTTGTAATGCTAGTTTTTGCATGTTATTTAAAAATATTTCAGAGTACTATGTACCAAAAACTTCAGGTGGTACAAAGTAATCTTAACAGTTATATGTATAATTTATTGTATAATTATTATTAAATATAAGTACGTACATCATATTTTTTTTATTTCTAATTTATTTTAGTACTTTATAGTACCTATTATTTTAAAAAATCTATTTTGTTTTTTCCAACCAGTAAAGCTGATTTACAATGTTTAACTTTGTTCTCCATTTTACATCATCTTCAGCAAACCTTTTTAATCCGGTCCAAGTTTGTATCTATTATATATATATTATATATTTAAAGGATATTCAGTAAATAACTAAATAACCTCATATTAATTAAATATAATAATGTATTAATATGTAAATTAGTTGTATCGTATAAATTCGTATACTGAATAGTATTGACGACAGTATAAACTGTAATGCTATCTTTTGAATGTTATTTAAAAAAAAAAATGTATATTAATCCAAAAAGAAAATATAAAGCTTTTATTGTGTTTACATTACTATATTCAAATAAAATAGAGAGATGCATTATAATATCATTATTAATAATTAGTATTTCAAATAGAATTTAGATTTATTCAGAAAAATAAAAATTAATAAATTACTAATGACTAGAAAATAGGTATTAATGGTAAATATTAAAACTATATGCTTATTTCCAAACAAGTATAACATTATTAAAAGATAATTAATTTTAAATTATTAAAATCAAACTAATAATTTATAATAAAGCAAGTAAAATGTATGTAAAATGTGTGTTATAATATACCTAATTCTATTAGTTTAATCATTGGTTATAAATACTATTATATAATCAAGATTTTAAATAAATTGTATATAATTATAAGAAATACAAATAATTTAAAATCACTATACATCTTCAGGTTTAGACAATTTGTTCACCATTTCAGCGATCATATCATTCTCAATGAGTCCAATAAATTTGTCAACCACATGACCATTTCGAATAGCTAAAACCGCTGGTACAGCTTTAACTTCAAATGTATGAACTAAATCAGCATTTTTCTCCACATCTACTATTGCTAAATGTAGAGATGTTGAATCTCCAACTATTTTTTTTAACATTGGTGTTAATGTTAAACAAGGGTCACACCACTCTGCATGGAAGTTTACAATTACTGGAATATCACTTTTTAATACATTTTGTATAAAGTCTTCACTTCCACATATTGTAAATAATTTATGACAAATACGATCGACTGAAATTGATCGTGTTGTTGTTTGATGAATCTTTTCCAAACAACGAAATCGGTTTAATGACATTGCTGGTATAGTGATTTAGCTTTATAATTTATAATACCCAAGATTTCAGTTGTGGTACTGTTTTACGACTCATAACATGTGAAGAGAACAGTCCTGTTAATCCTATTGCTGCACTTATAAAGAGTATACTTAAAGTTGCTAAACGCCAAATAAACAGTGGATCTACAATCTAAACAGAAAAAACAAGTCTGTAAATATTATTTATATGAGAAACAAAAGTATTTTATATAACATACAATATGATAAGTTTTAAGTTCATAAACAACTATAATTAAATTAAAATTAAGATAATATTTATATTAAATTTGATTATACTATTCTATTAAATCAATATATAATATCTGTAATATCTGTAATTATATATTTAAAGAAATGAAATTGTTCAATCAATGTAATGTTTAAAAAAAATAATTATTGTATAATACCTATTTAATAAGGTAGACATTTGTACATAATTAGGTAGTTTTTAGGATTAAAGTGCCAGTTATGTGTTCTTTTAACCATTGTTGTACCATTTTAATATATTGTTAAAAATATTTTGAATATATTATATTATTTTAAATATTTTAATTTCGTGATAACTAATTGAGTTTTAATCATAGTGTCTTGAAAATTTTTATGAGTTTTATTAACTTAGGTAAACTTCATTACAAGAAAAAATTTAGAAACAAATGGTTGATTTTCTGACTAAGTTTAGAGTTTTGGCTTTTTTTATAAAAATGTTTAATATTTTCCACAATTTTTAGTTTATTGGTTTAAAAATGTTGTCGAAGTCTAGACATATACGACTTATTGTTTTTACAAAATATTTTGAAAATCGTGACTGACAATTTTTTTTCATAACTTTATAAAGTAAGAATTTTTGAAAATGGGCAAAATTACGGTTTCATTATTTTATTTTTTGATAACTAAATAAGTTTAGATCGTAGGAAATTGAAATTTATTTTAAATATTTACATTCGTAATTTACACACGTAAAATTTGGGAATGGATTAATAGTATAGCATATTGTAATATATTGAGTTTCGCTCAGAATCGTACTTTCTAATGCAATATCATTGCATTCAAATCTTAAGTATAATAAACCACTAATTTCTCCGAGGACCGAAGGGACGAAGGAGGAACGTTCACAATCGACATCCTTACTTATCTTTACTTTTTGTTTTTAATATTATAACACTGTTTGTATTGGTTTGTCGTATTTAATTACATATGTAAATTTACAATTAAAAAGTATATTCAATTATATTTCTAAACTGTAAAATTAATGATTTTATTGACTTGATTTATATTATATATTCCTAATATAATTAGGAAGGGCTATTTATATGTTTATGTTTTGTTAAATTGAATATTATTATTATTAATTTTAAGTAACAAATTAATTATATGTATCTATTATGTAATGTAATAACACTATGTTTTAATAAATATAAATTGTAATTTGTGTATTTTAAATATACGTCTTCGGAGGATGTTATATCCACATGTTGTTTTCATCTATCTAATGGGAAATATAGCAAAATCACAGGAATGCAGAACATAAATTGTGATTTAGGTTAAACTTAAAGTATAAACGTCTATTAGTAGACTATATAGTTAAAGAGAAGCGTATTTCAGAGAGAATGTCAAATCCCGTTTGTAAATTATCACCTGGCAATTTTAGTGTATTAAGTTTTATATTTTTTTAATACGCTGTAACTTTTTTTCCAGATGTTATTTTACAAAACAGATACTATCGTCCTTGTTCTAGCAAAACACACTAAGTCCAAAAAATAATTTTTGGGAATAAGCTTTTTAAAATAGTACAAACTTTAAAATGTTTCCCTGATGTAACTTATTTCATTTTTCCGTAATTTATTTTATTTTCCTTTATACATATTAGTTTAATATGGTTATTTGTCACTAATAATATAATTATTCTGCATTTTATTGTATAAAAATCCCAAAAAATCCACTATATTCTCTCCAAAATATGCCCCTCTTTCAATAATTAATAGATGTTTATACTCTAAGTTTATCCTTACCATCACAATTAATATTTTGGGTTTCTATGATTTTTCTATGTATTATAGACAGTATCAGTGTCATCATTGAAGAACATGTAGGTAAAGCGTCCTCTTAAAACCAAGCTACTAGTTTATAATACACTATTATTATTATATTTATTTTTATTCTATTATATTAATAATTTTATATATTATCTATCATTTATCTATAATTAATATGAATTATAATGTTAACATACCTTGTCATCTGGTTTAGGAGAATCTGTTGCACTACGAGGTATTGATATTAATATAATTGTTATTAAAATTGTAAACACAAAAACAATTGGTCCAATACTATGACGTGTTCGCAGGGACAGTAGACACAAAATAAAAGATGATAACCAAAGTCCAATTAAAATAATAGCACCTACACCAATTGTAGCAGAAGACATTTCACCTAAACAAATAAACAAATATATACTATTTAAATAATAACTTAAATTAAGAAAATAAAAAATTTAAATATATTATTCAAAATTTAACTGTTACTAATTTAAATATAACATGTAATCTTTATTCTCTTGAAAGTTTTAGCAACTCTAAGTGCTTTCTGGTACATACTAAATTTTTATTAAAAATATAGAAAATAGAAACCTATTACAGAGAACCATAACTAATGCTCTTTATTTCATATTTAGGATGATCAGAATTTTTAGTTACAAAAATGTATTGAATAACAATTTTATATCATTCCCACTATTGTTGTGCATTTGTAGACAACACAAACTTACACTTTTATAATTGAAAAATAGTATTTTTATTTTTGTTAGTAAAAGATAACATACTACGAAAATTGAAGTACCCTCCATACTGTGGGTGATTAGTTGGACGGTTTTTATGTAAAGGGGCACAAGTCATATTTTGACATTTTATTTTTATGCATTAATTTTGTGTGAAATTTTGTGCTCGATCGAATGAGAGCACTCTTGTGGTTGTACGAGGATTTATCACAGTATATTAAAATGTGTTAAGGCACATGTCAAAATTGACATTATTTTAATGTGCAAAACAGCATAAGTCAAATGAATTTATTCATAATTTTATTAGTTTATATTAATTTTAATTAGTTTACCAGTTTGTACGATTTCTAAAAGAACATTACATACATTGTCTTGTGTTACAAATGAGTATTTTTATATTATTTTCTACCTTTATTAGTTCTAAATAACTAATTCAGAAAAATAATGTAATTTAAAACTTCAGAAAAATGTTTTATGAGTCTTCTGAAAACCAACGAAAAATGACTTGTTGCCCCTTTACATAAATACCGTCCAGTTATGATAAGAAATCCTTATGTTGTGTTCCTACTTCCATTATATTGCCTACATTACCAATTTCTTATATTATATTGAATATCAATAATATTTTATTTTCATCATTACCAAAGTTATAGTCTATTCTAAAAATATTAAATAATATGTTAAATGTTAATTAGAATAATTAATTTAAATTAATATAATAAATAAAATACAACTTATATCATGATATCAATAAAACTATAAATTGAATGAATAAAACAAGAAAGAGCAGCTATTCAGTATCTACAAGTTTCTTATATGTTTTGTTGGTGTCTGTTTTAATAGTTAAAAGCAACAAAATTTGATTCTGGTCCATTTTTATTTTCCAAAATAATTGTTTTTAATTATATAAACATTAAACAAAATATTTTTAAAAAAAATTTGCCAAGAAATAAAATATATAATAATAAAATATGTACTATTGGTATTTAATAAATAACTGAATGTAAATGCCCTTATATTAATAATTTATTTAATGAATAATAATTGACCATTGTTAATTAAAAACTAAATGTATTAAAAAATATATATCAACAAATTTATATAATACTTTAACATTAATAAATAGCTAATATGTTATATTTAAATTTTAATGTTATATTATTAATTTTGTAATTACCTGATATCTTGAAGACATTTCAATTGATAAATAACATATAATAGCTACAGACCCTAAAACATAACAAAAATATAAATAATTATATAATTGGTAACTGGAAACTGGTAATAGCTTAATTATTATTTGTTTAATATTTGAACACTTACATTTTTTATCTCTAAACTAAACTATAAGGTTATAGGAATGACAAAATAGATTTAACCATGATTATAAGTATTGCGTAGTGTATAACTAGTATTACTACTGTCAGTGGCTTCGCGATACAGTGTTTCATGAGACCGTGGCCTCATAACCACTTGGGTGGTGGTACCCTTTGGCTACATATTTACTACTTTTACTACCCATTTACTACTTAGGTGCTGGTAGTTGTAGCAAAATATTTATAGTTGCCTCATAGTTGCTAATTGTTCGCGCCACTGACTACTGTACCTTGCAATATTTTAATGTTCTTAAATTAATAACAATAATAACATAGGTATTTATCTGGTAATATTGCGATAAAAATGTATAATATATTATATTACATGAATAGTTTTTCATTATTGGTATTAAAAAAGTGACAAATTCAAGTCCCATGACTGAAATACCTGAATTTAGGACGAGACACGAGAACCTCAATAAAAGACAAATTGTCAATGAAAATTGAATGATGAATTGACAAGTTATACTTATGACCTAATCACAGACCATAGAAACATAAATATAAAAATAAATATTAAATATAACTACATAGTTCATAATAATATCATGACAAAACAAACAAACAAATTTATTTTGTCATGAATAATATCACATATAATAAGAAAAACTATATTTTCATCACAATTCACAATTTAAGATAATATACTCAGCAGACAGCACAGATATATAATAGATAATAAGTTATTATCCATATCTGTGATACCATAAACACGGTTGTTTCATATAATCTGTGGTTGAAGCAAATGTGATTAATAACAGAGCTTCGCAGCAGCATGATTTTTGGCATTCAGAACCACGACTGCAGCGCCACTGGTCACTGGATGTCAATGACTACGTTAGTATTTTATTGAGTTTTCATAGGTCATAATCACATATATATAAAAAAATTATATAGATTATATAAAATTATATAGATATTATAGATATCTTTAACAAAAAAGTTACGTATTTTAAATTTTTAACATTTTAACAAGTATTTCGAGGATAAATGGTCCTATAATGTCATATTATATAGGTACCAATATTACATTTCAATTTCCATTATTTAATGAAAATAAACACATTTAACAACAATATAATATAATAATAAATAGTAAAATATTAAAAATTATAATTTAATGCGTACATTTATAACATAAAAATAAATATATATAAATATAATTTATATTATTAAAATTTAATGTATCAAATAGTCAATAAAAAAATTAAAACATAAATAATATACCTCCTATAGCAAATAAGTCATTTAAAATATTTAATTGTTAATAAATAATAATTAAATAAAATTAAAAGTAATAATTTATAAATAAAATCGATTTTATCAATTTTGTTCTCAAAGATGATTTATGTTTAAGTATCTTAGGCATATTAAATAATTTTTAAAAACAATGCATTCTGATATTTATAAATGATTAACTAATTGCTTTAAATAATATATATTCATGGCTTGGTGCTCCTAAATCAATATTAATTGGATGTGTATCAATTTTCAAATAAAAAATGCTAAATGTTTATATTAAAAATGTTCATTTAAACATTAATCAAATTATTATAAAACGAACAATGATAATATTCCCTCATAATAAGTTCCATAAGTGCATTTTTTCCTTATTTGTTTTGCAATACTTTGATCACTATTTGAATGAAAATTTGACACTGCAAAGTTCACATTCAAATTCTTTAAGTGTCATGTAATTTTCTACAATGAACATAAAGGCACTTTCTTAAGAAAATGTTCTATCGCAGAATGTACATTTAATAACACAATCAATTATAGATATATAATTAAAAATTTAAAATCCTTTTACTTCTAATTATTTAAATATTATTTTTATTAACTAAAATCATAAAATAAGACTAAAATGATAAATCATCATCAGTAAAATACTAACGTAGTCATTAGGTGTTTTCACGATTAACTAAATGTAACCTGGTTACTATATTTTATAAACAAGCGTTTTTGCGATTTCGTTTACTACTTTGGTTTTAACTTTTGGTTATAGGTTACTGATATTTTATAACCGATCAAACGTTTCATGGTGAGCTGTGAAGGCATCTTAATAGTTATATCATTTGGTTATTGATAATTTGGAAACGTGATAATATGAAATTCAAACCAAAGAATATTTGTTATTAAACATAATTGTTTTATATACATAAAAATACATATAGATAAATAGTATAGGAAATTAATTAGTATACTTCACTATTAAATGCATTAATAATTTCTCACATTGTAATATTTTGTTTAGATGTGTTTACATTTTTATAGAATGTGTTCTCATATATTTTTTGTCATTAAGGTTTAGAAAATTGAACGCTTTTGGTCCTAAATAATCCTTAAATATCTGACCTATTCCTTTTTTTTGCAAAATTTGTTTTAATATCGTAGGCAATAGTTTCTCAATTGAGTTAATTGATTTAATATAATATTTAAAGTTGCGATTTTCATAATTAATGATTATTAATACATAAAATAATAAAAATATTTAGTATTATTTTATAAACTTTAGAGCATAGATTAAATATATTGTATATTCTTTCTAGAATATAGAATATGTAGTCTAGTCTTTCGGTTATTTATTTTCTATAATATTGTAATAACCACAACCAACACGAATGGAAAACGATGGTTTTCGCGGGTCTTTAACCAATAAACAAAATTTTATAAATACGACTGATAATACATATAACCAGGTTAATCGCGAAAACACGCATATTGGCATCCAGGCAGCGTTGCGATCGTGTTCCTAGATAGCAAAAATCATGTTGCTGCGAAGCTCTCGTACAGATTATATGAAACTGATAGATAGAATTGTTATAATATAGATAGAATGGTTATAGTACGACCATAGACATATAATATATATTATAAGTCTATGAGTACGACTACAGATCAATATATCAAGTACGACCATAGAATAAGACAGAGAACGACATATACTATCTAAAGATCGACTACGGGTAAGATTAGATATATCACAGATAATATAAAATGGATATATCAATTAACCGTAGGAATAGAGTACTTCTAAAAAATAATAAGAAATCCTTATCGAAGGAATCTTATCTTTGGAAGAACGACCAACACCAATATTGAAAATTTTTAAAAATTCGAAAAAAGAAATTTTATAATTTATAATATAAAATATATATTTATTATATATAAAAATAAATATATAACTTGGTACAACAAATCGATGGATATTTTCGATTTGGATTGGATTTTTTCGAGCGAAACGATGGCGCTAAGGAGCGTAGCGACGAGTTTCAGTCAGGGTAGTCATGCGCATGTATTATATTAATAAGTAGTTAAATTTAAAAAAAATTAGATTTCTAATAAGTTAGATTTTAATATTTTAAACTTTTTGTTTTTAAGGTTGGTGTGGTACTTCCAAATAATCCGAAACCCTTATCATTTTTGGAACTAATTATAATGTAATTTATTAAATACATCCATAGATAATAGAAGTTCTACTTCTATTATCTATGTATACATCCCATTTCCTATAAAATTTAATTGAACATTATTAATTATTACTGTGTGTAACGTAAAAAGAAAACTAAATATTTTTTCTTACGTGGCTACACTGAATAGCATAGGGTTCGTTATCAGCCAAAATTGAGTCTATTCCTTATCTAAGCTATTATCCCTTACTCCATTTTGCTTTTTATAGTATATTTTTTTGTTTGATATACCTGAGTTTAACTTAAAATATTACAACTAATATTGTTGTCGAAGAGTTTGTATTTTTCAATTAATTTGAAAATTGTCTATGTTAAATATTGTAATATAAAAACTGGAGACAATGAACGGCCCATATATACCTTATAAAAACAAGTAATTACTTAATACTTAATAATATTAAATTAAATATTTGTCAATTTTATAAAGTATTTATTTAATGTTATACATGTTTGTTCTTCATTTATTCAAATAATTATATTATATTTAGATCAGAAAATATGCAAACAAATATAAAAAAAAGACCATGGCAATCTAGTGGAAAAATATTAAAACCTAAAAATAGTAAACTGACATTTTAATTTTAATTATTTAAAAAATTTAATATTTTTAATTTATAAACTATATTTTTCAATTATTTCAGAAAAATCTAAACAAAATGATATTGAAATTAGTTATGGTAATTCTTCTTTTGATATAGCTACATTATTCAAATTGGAGATAGAAGAAATATTAAATAATACTAAGCTATTAAATACAATTATAGAAGATATACAACCTTATGGATCAAGAGTTTCTGGCATTTACACTAATGATAGTGATGTTGATATTCATATAAGCTACAGTTAGTATTGTTAATTTAATCATTTATAGAATTGTAAACTTACTTAGTTAAAATCAATTAAATAATCTTGTTTTTGAAATAGGTATTTCTAAATCTATTCTAGTCATGAATTTGGTGTTTATAATTTTAACATTTTAAAAAAAACTAATTTTGTTTTTAAATCAATTTCAGCTTCAAGATTGCCAAATAAAAAAGTAATACGTTTATTTGCTAATAATCTTCGCAATAGCCAAGTATTCATTCAAATAATACCTTTACTCCATGCTAAGATACCTATTATAAAATGCATTCATAGAAAAACACGTATTAATTGTGATATATCATTTAATAATATTAGTGCTGTTTATAATTCTCACCTTCTCAATTATATTATAAATATGGACCATCGTATTAAACCAGTTTTAATGAAGTTCAAAACTTGGGCTAAAAATATTGGTCTTATAAGTACAAATGGATTTTCTAGTTATTCATTCTATTGGCTAGGATTGTTTTGTATGCAAGTTATGGGAATATTGCCATCAATTTGTGATTTACAAAAATCTGTACCGGAACTTATAGTTGGACATTGGAATTGTGCATTTCCTGAAGAGCAACCAGAATTTTTAAATGACCAGCAAACAAATCTTACTGAGAGTGATATACTAAATGAAATCTATAAATATTATTCTAGTTTCAATTTTGATTCTTTTGTAATAAGTCCATATACTGGTTACCCATTATTGAAAAAAGATTTTGATAATGTTGAACAACTTCCAGAAGAATTATGGAGGTACAAGCAATTTTATAAAGAAAATAAAGAACACCATAAGTTATTATTTTTAGGAGTTTCTAAGTTTAATATTTATACTCAAGATCCATTTCAACATAATTCAAATATTACAGCTAGAGTGACACCAAAAGTATTTGAGAAATTTGTTAAATCTTGTGTAGCATTAAATACCAAACATAATAATTTAAATAAACTCGATCTAAACGTGGATACAATTTTTAAAAAAATGTAATTTTGTATGACATACTAATAAAATAATTTTAATTATGTATATTTAATTTATTTTTACAATATTAAATGTATTGTAACACTTATTCAGTTTGTAGATTAAAATTTAAAATAAATGAGCAATATGCACTTTTACTTATATGAATATATTGTCAAATAATTATTAAATATTAATAAAATGTTATTTTAGAAGAGAACAGTGCACTTGCAGATAGATCCCAACACCGAGTACATAGATACCCTGTTAAAATGAGATCTGTAGTCCGTTGCCAATCTGTGTGTATAACATGATGTCGTTTTTTGCTAAAGTCTCAAATATTACATCATTCAAGTATTGACAACTAACATGTACACATAATATAAATGTTAGTATATTAACTAATATAGACACTGAGTAGACAGACTAACTGTCTACTAGTGACCAGTGTGAACACGTAAGAAAGTATGCAGACAGCACACGCAGCATAATGCTACAAGTGTTTAATACTATTTGGTGATCAACTCGATGAGAGAAACATCCCACTGTTATAGATGGAAACTCGTTGCTGTCTATTAATCTCATTTTGAACAGAGTTTATTGTTGAGTATATATTAGTGAATTGATCATGTCAGAGAACATTAAGGCCAGGGCCGCTATTTGAAAGAGAGCAGGATGTCCCTCAGCCCCCTATTTTTTCACATATTTTATCGCACCGATACATGCAAATGCGACCTTTATAATCTACAATTACATGAACTTATTGTACTTTAGTATATTTGTACTATTTTGTTATTTGTATTTTATATCCTTGTGATTTGTTTAGCAGTGAATAATGATATATTTTTAATACAATTATAACTAAAAAATACATCGCAAATGAATTTGTCAGTTATATAATAATTATAATTTTTATTTAAAACTTGGAATCAGTGATCTATAAATAAGGGTTCCATGAAGTTTTAACCTCACCCAACATTTTAAATTGTCTGTTAACTATGTACTGATTTTATTTAAAAAATAAAAATTAAATAAGTTGAAATATTTTTTCAGTGGATAGGACCCTTACATGAAATAAAATCAGTATTTTAGCTAAGTGCCTACTTGGAATATAATATAGATGGGTCGCGTTAATCCAAACATGCTCGAGTGTTAATTGCTTCATTGCTATATTTAAAAACATACTCAGTAGTGTATTTTCAAATTTTTTTTATAGGAGGTTCAAATTTTTCTAATAATTATGAAAGTATAATATATTGTTATAAATACTTAAGTATTATGAATAAATAATTATAAAAAAAAAGAATATTTTAAATTGTGTTTTGCTAATGTTATTATTAATTTATATTTTTCGACTGGAATCTTGTAATATAAATCTTGTAAAATAAAATATATTTTTATTCAGCTGTAATTATAAAATTATAATTTTTTTTATGATCCTGGTGGTAGAGTTGACACCTGAGATCTCTTCCCCCCCTGTAAATTACACTAAACACATCCAATACCTTATATATATTATAATTTTGTAATTGCTTGCGAAAACAAAGAAAATAATTATAATTTTCAACAATACATCACACTATACATGAACAGTACATTATCTATATCAGTGTAAATAAGGCTAAGTATAAAATTTTACTCTACTAGTGTCAATATTGTAATATAAATTTAATAATGCAGTGGTTAACTAGAATTTTTATCTGGGTAGGTCCAAAATTAGGAAACATTTTCAATAAATATTTTGATATTGAAATACATTCAGTATAATATATTGATAATTAATGTAAATTTCAAAAACAATTTTAATAAATTTAATTTTAATTATAACTACAGCAACTAAAATTTTTGAAATAAATGGGTAGAATCTACAGCAAATATTTTCAAAAAGAAAATTGCTGTAGCTACTGGCTACCTGGGCTGTCATTTAATCACACCAAACGATTTCTTATCAGGCCTACTCTGGTGGCAAGTGGTTGGGGGTGATGTCTATTTTGGTAAAATTTCTGTGTCTGTGATTTATATGATGGTTTAATTTTTAATAAATTCACAAGTTCACTACCTTACACGAGAATTTTTTTTTTTTTAAACCATAGGTTGGTTTATTTAAAATATATAATCAGACAAAAGTTTGAGAATAAAATAAATATTTGAGGATTACAAATAATATGACAATTTTTATTTCTAAATCAGTATATTAGGTAAAGAAAACAATCATTTTTGGATTATTGCATTAATTTGTCAAATGATAAATATAATGTTTAAAATAATAACAATATATAAGATTATATCAAAATTAATATAATGTATATGTATGTTAAATTATTTTTAATATCCCTAATTACTTATCAATTATATTAAGTACAAAATATACAATTATGTATATTTTTCTACAGCTTTGTTATTTTTATTTTCAACTATTATAAATAAATGTTTTCATAAATGAATTAAATTTTATAATTTAAACTAATATTCAAATATTTTGCATTCCTGTTCAATTATTTTAATGTGTTCCAACAATTTTTTTTCTGTATATTTCTTTAAAAAATATTCTATAGCATAACCTACTCCGTGAGGTCGTGTACCAAAAAAATCTGTTATGCCATCAATTTCATATTTAGTCCTAAATACGAAAATATAAATTACATTATTATTGACAAATACATAAAAATAACAAATTAATAATAGGTATTACCATATTGGATTTGGTGTGATAGACAGTGTAATTATATTTGATAATGTTGCTATTTCTGACCAACTTAAGTTTCTAGTTCTTGCCCAAAATTTTTGACCTTTTTCATCGTACCAACATTCTTCTTCAATAAGAATTTCTGGAATATGTAGAATTTGATCACGTCTTAAAACTTGGGGAATAATGTTATGACATACTAGCCTATGTTTTGTGTATTCAAATCCATGTTCATCTAAAAATGTATAATAATTATTATAATACCTATTACGATTTAAATTAAATACATATGAATCACATAATGCATTTATTTAATTGAAAAATAATATAATGACTATAACTATAATATATTAAGTAATAATACCAATATGCTCATCAATTAATTCTGAAATTTTAACGACGTCATCTTTTTGTCTGATTTGATTGTAAGATGATTTAATTATTTGAAATGGTTGTTGGAATATATGCACCAAAGAAACTGTCAAAACCATTATTATATATTTGCAATTTATAAATCTACTAAAATTGAACAAATATTAGTTCTTATACTTATTTCCAGAACATAATTATTTGATACTTTGATTAAGTAGGTGTAATACTATATACAATACAATCGACCAACAGCGTTAAACGTCCTATAATTGTTATGAATAATTTTAAATCTAAATTATTTGATATTTAGATAAATATGAAGATATTGACGTAATAAAAATATAAACATTGAAATTTGAAGGACTATTACACATTGGACTTGGGAATTTGAATAGTATAGCCATTGATTATATATACCTATGTATACTAATAGTACACTTATATACGCTAGTATTTAGCACAATCGTATTTACTATTTACTATTTGTTAACTATGAAAAATTGAATTTGACCTAGCTGCCAGAGGTCATATTACACTATTAGTTATGGTATTACAAGTATTGATTTTTTTTTTATATTGTTTATTTCTATTTAGTAATTACATATATATCATGTATATAAAGTACCTACCATTGAATATTGATTATAAAATATAACTAATTTGTTGATCTTGTATAATCATTACTATAGTCTGGGCCATAAAGTAGGGGTGACCATCAAGGTTTATAACATATGTAATATTCTAATATATCATTTACATGATATATATTATATTATGGCCATGTCATTTCACATTCTACAGATTTACAGGTTTTGTTATAACCACTGAATTATAGCTAGTATCGTAGAATAAGATACATTTGTATACACGCAAGCCAAAAATAATATGGTAATTAAAATTACTCTCAAGAACAGCTGATTTATGGCATCAGGGCGCCCTCTAACTATATGAAATAAATACTAAATTAATCTATGAAAATACAGTCTGTGTTATAATTACGATTTAAGATATACCTATTCTATGTTATGAGTCTGTTATACGATTACTCGAGTTATTACCAGTCTTAAAATAAGTCATATCACGATTTAATATATTAGTATCTTTAATGTCTAATATTTTTTAGTATCGTGGGTCAAATTTAACCTATTCTGTGTTAATAGAATAACTACAATAGTAGTAATTACATAAATAATAAAGAAATGGATAAATTACCTATATACTATAGTACAATGTGAGGTAGTGTTCCAAAAGAGGCGGAAACTGAGGCGATTTATCATAATCACAACCTTACCTAACCACACGATTGAGAATGAGATCTTAGCATACGCGAAACTGAGACAGATCCGGTGGGCTACACGCTCAATATCTTAAATCTAACAAAACTTACATGCATATATACATTATATATATACACACAATCTTATGTACATAATATATCAATCCTTTGTTGAACTAATTAACAAAAAATTCAACTTTTCCTGTCATATTATATGTCAATATTTTAATATAGTAATCTTTAATATATCCATCAAGAGCACAATCATTGAACATTGCTTTGTGTTGATGAAATAAAAATTATATTTGTTGTAAAAGTGGATTGTATATATTTTATTTATAGTTTTTGTTATAAGTTTTTAGTTAATGCACATTATATTTTATTAATTATTTAAATCAAACTATAATAATAAAACGAATGAACTTAAACGGCTGTAAAATAATATTTTGGTATTAAAATAGTAAAAAAATATAATTCGCAACGTACCTAAATATGTTACGATTTACGATTATACGAAACTTTTAAGACAAGTGAAAACGGCTTTTAATAGTTAATATTTTATATTTGTAATAATTGTGTTAAGAAATAATTTAAAATTTTTACAATTATTGTAATATTATATTATACATTCCTTAAATATTTGAAATATACGCTAAATTTTTTTAATATTTTTTTAAATGTATTTAAACAAAATACATCTCCCAGAGAGGCACTATGTATTTAGTGTTACGGGCTTAGCGGACCTGGGGTCCCGAGCTACGGGCTGACTTTAATTAGTTGGCCCAAACTGGTCCTCCTGGTTGGGGCTTGAGCGAAGGGCCAACAACCCGTCCTTTTTAAAAACCAAACTCTTGTTAAGAAACTTCAACTAAAGCCTCGGATTGTGGATATAAATGGACCCCGGATTGGAAATAGAAACCGGAAAAAATTGGATTTACGAATTGGAGCGTGGAACATAAGAATTTTATTTAAACCAGGCGCACCGAAATGTATTATTGAAGAAATCACAAGATACAAAATCCCCATAGTAACCATTCAGGAGGTTCGATGGCTTAACAGTGGTAGTATACAAAGTGGCAACTCAATAATATTCTATAGTGGTCGACAAATAGGTAGACACGAGAAAGGAGTTGGTTTTGTGATTGATAAAGCAGTGATGACTCAAGTAAAAACTTTTGTGCCAGTGAATGAACGCATCTGCTACATACGAATCTCACACCAGAAACTAGATTTAATAATACTGAACTACTATGCGCCGACTGAAAATGCAGATGACGAAGAAAAAAATAGTTTCTATGATGATTTAGAAAGAACTTTTGATTCATTGCCTAAAAACTGTATAAAGTTAATTGTTGGGGATTTAAATGCTCAAGTTGTTAGAGATATATCCTTTGGACAAACGATCGGAAAAGAAAGCTAGCATGCTACCACAAACGACAATGGTCACAAAATAGTTGATTTTTGCTCCTCAAAAGACTTCATAATTAGCAGCACTTATTTTCCAAGAAAAAACATTTATAAACATACATGGCCTGCTTCAAATGGGAGAACAAAAAGTCAAATTGATCATGTTATCATAGACAAGAGGCACAAAACCTCAATTCGTCACATTCGAAGTTACAGAGGAGCAGATGGAGACACAGACCATTATTTAGTTGTTGCAACGTTTACACTAAAACTATCAGTAAAATAGATAAGTAAGATACAAACAGGAAAGAATAACAAACTTGACATAGAAAAAGTTAGGAATTCAAAGGAGATAGATATATACCAAAGAGAATTATGTGAAAATCTCAGGAAATATAATCTTGCAGAACATGAATCGGATAACATAACACTGAGGTCAATGACTAAAGAATCTCTAACAAGAGTTGGTGAAAGATTACGAGACAAGCACATTAAACAAAATAAAAATCATTGGTATAACTTGAAGTGCGAAGTTGCGATTAACATGCGAAACTTAGCTAAACAAAATATGATGCTAAATCCTACACCAGAAAGCATAAAATAATTTTTAAAACTTAGAACTTTAGCAAACAAAGTGATTAGGAAACAGAAACGTGAAATGGAAAAAAAGTTATAGAGGATATCGAATTATATAAGAAAGATCCAAGACTGTTTTTCAAGAAGTGTCGGTCTGTTAAGGAAGGATTTAAAGCACGTACTAATTTTATTACAGACAATAGTGGTAATATAATATCAGAACCTAGTGAGATTGTAAACAAATTTTAGGAATTTTTTGAAAAATTGCTAAATAACAAAAATAACGGAAGTAACAATAATGAAAAGTACCAAGAACTAGTGTATCATACAGCAGAACCTGAACTCCTAGCTCCAAATATCGAAGAAATTGAAATAATCATTAAATCGTTAAAGAACAATAAACCTCCAGGGGGTGATAATATAAATTCTGAACTACTAAAAATTGCAGGAAAAGAAATATTAATTAACCTACACCAGATTATAACACATATATGGAATAGCGAACAAATAGTATATCGTTTTCAATACTTAATACACTTAAATCTGATAAACGTTGTTGTGTCATAGTACTTCTCAAATAATTCTTAATTAGCTTTAATTTTGAGAACGAACGTTCTGCTGTAGCTGATGTTACTGGTATAGTAAGAAATAATTTTAAAACGGTGGCTACTTCCGTAACACTTGGTAACATGCAATTATTTTGAACAATCAATAATTCAGTTAATTTTTTGACGCTAGAAACGTCTTTTATATTTTTAAATAGCACCCTTATGAACGAAAGTATTTGCTGTACAAATGATAAAGTCAAATCATTTGAATACTGCTCAACTAAAATTTCAGCAAAATGGGTCAGTTCTGTATCTGAATATAGTGCTAAATTTCTGGGAAAAATAAATTTAAACTTATTCACAATATTATTCATACCAATAAAACGTATACGAAGTTGTGAAATTATAATATCTATATTTGTGTAAAATACATTGATTTTGAAATTGTTTTCGGGATCAGTTAATCGTTGGTCAGTACAAAGTTCTTTAAAAAAAATTTTTTGATTGTCTGTTCCTTTTTTTTCGAAAATGATGTATTTATGC
Source organism: Eriosoma lanigerum (assembly GCA_013282895.1). Classification (NCBI taxonomy): domain Eukaryota; kingdom Metazoa; phylum Arthropoda; class Insecta; order Hemiptera; family Aphididae; genus Eriosoma; species Eriosoma lanigerum. The sequence goes on from CM023358.1 coordinate 47,671,929, forward strand.
CCTATTTTTCCACAACCGTGATTCCTTCTGATTTTATTTTATTAAATTGATTTCTCAAATTTTCTAAGTTACATAGTGAATTATTAAGTAGTTCACTCGCTTTTTCGATATCTATATTTATGTTTTGTAAACTTTTTGAAACAATATCAATTATGCTTAATATTTTATTCAGTATTATTACATTTAAAACGAATTCAAGGTTTCCATGTACTTTTTCAATGCATTTGCTTCATTACGTTCATCTTTTGATCTGCTCGTAAGTATTATATGGCTTAACGCTTTCATGATATCTGTATATTAAAAATAAACAGCAAATAATGCGTCATGCCGAGAAGACCATCTAGTTGGACAAAGCTTTTTTAATGAAGGAATTTTTTCTTTTTTACTATTACTACTACTATTATAATGACTCGACATTGAATTTATATTTAAAAGAAGATCCCACCTTTTTATACTTGAACAAAAAAATGTATAAAGTTGTTGTATATTATCAAAAAATATCTGAACCGGTTGAACACAAACTGCATTTTTAAGTACTAAATTTAAATTGTGGGCGGCACCATGAACATAAACAGCATTCGGTTCTCTTTCACAAATTCGTTTTTGCAAGCCAAATTAAATTATGTCATGTACAAAAATATTTTAGTATATAATATACAAAATAAATGGTCAAAATTATATTAAAATCGCTCTATAAGTTTATAACTGCTATCTATAATTAATGGTAAAGATGTATGCGGAACGATTTATACACGTGTCACACACTCAAACCACATAACATTGGAGACTGGAGCAGTGGCGTATTTAGAAATTTTTGCTGGGGGGAGTCCAGATAATTTTTCTAGCACAATCTAGCATATTTTGATTTCATAACTACATTACTAATACTCATATTGTTGTAAATTATATTAACATACCTGAGTGTTTAATTTTTTATTTACATTTTGCGAATCGTCGTCATCACGTGATCTTTTCACATTTATGCTACTACTATGAGAAGTACTCGCCGTAAAAAAATTAGTGATTTTAGACATATTGCACAGGAACAAATTATAACTCAAAACCGAAAAAAGGGAACAAATTCATTAAGCAGTTAATAATACAAATTACATAAAGAGTGTCTGTCGATCAGTATCAAATTCTCGCTAAATGCTAATATTAAGTTATTATTAGAATTATCAGTATTTACATATCAATAGGGTCATGGGGGGGGGTCCGGACCCCATGGACCTCCCCCCATAAATACGCCACTGGACTGGAGGCTTTGAGTACAAAGCTTTATCGTTAATATTGTAATTGTACGTATTTCCACACGATAAGATTATTTTTAAACATTAACAGTACGATAACGAACATATTTCATGTATAGATTACTACAAACATAGATTAACACTTTTAATTTGATAAAAGCAAATATTTTTTTTTTCGTGGGAATGAAATATACTTTAAACTTTAACCAAAGGCCCCAAATTACCTTGGGCCCCCCGCAACGCGGGGTCTGCGGGCCCTCAGTTACGCCACTGCAGGAAACCCGAGAAATGGTTTTAAATGGTAAGAGCACATTGCTGGCATATGCTGACGACATTGTAATTCTTGGAGACTCTCAAAAAGAAGTAGAAAAAAGTATAAATAAATTAATTAAGTCTAGTAAAAGAATAGGCCTCAATATAAACGAGAGCAAGACAAAGTATATGATCATGAGTAGGCGTCCAAGAATTTTACAGAATCTCATAGTAGATAAATATACATTTGAGCAACTAGAAGACTTTAAGTACTTAGGGGCAGTAGCGAGGCATGATGATTTGGATGGGGAGACACTGAAAAAAATTGCACTAATGCCTATACTCCCCCTTTTTATTTTATCTCTATGGTAAGAAATAAAAAACTAAAAAACAAAATGAAATATTATATTTAAAAATGCTACAACTTCTTTAAATTAATAATTTAATATAATAACAAAATTTGTATTATAACAAACAAAATAAAATGTAATTGAATAAATTATGCAACTCGCATTTAGAGCACGTTAAATTCAATAAGGGACATGGCCTTTTATTTTTTAATTCAAATCTTTATTCGTACAAGTAATAAATAATTCCATCGTTCAAAATGACATTAATTAAATCATCATTCATGAGGACAAATTACAACATAAAAACAAAAATAAATAAATATTAAGAAACACGTAAACAGTCTAAACGCGATGGTGACGACGATAATAAATATTGAGGACTGAGGTAATGATGAACGGCGAGACGCGTCTCATAGTGTAAATAGTAAACCCCACTCACCTTACATTCCCCCTGTTCCCGCGCGCCCATAATTGCGAGACATTGAGTCGTAAAGTCATTGATTAATTACACATGTATAATTAATCAATGGTAACGTCTATTACAATAATAATGTAATAATATTGATACCATATATTTTGGAATGACCCGTATCGCCAGTTCCTAGCACGGCCGTATCGCGCGCATCTAATCTATTTTAAGAATTCTATAACTGTACAACGAAAACCCGATTTTAAAAAAACATTGAAAAATACATTATATTTATAATATAAAATATAAATTCAAATTTGTAAATATTTTATAAAACAAATTAATTATTTATTTGTCACGTGTTCTAATTTCTAAGTGGGGAGACGTTGTCTCTTTGTCTCCTTTGACGCTTCGCCACTGCTTAGGGGTAAATTTGAACAGTAAAAATGATATGCATAACAAAATAAGATTGAGGTTGAATGCGGCAAATCAAGGGTATTTTGCAATGAGCAAAATATTTAGTGCTAAGCTTCTCTCCAAAGAAACTAAGAGGAAGCTATATATTTCTTACTTACGGCCCGTAGTAATGTATGGTTGCGAAACATGGTCAACAACTAAAGGGGACAAAACAAAGCTACTAATATTTGATAGAAAGGTTCTTAGAAAAATATATGGTCCCATATATAATACGGAAACAGGGCAATATGAAAGGAGAACTAATGCCGATATTGAAAGGTTTTTTAACGGACCAAATATCCAAAAATATATTGTTTCAAAAAGACTGGAATGAGCCGGACACATATGGCGAGATAATGAGACTAGTTTTGGTTACTAAACTAAATAAAACACGTCCCAGAGGAAGACTACGTCAGCGTTGGCTAGATCGAATAAAGAAGGATTTAATTCAAGTAGATGAAACGGCAAGAATTGAGGATGCAGACAATAGAGACCAATGGAGGGAGTTGGTAGAAGCAGCGGAAAGGCCTTAATGGCTTGTAGAAGTTTGAAAAGAAAACGAAATACAATTTATTTTTTGAGGCGTTTAATAATGTTTCTGGGGGCTAGGGGGTTAGCCCCCCTAAAATTGAGCATTAATACAAATCAATCAATGCATAAAGAATTCAAATATAATAAAAATAATTTTTTAATTGGTCATCTACTCCTGTAGTTATATATTAGTATATAATCATACTGTAATATACTATACTATTGTAGTTAATATTTTGTAGTTTAATCTGCAAAATATTGATTTAACAATTTTTGTCTTTTTTTATAGTTTACAATGTCTTTATATAATTTATTATAAATTATTAGATTTATATGCAAATGCTGAAGCGTTCATCCTGTTTATTTTTATATTAGTGATGAACTGATATACAGATATTGTGTTTATTCATTAACTTTTTAAGGAAATTTTAAAGAAGCTTGTATGTCGATGAAGAAATTTAATGATAATTTTGCTTGTCATTTTGATTCAAAGACAAATTATACAAGTTGGTCTATACAGAATACTATTATAAACCTTTGTGCAAGGCATATTAATAAAATAATCTGTGATGAAATCAATGAGTGTGGATTTTATAGTATTATGGTTGATAAAGCAAGGTGTGCTTTAAAATAAATTATAAATAGTAAAATTATATAATATAATTCAACTATTTTTTATAGGTCTTTTAAAACTCAATAATTATCATTGTGTGTAAGATATACAAATAATTTTGACGTAGTAGAACGTTTTTTGACATTTATTAATGTATCACAAAAACAAGATGCAAGCTCTTTGTGCTCATATATTTTCAATTATTTGGATACAAATTCATTATCTAATTATAGCTCAATCTTACGATGGAGCAAGTGTTATGTCTGGGCGGTTTGGTGGTGTGCAACAAAAAATTAAAATGAAATATCCATTTGCCATCTATACACACTGTATAGCTCATAGAGTAAATTTAATTGTACTAGACATGTGTAAAATTATTCAAGTATGTCAAAATGTTTTTTATTCAAATTTATAAGGAAAACTTATTTTTTTATTTTTCACTTTTAGGGTACTAAAATGATATTCAACTGTCTCGAATCAATATATGTTTACTTTTCCCAGCCAACAAATAATTTAAAATTATTAGAAATTCAACAAGAAAATAAAAATAGAAAATAGAAATAAAAAAAATATCAATTGATCAAATAAGTGATACACGTTGGAACTATAGAGCAAGAAACTGTACATTAGTTAAACACAATTTCAAAGCTATAGTTGAAATATTAAATAGTGAAATTGAGAATTCAAATGATAGAGATGTTTTCCAAGCTATAGGTAAAATTAAATTTGTTATACAATCTTTTCTTAATCAATAAATATTTGTTTTATTTTGTGTGCTATTTTTTTTCTATAGGAATTATGATAATAATTCAATTTCATTTATATTTCATATTATTGTATTGGAAGATGTTTTGTAAATAATGAACATTTTGAATACTCAGTTACAGCAAAAATCAATTACACTGGAAAAGGCTGTTGCTGTTATTAATAGTGTCATAAAAACATTGAAAGATAAACGCTCAGAAATTACATTTTCTGATTTATGGTCAAATGTAAAATTATTTGCTGAGTTATATAATATAGAACTAACAACAAGTAATGTGTATTTTTAGATATAACATTATTTTTAATTTACTACAATAATAGTTTTTAATAAATTATAAGGATCAAAACGACAACGACAAGAACCTAGTTATTTTCAAGACTTGTTTGTCAACTACTAATAGTGCTGAATGTATGCAAACTGAACAAACGGTAACTGACATAGAAGATCACTGGAGAATTCTTTATTTTCAAATAATTGACAATGTAGTTACAAACTTGGAAAAACGATTTTCATCAGAAAGTCTTAATATGGGTATTGGAGGAAACAATTTCCTTAAACTTAATTACATTGACATCACTTGTTTTATTAATTATTATAAAGTGAGTTAAAAATTAAAATATGAATTGATGTATAAAATGTAAAATTGTTAAAGTTGTAAAATTATTTTTAGGAATTATTAAATATTGATGTTGATGCTATGAAAATGTGAAATGAAGGTGGCAAAAAATTGTCCATTAAGACTAAACCAGGAGAATGAAATTAATCTAGATGATCTGAAAGAAGTTGTGAACTGTGAGGTTTATCCAAATTTATTTAAACTTATTAAATTAGCGCTAACAATACTAGTAAGTTCTGCTAATTGTGAGAGATCATTTTCTACTATGCGCAGAATAAAAAATTGGCTGCGTAATTCAATGGCACAAGATAGATTCACTGAGTTATCAATAATTCATATTGAAAGAAGCATATCTAATAAAATAAATTCAGTAGAAATTTTAAAAGAATATGTTAAAAGTGACCGTAAATTGCAATTATGTTTGTTACAAATAAAAGAAATATATTATATTTATTAATTTTTTTATTAAATATGTGTGTTTTTATTGTTTGTTGAAAATAGTTGTATACAAAACAATAATATAAAATATATATATTTATTTAAGAATTTTTCCAGCCCCCCCAAAATAAAACTTGAAATTGCGCCAATGCCGTCCCCTCATATAAAATCCTATATATATATATGCCATATAATATATTTAGGATTTCCAGAATAAATGACGATTTCTACTGATTGATACTGTATTATGCAGTAAAAAAGTAGTCTGTGTAAAGGTAAATTTGTACATTTAATAAAACACAAAATAGTTAATTTTAAATAATATATTTTGTAAAATATAATGGGGTAAATTGAATAATAATACATTGCAAATGTATTTTAATGTTATTTATGTTTAATGTTTTCAGATATGAAAAAATGTAAAGTAAAACTAAATTTTTCTCTAACAACTGGTAATATATAGAAATTGGACAATTATATTATATTAAATTATAAAAAAATTATTTAAAAATAAAAAATGTAATATTTTTATATGTAGAACAAATAAATTGTTTATTAAAAAATATAAAAATATAAAATAATGTCGAGGTATTTAGTGTTATATATAAACATATATATATATATATTAATTTCTTTGTCAGAAATCTTGTAGGAAATCTTATTTTCAATAATAATATAGATAGTTAAGTTTCACATATTATGAATCCATATTAATGAAAAAATATATAAGTAATATTATATTTAGAAATAATGTAAATGCTAACATAAAATAATAAATCTTTTTTAATATCACTTGAATTAGCACAATTATATACACTGTAGTAATTCACCATTATGAAGTATTAACACCAAAAATCTATAATAATAATAAAATATTATGTTATTTTAAAATTTAAAATGCAAAAAATTATAAAGTAATAAAGTAAATTAAAAGTCAGAATAAAATTATAATGAATTATGAAAAACAGAAAAGTAAATTTAAAATTTAAAATCTTGACAAGAATATAATATCATTAAAGACAGAGAAAACAACACCTACTCTATCGTTATCTCTTTCTAACGCTTTCGCTCGTTTTTATTCACATTGATCATATCGACAGTAGGCGTTCCAGTTATCATAGTTCAATGGCTGTGGAGAAATGGTAGCATATCTTGGTTATTATCACGGACTTCTACTGTAGCATAGAATATAATTCTATTCTATTCTGTAGTAGCCGTGGTTGTTATATAATTTTATGTTATCTTTATCTTAATAGTTTTATGTTTATATGTACCTTTTACATTTGTCCATCCTTTAAGATTCCCTTATATATAATTGTCTATGCTTCCAAGTTTAATATTTATTTATAAATTTGTGCTTTTAAGTCGGTCACTTTTTTTTTTTATAAAAAATCTATAAGGACATACATGGTAAATATTAATTTGTAAATTAAATTACTGATTGTTTATAAATATTATTTTATGATAAAATATAATATACTAAGTAAGTTTATTAAATTTTACTATGAATATCATAAAGTATTAAGATTAATAGTAGGTATTAGTTTTAAAAAAATAGACTAAAACTAATTATTTCCCTCCTTTTTTTATTTATACCTTATTCTAAAATTTGTTTAACTATATTAAAGTAAAAATAAGTATTGTTTTAATGAATTAACCAACATCATAATGTATTCATATTATATCAAATATATTTACATGTGTGAAATATTGTTATATTATATATTGTTTAATAAAAATACAAATTTAAGATGTATTCACGGTTTGAGATATATTTGGTATAATGATTACTATAATAAATATATTTTTGTATTTTGTCTATATTCTCAGTTTAATTTAACTATAGTTATTCTTGTGAATCAGCTGTACTAAAAAAAAAAAAAAAAAAATGTAGTTTCATGGGGCTCTAATTAATTATCACACATTTAAAAACTTCAATTATACTTAAGTTACCACAAATACACATAGATCCTCTTGAGTCTATATAATTACTTAAAGTGGATTCACTCTTTAGCTTTTAAGCATTAAAAAATCAGAGATGATAAGTAACAAATATTGATAAAAATACAAATTGATTATAAAACTCTGGCTATGAATTCAAAAGTTAAAATAATTCAACTTTTAAAGATAACATTGAGTGATTTAATAATATTGTCGATCAAAATATTGTTAAAAATTGATAACATGTAACTCAGAATTTGATTTATACTACTGTTAAGATTAGAATTTGAAAAATGAAAATGTTTAATGATTTTAATAAATTTTTTGTGGAAATGTTAAATGCTGGAGTGTGAATCCACTTTTAATCTCCAATCTTCTGATACAGATCTTATCAATAAGTTATATAGAATATTAAATAGAAATAGTGCTAATATATGTATTTAAAAATGAAAATGTATAACAGGTTAGGTTGGGTTATGTATTATATGCAATTGTATTACATTTGTATTCACTAAGTAAATAACTCTAAAAATATATTTAAAAAAATATTCTAAATAAATTCTTAAAAAAATGATTATTGCTAATATTTAAGGGAAAAATTGTTAGCTAAGAAAAGAAAACAATATTTTACTAATTATATTTTTGATAAAAATCAATTTATAATATTTATGTATAGGTACATTAAAGAAATTATTTGATCAGTTACTATTTATTTTATTTTAATTATATGTATTTGTATTAAATATCAATATTGTGTTTTTCAGGATTAAATTATATCTTAATATTATGGAATCTAAGTTACGCCAACAAAAAAATGCTATGAAATTTTTATCAAAGGCAAAACAAATAAAAACATTGCCTGAAAAACAAAATACATGGAGTAATCTATTAAACAAGAAATCAGCAGAAAATACTAATACTATAGTTGTTTCCAACAATAAGTCTAGAAATCATTCTCCTATTTCTATAAAGAGTATGAAGTTTATTAATAAATTTATAAACAAAAAAATAATTAACTTTTTTATAGCAATAAGTAAGGGTATACAATGTGATTCAATTTCAACCAATGCTAATTTACGTCAAAGTTCTGATCCACTTTTAGTACTTAATCCAATAAGTTCATTACAATATTTATTAAAAGAAATTAAAGAATCACCAAATATTCAAAGTGAGTAGAATTCATTGTTTTTCTTTTTAAATTATATTAGTCAAATTTTTTATTTTATTCAGATACAAGCATTTCAAAAATTGTTGATAAAATGCAAATGGTTGTAGAAAGAATTATTAATGAACAATTGGAAAATGCGCTTATTTCTAAATCACATATGTCTGTTATGAATGAGAATGATAATACTATGATTCCAACAAGGGATAATGGTCTATATACAAATTTATATAATGGAAATAATCCACTACAAAATGTAAATGAAATAATCTTATCTTATATGTATTTTTTTAAATTTGAATAATTAATTAGTTTTTATAAATACAATTAATAATAATAACCATCTAAAATAATTTAAATAATTATTTATGTTTAGAAATATTGGTTTGTATTACTTGAAAAAATTTCGGAGCTTGAAAATAATTATAGCCAGTTAACAAAAAATTACAGTAAATCTGAAGAGAAATTATTGTGTATTACATCTGAGAGGGACAAATTACTGGAGTGAGAAAATAAAAATGTATTATTTTGTTATTGTTTTTAATTGTTTGCATTAATAGAAAATTTAAAGAATCATGCGACTCATTGGAAATATTGAATAACAGTGAACGAGCATATTTGGATACAATTACAGAACTTAAATCCAAACTTATGGCTTCAGAAAAACTTATAAGCAAACAGGAAGCTATTATTATAAATTTAAATACAAAATCGAATAATTTACCGAAAATGAATGAAGTTTGTATTTGCAAAAAATCTTTAAAAGATTATCTTCCAAATAAGAATAAATTGTATTAAACTTATACAAATTTAACTTGTTTTTCATGACTCATAACTTTTCTTAATTATTATTTTTACCTTCACTCATCGCCTACATTAACTCAATGTACTTGACCACTTATGTTTTGAAAGAAACCTAGAAAAGTAATTTTTCACTGGGTTTATTCTTATTTGGAAAAAATAATATGTATAATTCTTAATTATTTTATTTTAAATGTCAAACAGACTGTCAATAAACAACATAATGAATATAAAACAGCATTAAAAGAAGATAATGAATTAAAAACAATTTACAATGCCAAATCTAACATCAATAAGAATAAAGATAACGAACTTCCTAAACTTAGTTCAGATATGAAGTAATTAAAATTTACACATCACTTATTAGAGAATTATATTTAACACTTTACCTTTTTATTAAAACTATTGTAATAAGTAAACTCTAAAAATATAATGTAATAAATTGAAGTTACTCAAGGTTACCACCCTTTAGTGATTTATTTTTCAAATGATAATTTTGATTGTTATGTTTTTATACATACTAGCATTGATTAATGATACTGTGTCAGTGGCATAATTATAAATAATTTTTTTTTTTTTTTGGGAAGCTGTCTGAAAATCCTGCCTTTCCATATTATAATAAATTTATAAATTATAATTAAGGAACATATTAAAATATTGTATAGCTTCAAAGTCCCACTAAAATAAATATATAATTGAAGATTAGATGTTTATACCAATATTTTATAATATATTTTTTGTAGTCATTTTGAAATTATTTTTAATTATGTATTTGTTTTTTTTTTCAGAGAAATGAAGCAAATTATTTTGACTAAATTAAAGAATAGTAATATTAAATCTGGGTCGATGACATCACTAAAGCCAGAAAGAAATTTAATCAAAGATTTTTCTAATGATAGTGATAATAATATTGAAAATGATATTGATATACAATTTACTGAATATAATAAACAAGCATCAGCTATAAAATTGGCTAAAACAGAACTTAAACAATTATTTGAAATGATTGAAACACAAGCTAGTAAATCAAAAAAAAAGTTTAACTCGACTAAAATTAATTTTGAAAAAAATATAGACGATATATCGGATGAAGAGGATAATTATTCAAATGTATCAAACTTTATGAGTATAACTAGTAATTCAAGTTGTTAATTATCTCTAGAAATAAATCTTTACTTAATATAATTTTTACTTTAATTAAAAATTTTAATGTCAATAAATTATAACGCCAATATAAATATTGTTGTTTTATTTTTTTATCATGAATATATATTTTTATAATATTGATCATTAAGCTATATAAACATTTTTTAATGATTTGCTAAGAATTTTTCCAGCATTTGTAAATAAACTATGAGATTGCCAATGAGCCTCAAATGAATTTGACACTTTTAAGTCGACCTACAAATAAAAATATAGTTTTAAGAACAATATTTAAATTTTTGAAAATTTATTTACCTGAAGTTGTTCCCAAATTTTTTTTTTGGGGTTCAATATTTTGTCTGGTTCACCTTGTATGTAACCTTCAATAAAAACTTTGTCACCGGGTTTACTCCCTGCAGATGGTTCTAAAGGCTCAACAAATTTAACACCATCGTTTTCACTTAAACAAAAGACAATATAAAATTGTATTATAATATACAGAAATTAAATATTACATTATTTATACATAGAAGCACATAGAACCATTCCACTTGATTCAATTCCTCTCATTTTGGCAGGTTTTAAATTACATAAAACAACAACTAATCTATCTTGCATTTCATGAATTGGTACAAATTTAACAAGACCACTAACTATTGTTCTAGGTTGTTCTTCTCCTGTAATATTTATAATAATAGAACTTGTAAGTTAAATAAAATAATATAATATTGATATTGAATTTCTGTACTAAATAAACTTATCATTATACGCATGGGATATAAAAATACCCTAGCTGTTTTCAAACTGATTATAAAACCTGATTTTTTTTTTAAATTTATGTATTGAAAACTTAGTACATTAATATTTTATTATATTTATATTGTAAAAATATGGTTTGATTATTAAACATGAATACATATAATTATAATGGGGTAAAAAATATAATGAGAGCCACCCGCAGGGTGGTGGGTTAAAAATTTTAGATTCTAAGGAAAGCGATAAATTTATTAGTTTTACAATGGTGTATGTTCATATTCAATTAAAATTCCTATTTTAAATGCTTGTTAAAAAAAAATAAGGGCAATACTGATTTAAAAATATTTGTATAACTGGGTTAAGTAATATATGAATATGATCCTATTTTTTAAACAAAACAACCCAAAATTGTAAATGATATTATATATTATTGATGAAAAAAAATTTCATTTATGGAAAATTTCAATTCTATGTTTAGCCATTAAATTAATGTAACAGTTTCAAATTTTTTTTCTCATATGTAAAATACATATTTCAATATTCAAAAAAATTTTCAAGTTCTTACATTTGAAATTGCTTAAACTATCATATAATATTTAAAATCTAGATCATCTAAATTATAGTTTCCATGAATTTTGCAGTTTTTCTTCTAAAGAATCCTAGTCCTAGTAATTAGGAAGACTTGTATAGTTATGGTACAATGGTAATGTATAGCGTACATTTAGCCATATTGCATAAATATCAGTTTATTACCAGCACAGTACAAAAAAATTATTCACACCAATCTATTCTTAACTAGGATCTACTCTACTGAGAATAATGTCCATATAAATTTTAGCTGGTGTTAATGAAGGTAGAAGACACATTAAATTTAATAATATACTCATAAATAGCTTGTTTGATATAGATACTTAAATTTAAGTGTGTAATATTTTATTACATAATAAAAATATATTTATATATTAGATACTAAAATTAAATTGATTAAAATGATGCATTTTTTTTTTTTGAGTAATGTATTTAAGTATGCAACACTTTTTTAAAGTACAAACACCTTAAAATACTTTATGCAGTGCCGCAGTGATGTATTTTCACACATTTAAAAATATTCATGTCAAATAATAACTTGTAGTAGTCTAATTATTTTGTTGGAGAAATGTATACGAATTATTATAATTTTATTAATTATTATAATTAATATTGTAAATAGTATATGTGAATTGTTATTATCTGTCAAATTGTAATCAATACATTATTATTTTGCTGCCAACAGTCCTAAGAAGCCTAAGAAGAAAGTCAGTCGTTCAAGTTACATCCGTCCATTGTACCAGTACAAAAAAACATCACTCACTCATTTTTCTATATACAAACAATAAATAATAAATAGTATTTACACGGCTACCCAATCAGCGTCTTAAAATTTTTTTATCATACACATACGGCAATATTGGAGAGAGTGTCTTCATCAAAAATAAATTAATTGGAGATAAGTTCAAGGAATAACGTTGGCTGTGGATAAGGAAATAATAAAATATATTATTTGTGTTGTTAAAGAAAAGAAACCACCTCAAACTACTTATTAAATAAATAAATCAATTCAGTTTTATGGACATACCAACATCAATTTTTTCAATGTACAATGTATCAGCTTCTGGATGTTTAGATACTTCTATTACTTTACCAATACGAATATCTAAACGACTTGGTAAAATTTCATCTTCTTGATTACTGTTTTTCTTTTCTATTGAAGTTCAATAATAGTATATTATAAGTAAAATTTAAATAAATAAGAAAATTTAATTAAACAGTATATTATAATGTATTTTAATATAGTATATTTTGATAGCAAAGCTGTAAAGAATAATTTTAAATAGTATTTGAGTAAGTAAAACTAATATTGTTAGGAAAAACTTTTGATAAATTTGAAAAATGTACTCAAAAAATTTAAAAGGCCCTAGATTCAAAATTGAATTAGTTATCATGAAAAACTAAAATAAATTTTGTCAAAATTATGATTTCCGTGAATTTTGCCGATTTTCCCGTATTTTTTGTTAATTTTACTTATTTTAAGGATTAACAATTGAGAAATTCAACCATTATTTCTATCCAAAAAAGTGTCTTCAGACATAAAACAAAATTATTGTAAAACCAATACATTCTTCGTTTCGCTCAGAATTTAAAATTACTAATCAATTTAATAATTAATTAAATATAAAAATACATTGAAATATATAATTATTATTATAAGTTTCATTAAAATAAATATATTTCCACAAACTACTATCATAAAAATGGATGGCGGATCTAGGATTTTTACATGAGGAGGGATATTAAATATGTATGTACATATATTATGTATATGTACCCTTTATTAATATATACATAAAATAATAAATTTATATTACAAAAGAGATTTATTTAACCTACCAGCCTACTAACCTGACCTCCATATCCTCCTTGTAGATCCGCCACTGATAATAATCAAAGCCTCTAAGGTTCTAACTATAAAAGCCTTTGTATTTAGATATTATGTATGTTGTATAATACATTGATTATATATATACTAAATAAGTAAATTAATTGTGTTACAATGTTTTAGATTCTGAGCGAAGCGAGAAACATATTGGTTTTACAAAGATGTTTATTTTATGTCTGAAAGTAAGATTTTGGGTAGAAATAATGGTCCAAACAAATTCAACGATCATACTAATTATTGATTTTATAATGTTTATTTATTTTTTATGTATATCCTTATCAGGCTAATTTTATTATTCTTATTTTAAGTATTTTTTTTTAATGAATAAAAAGGTATATTTTGTAAATCAGCGTTTTATTATTTTTAACCTACACGACCCCTAGTTAAGGTGATCGTGACCCCATGGTTGAGAAACGCTGCCCTATGGGAACCCTTCTAAATATAATTAACTATAAATTAAAAGTTTTAAAATAACAAATCAAAAAAGTATTTAGATTTATTCCTTAACAATAAATCTCAATCTAAATTTAACATTTTGTAAAAGCTTTTTTAGAGTTTTCTGAGGTTAATGAGAAATTGAAATATTGTAACATAAAATTCTGACTATTATGTTATTAATTACTATAACAAAAATTGATTTGCTACTAAAATGAAAAATTAATAACAACACTAATAATAAATTAATAACTGTATGTTTTATATTTTACCATTTTTTTTTGGTTTCATTGGTACGGGATATGCTTTAGCAACCAATTTTTGTAATTCAGGAGTGTCAAATATTTTCCTAATTGGATCCAAAAGCCTATTAACATAAAACTCAATGGCTGATTTTAAATCAGCAGGATGAAGCTTTTGTTCAGCAAAATAAATTTCAAGTTCATTGTAGGTTGTAAAATTTAAATTTCCTCCATTAGCTTCATTTCTGGATATTTTAAATTCTTAAAGTAAAAGTAATTTTATTTCTGTATACACATTTTAATAAATAAATAGATTATTTTACATACTTTCATTAGGTTCAAATAATCCAAAAATAACATGTTTAGCAAATGCTAGTAGACCATTATCTGTAATATTTCCTGGCTCACAAAATGCTTTTTTAAATTTTTTCTTTACAGTTGCAGGTGAATCTAATAAATCAATCTTACTATCTTCTTCCGAAGAAGACATTTTACCTCCAGCTAATCCAGGAACTAAAAATATAACATTATATTAGTCATACAATTTGTAAATAAATAAATTTATAGTTACGATACTAACCCATTGGGTTCATTAAATGTATTCTTTTAGCATAACCCAATTGAGGAAGATATTTTTCAGACAAAGTAAATATTTTACGTTGATCTACTCCACCAAATTGAGCATCAACTTTAAGATACTCTTCATCCAGTGCTTGCAATCCTTATAACGAAAAATGTATAAATATAAACATATTGTCAACATTGCTTAAAAGTTATAACAAACATCAAGGTATAAAACAATTTTGTTTGTGTAATCATTTTATTATATTCGACATTACTTAAAATCAATAAACATTATACATTTGTTCTAACTTATTCAAATACAATGCTTAGATATCTTAGACTTAAGTTCTATGAATCAAGTTATTTAACTATAACTTTAAACATAACAAACCAGGATACAGCAATCCAGATAACAGTGGATTATCAACTTGTTTTACTACTTCAGCTCCAGCTTTTTTAGCATCATGTTCAGTAATTGAAGAACTTAATCTATACATATCCATTGTATATTCTCTGAAATATAAAAATTTTAGTAAACATTTATATTATTTGGTAGTTAGTATTTACTTTGAAAGTTGGTATTCTGTTCCTCTAACAAATTTTAATTTGTCTAAGGATACACCAATTGAACTTAACATGGCTTTGATTGAATGCTCATAATACTGTACTCTAAGTTCCAATAGTTCCCAAGGAGCTTTCATATTATCCAAATAAGCATGTAAATCAGCAAATAATACTGTCACCTACAATAATATTATAATTATAAACAGGGGCAGACATAATATTATTTGTATTCTATTTGTCATAGATTATGTGTATTTGGGAAGAGTTATGACTCAAGTTTCTAAATTTTATTAATATTTTTTAGTGATTTCATTTCATCTGTGACTTAAAGCTTGCAATTGTATCTTATTATTTAAAAAAGTAATGTGTGGAATGTCAGTATTACTATTGATTATAGAGTAGTCTATTTGAAAATCAACGGCATTACCTACTTACAAAGGGGATTGAGTTACTGGGATTACAGGAAATTTCATTATTATTATTAACCACAGCTAGTATAAATATATTTAAAAATACAAATTACTTTTCATACTTA
Organism: Eriosoma lanigerum; assembly: GCA_013282895.1. Classification (NCBI taxonomy): domain Eukaryota; kingdom Metazoa; phylum Arthropoda; class Insecta; order Hemiptera; family Aphididae; genus Eriosoma; species Eriosoma lanigerum. The sequence continues at coordinate 47,688,232 of CM023358.1, forward strand.
TTAAAAAAAAAAAACATTTTTATTATCTATTATATAAACTATGAAAAATAATAAAGTAATTTCTTTAAATTAAATTAATTAAAAACTAGCATTATGTCAATAAAATAGTCAATAATATATTTATGTATTTACTATATACATGCCTCACAGCCAGCTTTTAAGTAGTCTGCTATTTTGGATATAGGGACAAAATATGCTATGTGTGGTCGTCCTGTGGTTGCTGTACCCCAATAAATTTTTAAATCTCTTTCTTTTAAAATTGCATCAAGTTTATCTTCACCAAGAACCTCTTGTAAGTTTCGTACAATTAAATTTTTCTTTTCAATAAAAGACATGATGATTTCGAGCCACGCGTACAATCTGATCACAAAACACTGTAAAATAAGAGTTTGGATAGTGAAAGGGCAGGATTTAATTACTGTAAAATGTAAACAATAATGAGGTTAGCACATTGAAAAGTGAAAAATAAAAACGTGTCAATTGTTAAGTACTCAAATTAATTCAAATTATACAAAATGACAATAAAATATTAAATATGTAAACGGAGACTGTCATCATACGGTACCGAAAGGAAAGAGTTTACTAAAAATCATTTTGACGACTGTTTTTGATTAAAACAGTAAACTATTTACTAAAATGTTTGCTCTTATCACTAAACACCATCACCAACAGTTTTGTATTTCTGTTACCTCTTATTATAAAAATGATAATACAAAATACATAGTATTGTATATTCGTATAAGAGTATATTTCATATAATCTGTGCTCGTAGTATCGTGAAATAAAATAGATATTTTAATAAATGATTAGGATTTAAATTTGTATTATCAGTTTTCACTCGTTTTAACGATGCATAAACTTGTATCTAAACTAATGCGCATCGGTAATTTTTCTTTCCGTACCTCTCGCTAAGACACGCTTATTATTGTAATTTGCAATAATAGTCATTAAACGTTTTCGAATTTTTGGTACTTATTTTATGTTTCTATTTATTTCATTATTTTAAAATTTCACGTCCTCTGTAAAATATCATGTAGCAAAGAATTAGTATATTAAGTTTTATAGTTTTATAACACGCTGTTCTTATAACTTAAAAAAATTTAAAAATGATCATGAGAAATATTATAACAAAACCCCATGGGGGGATTCATCCCTCATATCCATCCCTTGTCTACGACCATGTAGACATGTAGTTATGTTTCTATAAAATTTTCAAACCATTAAATACAAAATTGCAAGTAATATTAAACATTTTTGGATACATTTTAAAGCTCTATATTTAGTCGGAAAAAACCTATCCGTACCAAAATTTTATTACGTATGTAAATTACCAATGAGAACATTAAAAAAATTGTTCAAGTCCAAGTTAAAAACTTCATTAGTTATCAAGAAAAATCTAATATCAATTTCCGTGTATTTTTTTTTAGTTTCTTTGCCCTAAGAAAAGTTGGGAAATTGGAAAAATGAGCCAAATAAAGTATGAAGTAGGTGAAATTTTCTATCGAAAATATATGGCTAAATATATTTAGCCATGCGAAAATATACCCTATTCGTGATAATCGGACCACTATTTCTAACCGAAATTGTGCTTTCAGACATAAAAAAAAAACATTATTGTAAAACTAATACATTCTTCGTGTCGCTACGAATCTAAAAACCAATAATCATGTCATTTTATTCAATAATTGTTTATTATAATTAAATAGGTTTTGATAGACAAACAACAGTCATCTAATTCCCTACCCCCGCCCGTATACTTTTTCACTGACTTCTTCTTCTTAGTGTGCCTATCCGTTTCGGATGTTGGCGATCATCATTGATAAACGAGTTTTATTAGTTGCGCTCCGGAATAGTTCTACTGAACTTTTTTCGAACCATGTTCTGAAGTTGGCTAGCCACGATGTTCTTCTTCTTCCAGGCGATCTTTTGCTATCTATTTTCCCTTGTAGGATACATTGGAGAAGTTCATATCTACTCTTGTTCCGCATAATATGTCCTAAGTACTGGAGTTTTCTGCATTTGACTGTTACCATTAATTCTTTTTCCTTTCCCATTCTACGCAGTACTTCAATATTGGTAATTTTCTCAGTCCATGATACTCTCAAAATTCTCCTGTATAACCATAGTTCGAATGCTTCTAACTTATTCGAAGTGGTTTTGGTTAGAGTCCAAGTTTCTACACCATATAAAAGAGTTGAGAACACGTAGCATCTCAGTAGACGTATTTTTAACTGTAGAGATAGGTTGTGGCTTTTAAATGACGCACTCATTGAATTAAATACATTTCTGGCTTTTCCAATTCGACACTTTATTTCTTCTGCGTTGTCCCATTGATCGTTAATGACGGTGCCAAGATATTGGTATTTATGTACTCTTTCTATTCTGGATTGATTTATGCTTAAGTGAACTCCTGTAATGTCTTCTTTGCTTATAATCATGAATTTAGTTTTGTTTGTATTTATATCCAGTCCGTATCTCATGCTAGACTCTATTATTCTATCCATAAGTAATTGGAGGCCCTCAAAAGTGTCCGCAAAAACTATGGTGTCATCGGCATAACGTAAGTTGTTCAATCTTGTGCCGTTAATAGATATTCCTTCTTCTATCTCATTTAGAGCTTCTCTAAAGATATATTCAGAGTAAAGATTAAACAAGATGGGTGACAGAATACAACCCTGTCTCACTCCACGTCGAATTTCAATCGGATCTGTTGTTTCGCCTTCCATTTTGAGAACCGCTGTTTGATTCCAATATAAGTTGGCAATTATTCTAAGGTCTTTTTCATCTATTCTTATTTCTTCTAAAATTCTGAACATTATATCATGTCTAACACGATCGAAGGCCTTCTGGTAATCAACCAGACAGACGAATACATTGCAATTTACATCTCTGCATCTTTGGAAGAGGACCTGTACACTGAACAGTGCTTCTCTTGTGCCAACCGCATTCAAAAATCCAAACTGATTAGGTGCTATTTGGTCTTCACATAGCCTATATATTCTCTTATGAATAATCTTTAAAAACAATTTTAGGAGATGGTTCATCAGGCTGATCGTTCTATAATCCCCACATGTTTTTGCGCTCGATTTTTTAGGTAAGGCAATGAACTCGGATTTTATCCAATCCTCAGGAATTATACCTGACTTATAAACTGAATTGAATATTACTGTGATCCATCTAATTTTCTCATCATCCAGTAATCTGATGAATTCGGAATGTATTTGATCGGGACCGGATGCTTTGCCTTCTTTCAGTTGTTTAATAGCTGATTTAACCTCATCTAATAATATGTCTGGACCCGTTCGGTCTCCAATTTTAGGTTCCTGTTCTGCCCTAACATCATGAAATAGGTTTTCTAGATATGTCTTCCATACATGCTTTTTCTCATCAATAGTGATTATTATTTTTCCATCTGGATCAACTAGTTTTCCATAGTTTTTCTTTCGAAATCGACCAGTGACTTCTCTGACTTTCCTATGTACATTGAAATCATCATAGTTTCTTTGATGGAGCTCAATTTCTGCACATTGTTCTTCTTTTTCCTTTTCCTTTGCTTCTCTTATTTTTCTCCTTATGTTATTTTGTATTCTTCTATATTCTGTGTTATTGGTTTTATTGAGCCTTCTTTCTTCCATCATCTCCAAAATCTCATCGCTCATCCACGACTTTTTCTTCCGTTTGTCTGATCTCAGAAATTGCTCTTTTATCTCTTCTACTACTTTCTGAAAGCCATTAATCTCTTTTTCTATGTTAATGAGCATTTCGTTGTTAATTCTGGTAAGTTTGCTATTTAACTCTACTTGTGCATTTTCTCTTACATTAGGATCTTTAAGTTTTCGTAAGTCATATCTTTTTCCATCTTTTTTTGGGATTATCTTTTTCATTCTAATTTTGAATGTGCTAACTAGTGGGACGTGGTCTGATTGGATATCTGCTCCTGGGTAGGTTTTAACCGCTATACAACTATTTCTGAATCTTTGGTTCACTAATATGTAATCGATTTGATTTCTTACAACTTTTCCAGGTTTATCCATTGGGGATTTCCATGTGTATAACTTTCGTGGATGTAATTTGAACCATGTATTCATTACAGCCATTGTATTCGTTTCCGCAAATATTTCCAACCTGTCCCCTCGGCTATTTCTTTCTCCTAGTCCAAATGGTCCCACGCTCACCGATGTCTTTCCTGCTCCCAATTTTGCATTAAAGTCCCCCATAACGATTGTTAAGTCTTGTTTTTTCAATTTATTCATAACTTCATTAATGCTTTGATAGAATTCTTCTATCTCATTCTCCTCTTTGTCTGCTGTTGGAGCGTACACTTGAATAATGTTAACATCTACTGGTGTAGCTAATAGCTGTACGAGTATTGCTCTTGAAGAGATTGGTATGAAGTTCTTTATCGATTTAGCCATTTTCTCCGCCAGGATGATACCTACTCCATACTCATGTGTTCCAGTTGTTGAACCTGAGTAAAGTATTTTGTGGTTTTCTATATTTATGTTGCCTGAATCTGGCCATCTCATTTCGCTGATACCGAGGATTGAAATATCCATCCTATTCATTTCTTTAATGGCATTGTGTATTTTCCCTGCCTGGTACATTGTTCTTACATTCCATGATCCAATTCTAACTTTCTCCTGTTTCTCAATCCTATAGCGAACATCAGTACTTCTATATGCAACCGTTCCTCCCGGAGATCCGAATGAGGAACTTACTCCGGATAATAATTTAATCACACTCGAAGTCATGATGATATTTACTAGGACTTATCCATTTTGGATCTTTAATGAGGTGGTTTGTCCGAAAATTCTTCCTCATTCCTATGCCGTTGACCGCGTTCTGCAGTTCATCCGCCTTTAGAGCCGGTTTCCTAACTCCAGGACAAAAGAGTGCCCCTCTCATCTCAGCTCCTCCACCCTAAGCTGTTGGCTGATATGAGTTAGATCACTTATGCCGGCGATCGTTCGGCCTCCTTAGTCGACTTCTACGACAGGCGTGGAGTTACCGTGGGTAAATTCTACTGCCCCTACCCACAGGGGGATTTTCACTGACTATCTGTTATCAATAATGAATATTACAACCGATAACGCTATCTATTGACACATAAAGCAAAACATTTTGACATGACAAACTAAAATCTATTTTGTCATGCATTTTGGTATTTCCATTTTTTCTAGTTACCTGGACTAGGATGTATAATTAATCAATGGTTATAGATATCTCTAATGGTTATACATGTCTACAACTGTGGTGTGTACAGTACTTCCAAAAAATGATAAGAAATCCTTATCAAAGGAATCTTATCATGCTATGGACACTCCCTATTAAAGCAATCTAATTCTCAAAAATGTAAATAAACCGAAATTCAGCCTGGTGGCAGGTTAACCACTTTACGAAAAATTTCAGTTCTTCAAAAACTTTCATATAATCTATGGTATTAGTATACAAAATTTATGATAATTGATAACAATTTATTTAATGGTACAATATTATGGTAAAATGAGTGTACAATAATTTAATTTCATGAATGTTGTCAATATGACGTGAGGACGAATTTTAGTTTGTTTACATTTTGACAAACGGCCGAATGTCTCATCTGGTTTCATATAATCTGTGATCTTATCTTCGGAAGGATAGCTAATACCAACATCGAAAATTTAAAAAATGTGTGAAAAGAGATTTTGTAATTTATAATTATAAAACCCTGATTAGTTAAGTTATAACAAATACTATAAACGACTATACTATACTACCTATAATCGTTTATAATATTTGGTTATAACTTTGCACAACAAAACGAGAGATATTTTCGATTTGCAGAGAGAAGAGACGAGTGCCACGAGCAGAGTCATGCGTATGCATTATATTGATAAGTTAGATTTTAAAGAAATTAGATTTCTTATTAGTTAGACAATACTTTTTGTTTTCAAGGTTGGTATCGTACTTCCAAATAATCCTTATTATTCATTCTTGTCATTTTTAGAAGTACTGTATACGTCCCGACAGGCAGAACTAAATAAAAATATCTTTTTCTACTTATTAACATTTTACCTTTTGCTTTGGTGTTATTTATATTTTATTGTTATAATATTACCTTATTACCATATATTTTATAAATTTTGTCCACAGAATCCATGAAAATAAAATCTTTTCACATAGCCTGTGCTGTGTCTAAGATTAGATCATCATAGTCCATAGATAATATAAATTTAAACCAATCAGATAAGATTTTTGTTATTTGTCCTTTCATCAAGCCATGATAAGTTAGATAGTAAGAATACGACAAAACGTCATAAAATTTATTAAACTTTCAAAATTTACTATTACCACTTTAGTTGTTAATTTGTTATTATTTATTTATTATTATAAATATTAATTAATCTGTCAATTTCTATACTAAATATTAAATAATATGATAAACCTATGCATTATTTGTGATAATTTAATTTAAAATAATAAGTTGTAATTTTTTTATTGTAAAACTTAAAATGTAATGATAAATTAATACAAATAGCATGTGCATATTACCTATTATCTAATATTCATGTTGATTAATATTAACTAAATTAAATTTAAGAAGAGTTACATAAAATTAAATAATGGCTTATGTTAATGTGGCTGATTGGAAATCTGACCAAGTAGCCGATTGGCTTAAAGGTAAAATGAAAAAATTAACAAAACCAATACAAATTTATAAATGCTTTTTTATTTTTAGGTTTAGATAATGTTATTTTACCATATATTAAGTATTTCATTGATACAGATGTAAATGGACAAAAATTATTAGATATGCAACCTAATGATTTAGATAAAATTGGTGTAAGAAAAATTGGACATCAAGAGTTAATATTGGAAGCAGTAGACCTACTTAGAAATTTTGTAAGTCAATAAGATTTTGATTAGAATTATTTACTTCTTCACCATTTTTTTTTTTTTAATATGCTTACATGCACAGTTAATAATATTTTAAAAATTAAAATGATAACATATAAACAACTAAAACTGACTTTAATAATATAAATTACATTTTTATTTAGTGTATTTTTTTCAATATTTTTATTTATATACCTAGTTAAAAGTTCAGTGGTACATTCAATGGAATAAACGTTGGCTACACTTTGTTTTTTGGGAATATTTATTTTAATTTTTGATATAATATTTATATTTTATTCGTATGATTTATACTATTATATTATGTATCTGCGTAAAAAGAGTACAAATTTTAAAGTGATAAATATAAATATAATATTATTTTACATTAAAAATTATATTATGAATTATAAAGATAAGAAAATCAATAGAAGAAAGGTAATTGCTAAATTATAAATAACTATGTAGGTTTTAACATAAATATACACGTAAATCACGAATCTTAATTTTTCATGTGAATAGAATTCTAAAATGTCATACATGATCATATATTTCGGGCTCTATTAATATTCATATGTATTTAGCATATGCGATTTATTTGTTTTCATTCATGGAATCTGTATACACGTAAGACTTAATTCACATAAATAAGAAGGACTCATATTCTTAGTTTAAGAACATTTTAATATATGTTTTTATTAAATAATATTGATTTTAATAATCAAAACAATCTTATGATTTTAAGTAGTTTATTCACAACTAACTTTAATTTAATGATACAAATTTTAATTTGTATCTTTGCAATTTTTTTATATATAACTTAATAACATAATATTTTAGAAAAAAAGTTACATAATATACCTATTAGATTCTGAGCTTAGCGAGGAATGTATTGTTTCTACAAAATGTTTTTTTTTTTTTGTGTATGAAAACATTTTTTTGGGTAGAAATAATTGTCTGATTATCACAAGTAGGGTATACTTTCGGTAGCAAATTGTATCATCCTTATACTTTATTAAGTTAATTTTCCGAATTTCTCAAAAGTTTTTCCCTAGGACAAGAAAAACTACCAAAAAATAGAAAAAATCAGCAAAATTACGATTTCCGTAATTTTTAATTCATCATTTCGTGATAACTAATTAAGTTTTGATCGTAGGGATTTAAAAATTTTTCTAACCTAACCAACATTGGTAATATAAAAGTGTGATAAAATTTTGCAATGGATTAGTTGATTATTTGGTCTAACATAGATCTATAAAGTTTTTTACAAAACAAATTAATATTACCTACAGTTTTGGGTTTATCGATTTGAAAATTTTATAGAAGCCTTATAATATACTACTTAATCTTTTTACAAAATATTTTAAAAATTGTGAATGATTATGTTTTTTTTCTGATATATGAAAACATTTTTTCTGGTAGAAAAAATGTTCTGATTACCACAAATATGGTACCATATCCATACCAAACCCTTTCCATACCAGATTTCATCTAGTTAGGTACTTTATTTAGTTAATTTTTGAATTTCCTAAAAATTTTTCTTTAAGAAGCGCAAAATTGATAAAATTACAGTTTTCATTATTTAAATTTTTTTTTTCTTGATTACTAATTGAGTTATAAACATAGGGACTTGAAATTTTTTTTTAGTACTCACATATGTAATAATTATGTTTAGTAAAAATTTAAATCTAGTTGGTTTATTTTTTTGCTAAATATAGAGCTTTGAATTTTTTCAAAAAATGTTTAATATTACCTGCAATTTTCGATTTAATGTTTGATATTTTTGTAGAAACCTAATCGTATACTATTTAATCTATTTACACAATATTTTGAAAGTTGTGACTGACAATTTTTATTATGAAATGATAACTTCTTGAATTTTGATCATAGGAATTTAAAATTTATGTTGATTATATACATGTGTAATTGACATTGTGGTAAAATTTTGGAATGGATTATCAGTATAATATATTTTAATATATTGAGATTCGCTCAGAATCGTATTTTCTAATACAATATAATTGCATTCAAATCTTAATAATTATAATAAACTTTGGAGTATAAATTCTTCGAGGACCAAAGGAACGAAGGAGGAATATTCTAAATTGACGTTCCCCCTTTTACATAAATTATTTGTATAAATATAATATTTTAAATTTGTCTACTTATTATATTGAATTTATTTCTAATTGTATAAATATATCTATGTTCAATTTATTTGTTCATATTTTTTAATGATTTTTAGTGTTTCTGGTTTAAATTTAGGACTTATTGTCTAGACCATTGCTAATTTTTAACTTAAAATATTATACACAGTTTTCTAAATGTTTATTTTTTACATGATAATGTTGTATGTGCCTTATGTCTATAATTTTCCACAATGATTTATCCGTTAGTTAATATGTTTGATATATTATTTGAAAATTACTGGCTTATAAAACAGTCATGTTTACTGTATTTTAAATCATTACTGATCTCCTGCCTAAAATTACAAAACTACATAAATAATAAATGAAATTATAATTTTATAATAATAATTATGTTAAACCAAAAATTGTTATAATTATAAAACTACTAAAATTATAATAAATAAAATAGAATTATGTATAATTAATTTGTGTGTACTATATTAAATGGATCACTCTAATATAGAATGTAATATGCAATGTATAATTATTATAAATGATTTAAATTATATTGAAATATTTTTATCCAAAATAATTACTGTGGTATATTTATATTTTATTTTGATATTTTTAGCATTATGAATTGGATAAAGAAAATGTACAATTATTAGCATTACGATTGTCTTGCAGTGCTCATAGCTTGTACAAAGATATTAAACAAAATTATTTAAATTCCACTCAAGTTCCCACTAAAATTCTAACAGATGTAGCTAACACAGTAGCTGCACTAAAACCATTGGTTAATTGGTTGAACAGGTTTGATTTTAAATTATTTTGAAAACTTGTAATATGAGGATTACCAATTTTTTGGTGACACATCAGTTGAAAACCACTGGACTAGAGTGACTAGAGTTAGTCTATTGTATATTGTCTAAGTAATGAATTGGTGGTTGACTCAGGAGGAGACAAAGTCGTAGCATGGTTGCTATTGAGAGAGTTTCTTAACTTGAACGGAGTATTATATACTTTTTATAATAATAATAATTATTTTATTAAAATATTTTAGGCCTCCTTTCTGTGGTCAACCACATTATGTGAGTATGAAAAACAACTTACTTAAGTTAGCTCTAGAAATTGTAACTAGTGGTCAGCGTGATCGCTTTGCTGAGAATCCTGTAGAGAATATTTTTGAGATTGCCAAACAATTAGCTCAACTTGCTGATCATATCATTCAAGAAAGTCAAGATTCTTTAATTTTACAACCAGCTACTTTAGATGTTGCCACACTAAAGAAAAGATCAGGAGAATCGCTGGTAATTTGAATAAGTATTTACTATTTATTATTTTATTTAAATACTGGGGTAATATAAATATATAAGTTCAAGAGTCTCAGTACAATTAACTAATTATAATTTAAATTTAAAAATTTGATTATATCATATCTTTTAATTATTTTTGAAGCAATCAATACATTTTTATAAATAAATGTGTTTTTTTTGTAATGATTCAAAAGTTCATAAATTATTTATAATTATAATTAAATCTTTAATACTTTTGAAGAACATTTTTTTTGTTTTTGTATAATTATTTTATAAGTATTAATAAAACTTTCTTAAAACAGGAAATAATGTACACTGAATAATGTATATCAATTTTTTAGTTTATTGAAAATCTTTTAAAAGTTATAGGTATTTAAAAATATAATTTATTTCTACAAGTATATTAAGATATATTAGTATCCCCAATTTTTGTTTGGGTCTTTGTATTTAAACATATACATTTTAGATTCTGAGCGGAGCGAGAAATGTATTGTTTCTACAAAGATTTTTTTTTTTTTTATTTATGAAAACATTTTTTCGAATAAAAATAATTGTCCGATTATTACAAGTGGGGTATGATATCGGTAGCAAATCGTGTCCTCCTGGTACTTTATTTAGCTAATTTTTTAAATTTCCCAAAAAATTTTCCTTGAAAAACGTAAAATCGGCAATTTTTTTATAGGATTCTTATTTTTTTTTTTCTGATGTATGAAAACCTTTTTTTGGGTAGAAATAATGGTCCAATTACCAAAAATAGGGTACCCTTTTCGTACCAAATTTCATCTAGTTGGTACTTTATTTAGCTCATTTTTTGAATTTCCCAAAAGTTTTTCCTTGTGAAGCGGAAAATTGGTAAAACTACGGTTTCCGTTAATTTTATTTTTTTTTATTTTTTGATTATTAATTGAGTTTTGATCATAGGAACTTGAAAATGTTTTTGAGTACTAATATAGGTAATGTTTACGTTTAGTAATATTTTGAAAAAGATTGGTTTGTTTTTTAGCTAATATAGAGCTTTGAATTTTTTCCAAAAATATTTAATATTACTTGCAATTTTTGATTTAACGGTATGAATTTTTTTTATAGAAACCTACTTTATACTATTTAATCTATTAGCAAAATATTTTGAAAATCGTGACTGAAAATTTTTATTATGAATTGATAACTCCTTGAATATTGTTCGTAGGGATTTGAAATTTATTTTGCATATTTACATATGTAATTTACATTCGTGGTAAATTTTGGAATGGATTATCAGTATAATATATTGCAATATATTGAGATTCGCTCAGAATCGTATTTTCTAATGCAATATCATTGCATTCAAATCTTAATAATTATAATAAACCACTAATTTTTCCAAGGAGCCAAGGGACGAACGAGCAACGTCCACAATCAGCCTTCCCACTTTTTTAATTATATGCTTTTTCATTAAATTTTTTTTAAAAAACTATGCTATTTAAAATAGGTATTTGATTATACTTATTTATTTAATTATACTTCTACATCCCAATATTAGTGAATTAATTTTGTACTTTGTTGTAGGTATATCATTATTTTTTAATTGAATTTTATATAATTCTGTGGCTTTAGATTGGAATACAATATTTTAATCCTACTTTCAAATAAACCATTAACATCCTTTTTTAAACAATATAATTATTTAAAATATCACAACATTTAAGCATTCTCAGTTTTTTCATCAAAATTATGCCTGGACCAAAGGTGTGAATTATTGGATAAAAATATTTTTCTAGTATTTTTTATTTTATTTAAGTGTTTGTATTTTATTAGTTAATTACATTTTTAACAAAAAAATGAAATATAAAATTTGTTATATATTTTAAATCTCAATTACAAGTTATACTATTATTAATATAAGCTAATATGTCCATTTTTAATTGTAAACAGTATTATTTAATTATAAATCAATTGAAATGAACCCTTCAAGTAGTGGTACCAATTAGGAAGTATAAAATTGCAATGTAAATTTATAAAGAATGTAGAATTACATCATAGTATAATATATTGTATTATATTGAGTTGTCTACTGAGTATAGTTAGAGTAAAGTATTTTTCTTATTTTTTTTCACAACATTTGGAACATAGTTATAACTTATAATGTTCAATAAATTGTTTCATTTTATCATTATCTACATGTACCTAACATTTACACTAATACTTTTATATTCCAATATATTTTGTATACATGTTCTTATTCTTTTAATTGTTAATCGGCTTTAAAAATTAGCATATTTTTATCATATTCGCTTAAATTGTATTCAGTGACTATAATTACGTTTTAATAAAATTCACATTGTTGTTCACAATAACTTTTAACAAACTGGTTAATTACATCAATTGATATATTAAGTTTATATCCACTAATTGTATCTATAATATCGTTGTTAGTTTAATCTTTATCAGTAATATTAAATAAGATGTGGTTTATGATGAATTGGTGTTAGAAATCAATTGTTGTACGATAAAATGATTGCAATAAATTGTTGTGCCATAAATATTCAATTATCATTTATCCCAATTAATTACTAATATATGCCAATTAACATTTTCCAGGGATTTTATATTGTGCCATCATTTCATGGTGTACATCAAGTAGGAGAAGTGAAATGTAATAGTCTAGCACATCAATGTGGTAAAATAGAAGCAGGTGATGAAATAGTTCAAGTAAATTATCAAACTGTGGTAAGTAATAATGAAAAAAATATTACAATTACAATTTACTATTTTTATATTTATTTTAACAAATCTACATTAATGGGCAACTTTTTTTACTTACTTGAAGTTTGTTTTATCAAATTATTAGAAATAGAATGATGGATAGATATAAAGAATTGCTCAATTATTTAGTTAGACTTTTATTTTATTTATTTTCATTCTATAAAGGAAGTAATGTTAAAATATAAATATTGTGTAAAAACAAAAAAAACAAAAACAACTAAAATGAAATATAAAACAAGCAGACTGTAAAACATAAAATATGTTAAAAAATATGTGTGTGTAATATGTATACAATGAGGCTTTAATCATTCAGTGGCATTATTAGATAATAAGTAAGCAAGTAGTGCATTTCTTGTGGTTCACATAGAAACAATCTTACTTAGTTATCTTTAATGTTAACTTTTTGTTGATTCTTTTTGATTCTGAACAAAGCGATAAATTCAGGAATGTATTGGTTTTAAAAAAGATGTTTTATTTTTATACGTCTGAAGACACTTTTTGGATAGAAATAACAGTCCGATTACCTCGAATAAGGAATGCTTTTGGTAGAGAATTGCATTGGTACACTACTAGCTCATTTTTCAAATTTCTCGAAAATAGGTTGAAAAACTATGAAATTTATGGAAACTGTGACTTTGAAAAACTTGATTTTAAATATTTTATGATAACTAATGCAATTTTGTATGTAGAAACATTTTTTCGAGTATTCTCATAAGTAGTTAATATACATGGTGAAATTTATTGAAATATATTGGTTGATTTATTGTCCATATATAGAACTTGGAAATGTATTCAAAAATATTTAAATATTATTTTCAAAACGGTTTGAAAATTTTATAGAAGCATAATCATATACTACTTAACCCATTTACAAAAATATTTTGTTATTTAACTGTCTCAATTTTTTTTTATTATCTTCTAAAGTTAGAATTTTTAATAGAATTGAATAATTTGATTTTTTTAATGACTTTATTGTAATTTTTAACGTTTAAATATTTTGTTTTTTTAATATTTTAAGCTGAAAATTTAATATGTATTTTAAGACATAGTACATATCCATGTAAAAAATAAAAAATAAAGTATGCTTTCGGATGCACTTTGCATCTACTTGATACTTTATTTAGCTAATTTTTCGAATTTTTGAAAAGTTTTCCTTTTGAGATATGAAAAATTACCAAAAAATGGTTGAAAAATATCAAAATTCATGGAAACTGTAAGAAAAAAGTTCGGAATCGACTTCCCCTATTTTTTGTATTTGAAAATCTGCAAGATTTACTATTAAGGAGAAATATCCATATTTTCTAAGTATACATTTTTTATTTAGATATTTATAAATAGAATAAGTATCTTTAATTTAGTATAAATGTACCTACAAACACATTAATAATTAATCATTTATTCAAATGTATCTCTCTGTATTATTTATTAATAATAATATTTATTTTAAAATTATTTAAATATATAAATTTGTTTTAAAACTTTTTCTTCGTCATTATTAAATTTTATTGAAACATTAGGTTGGTTGGCAAGCAAGACAAGTAATGGCTTTGTTAGAAGAAGCATCTACTGATATATTTCTAACGCTTAAAAAACGTCCACGACACAGTAAAGTATTTGGACAGATTTATATGAAACCATATCGTCTACCGAGTAAAAAACTATTTAATTATCCACAACGATATTTTGATCAACTTACTCCACCAAGGCCAAGTGATCTATTGACAATTCCTAATTTCAGTTTTCCAGTAAACAAGTAAGTTTATTTGTTATAATTTATTATAATTAAAATGTTTATGTTGTGTTTATGTTTATGATCCTAACTAAAGCGCGGTTTCCATTTGTCATATTTTATAACTGAGATCACGTCCAAGTGTTTCAAATCTGCGGCACGGACAATAATTTTAATGTGTAGATGTGTTCACATTAGTGTCATTTATGTTGCAAGAATTGTGTCATCAGATCCGTAATGCCACAGACATGTGTCAAAATTATTGTATGAACACTGTTCATTGAACAGTCATACGAAAATTATTTTTAGTATTTATTGATAATCCATCGGTACAGATTATATTTACTAATATTTATAGAACATTTTGGAATGTGAAAAAATATTGTAATGAACTACACATATCCCAGTTGATAGAAATTGCAGTGCAATTTCTAGTTTTAATTTAGCCGGAATTTCTTTACGAAAAAATGGGTTTTGCTTATTTTACTCAAAGGTAATTCAAATTATGTCATTGTCCATTTTCAGATAGTTCTTAAAACTGCTTTGATCTTCATTTTCCAACTTTGTATTTTCATATTTAATGCTCCAAATATATTTCGTCTAACCTATTTTCGAATCCAATAGTTTCTTTACATTGAATTTTAGATTCTGAGTGGAGCGAGGAATGTATTGTTTCTACAAAGATGTTTTATTATTATTATTATTATTTTTTTCATGTATGAAAACATTTTTTCGGGTAGAAATAATTGTCCGATTACCACAAGTAGGGTATACTTTCAGTAGTATCATCTTAATACTTTATTAAGCTCATTTTTCAAATTTCTCCAAAATTATTCCCTAGAAGAAGAAAAACTACCAAAAAATTGGCAAAATTACGATTTCCGTAATTTTTTAATTTTTTATTTTGTGATAACAAATTGAATTTTGATCGTAGGGAATTTTTTTGAGTACTAACATTGGTAATTCAAGTGTAAAATTTTGGAACGGTTTGGTTGATTTTTAGCTAAATTTAGAGCTTTGAATTTTTTCCAAAAAAAATTAATATTAATTACTATTTTTAGTTTATAAATTTATAAATTTTATAGAAAACTTATAATATACTACTTAATCTTTTTACAAAATATTTTGATAACCGTGACTGACAATTTTTGTCAGGATTCTTATTATTATTTTTTGTGATGTATGAAAAAATTTTTTCGGGTAGAAATAATGGTCCAATTACCAAAAATAGGGTACCCTTTCCGTACCAAATTTCATTAAGTTGGTACTTTATTTAGCTCATTTTTTGAATTTCCCAAAAGTTTTTCCTTGAGAAACGAAAATTTAGCAAAATATGGTTTCCGTTATTTTAAAAAATTTTATTTCTTGATTACTAATTAAGTTTTGATCGTAGAGACTTGAAAATTTTTTTAACTACTAAAATAGGTAATATTTACATTTAATAAAATTTTGGAACGGTTTGGTTGATGTTTGACCAAATAGAGTTTTAAATTTTTTCCAAAAATGTTATAATGTAATATTACCTGCAATTTTTAGTTTAACGGTATGAAATTTTTATAGAAGCCTATTCATATACTATTTAATTTATTTACAAAATATATTGAAAATCGTGACTAACAATTTTTATCATGAAATGATATGAACATAAATGATTTCTTAAATATTGATTGTAAGAATTTGAAATTTATTTTGCATATTTACATACAATGTAATTTACACTCGTGGTAAGTTTTGGAATGGATTATCAGTTTAATATATTCTAATATATTGAGATTCACTCAGAATCGTATTTTCTAATGCAATATAATTGCATTTAAATCTTAATAACTATAATAAACCACTAATTTCTCCGAGGACCATAGGGACAAAGGAGGAACTTCCACAATTGACCTTCCGACTTTGTACTTTTCTGTTTGCATTTCTATTTCTTAGGTGAAAAGAACATGTTTGTGTTTTTTTAGGATTCGATTTTTAGTGGTTTTCTTTGTAGTACCTGGATATTTCTTTCAAGTGTCAGAGTCATTTTTACTTCAATTGTGTCTTGTTGGGAGGAAATCACTTGGTCATCTGGAAATATTTAGTATTTAGGTTCGTAAGTTATATTTTAGGTTATATCAGATTTATTTTTTATTTGTGTAAATATTTAAAAGAGTTGATGCTAACACGCTGCCCTGTGGCCATTGGCGTCCGCGGGGGGAGGGGAGCAAAAGGGGAAATTGCCCCCCCCCACCCCTGTCATGGCTTTTTCGGGTCAATTATTATAACATGTAATACAAAATAAACATTTTTTAGTAACTTTTAGGTTACTAAATTATCTACACCTATGGATGAAAACATTTCATAAACCATAATTTTACACTATTCGGATAGTGAAACTAAAAATTGAAAAATGAAAATATTTTGCCTCCCTTTAAAAATTTCCCTTTAATAGTTCAATTATGCGGATCACATTTTGAGAATTTGCATTTGGTCAATACATTCATTATATATATTTATCTCAAGTTCGAAGTTTTTGATTTGTACAGTTTGAATATCGCCGACTATTGTTGCATTCCCATTTTTTATGTTTTTTATACCAGTATTTAATTCTTTCAATGTGAAATAGCTATCAAAAAGGCTTGTCTCGTGACTTGTGTCTCTTATTATTTTTTTCCTGCTTTTTTTTATTTTAGTTTCTTGTATTTTAAATTTAGGAACAGTTGGCTGGCAAATTCATTTGCCACTATGTTTGTATATATCAGCTCATTACATTTTTCACAGTAGAGTTTTCTGATAAGAAGCCATACTTTGTTGGTATTTGGCTTCATACTAATTTCTATTCTAACTCTTCCACTGTATTTTTTCACTCCTTTTTTCTCTCTTCAGTAATTTCATGTATATATTTTCATATATCTCTTACCTCTAAAATTTTTGTAGAAAAGAGGTCTTTGTTATAATTTATTTTATATTCTTGTAATCTGGATTGTAGTGATTTTTTTATATCTGGTATGAATGCCGTTCGACATCCTCTTGGTATATGTCTTCCTAAAGTTTTCTTTATTATTTCATAAACGTTTCATAGTTTTCACAATATATCTTAATCTTGTTCATTCGTCAGTATTACTTTACCAATTTGCTTTCTTGAAATTAATGCGATAATGAAACTATGTGGTTTATGTCACTACCTCATCTCTAATCACACATGATATTGGGTAGTGCTGTGTTTGTGGGATCGGTTTAAGTTTATTTTTTTAATATACAGGCTGGTTATATTTTCACTTGTAAAGATGTTATCTGGATGTAGCCCTTCTTCCACCTGTCACTGTCAAAAGGAGGTGTGAGTTTGTCGTCAAAAATTAGATTGAAACAATTGGCTACAGCCCAATTTTCTATCTCGACCCCATCATTGTTGGTTTCTGCATATCCCCAGCGTGTGCTTAGTTAAAGTTCTGCTATCCTAGTAGTATTGGTTCTAAAAATGTTCTTCGAAAACAAAACTCATTTGGAAATTTATAAATTTACATAATTAAATATTTTCCTAAGTAGTTAGGATTTCGATGTTGTTCATTTCACTTTTAGACACTTCTGACGTCTATATTGTTTTTCACAAAAATAGCACAAGAGAAGTGTAACGGTAACAATATTATACCTGACGCGTCATTTTACGTCCCCTCAGCAATTTACAAAATATATGCTAAACACGGGTGAACAAACTATAACAAACAATGAGTCAAATCTTAACCAGCGGTCGTTTTAGTCGCACATATTTTGTATTTCATTTAAATTAAATTATCAGCGACGTCATACTTGTCTCATACTCCCCTTCACCTGTGATCTATAATAAACTACTCTCCAAGAACAAGGTTACTCAGGTGATGATGTATTTGTTTATTTATAATATTATTTAATATATTGGTTTTGTTTTCGATGCCAAAATTGTTGTTTGTGTTTGTGAATGCAGGTCATAAGTTTCTAGAACTTATTAAATATAAATAAGAAACCTTTGTTTTATATCAGTCTAACGACCCAGTCCTAGTTCAAAAGACCTGTTAGTGTAGTAGGAAATAGCCAGCCGACTGCTCCTTAACCGGATAGGATTTGATATATCACATTGACAAACACCGTAGAACCTTAGGGAACAAGGGTTTAGCATTGCAGAAGTAATTCGCAATTTTGTTCTCCTACTGTCTCTACAACACTAATTTATTTTTGAGGGGTAAGCATTTCTAAGTTGAAGCACACCAAAGTCAATGCTGGCCCTGGTAAGAGTCGTTTTGGTTGACTGTGGTATGTAGAATTGGCTAGTGAGGAGGGCATATTTTTAGAGTCCTTTGTGAAAGGCATGCTATTTTACCATGGGTACCACTTGATGGTTCCTACCATACACCCATCCATACTTTTAATAATAATAGCTTTTAAAAATTTTAATAAATAATTAAATTAATAAAAATGTATAGTTTAGAAGAAATGTAGTGTCTTTAATTGAGTAATTAAATATAAAAATATAATAGTATTAATATCATAAATATTTATAATTTTTAGACAAGAAAAGAAGAAAATACCAAAAATTCCAGAAAGTCAACTTTCAAGTGAACATTTGTTGAGTCCACCACCAACTATTCGTATAGGCGGACGTTCAATTTCTCCTGAAATTTGTTCACATAGTAATAGTAGTAGTGGTGATGAAAGTGAACTTGAGAGTACCAATTGCTCCTCACCTACTTCTGTTAGACTATATCTTCCAAAGCCACATATCCCTGTTCAAAGAAGGGCAACAATAAGTGGAGCAAGTCCTATTGGAAAACATGCTCCTTTCAATTTTGATCAGGTATTTGTTGTAATAAATAATAATTAGTATTACAAAATTTAAATAGACACAACTTTACCCAATTAAATTATCATATAATTTGATAATTATAATATTTCAAAACTGACTTTAATTTTTTTATTAATGATATACGTGCGTAATAAATGCACTTTATAGTTTGTTATTTTTTTGAACAGGTAACACTAGACGTGCCTAAATAAACCTATATGAAAGGTTGGTCAATTTATAATGCCAGCTCAATTAATTTAACATTATTTTTAAATATTTAAATGAACAATTAAAAATAACAATTTTATTTATCTTTAAATATATAAACATCATATACTAATTAAGTTATTTTCTTCATATATTAATTATTGATAAAGTTTTATGTATGTTAATTAAATTAAATTCTGGTGAACAATCAAAAAAGGCCTAATACATTAATCTAAAGTATTGGATTACTAATGTATTTTTAAGGACGAGTTACAAGTGATATATGAATAAGTAAATGCTTACAGGTAACAAAAGTCTTCTCTTTCTTTATTGGTTATTACTTATATGTTTATGTTAAAAATAATTCTTATTTATCTGCATTTTGAAGATTTATATAATTATTTATTTTACAAATTAATGTTTTATTGACTGAGGATGAATTTATTTAATTATTTAAAAGCTTTTAACAAGTTTAAATTAGTATATTGTCTCAAGTCTTTGACAGAGTTCAATAAAATTACTAAATTATGTTAGGTACTATAATTTTATATTTTTATTGTAACTATTAGCATTACAATTCACTAAAAAATTATAAATTTAGAACTTTGTAAACAATAAATATATTATAATGTGTGTCTATTTTCATTGAATCTGAGCATGTATTTTGGTTATTTTGTTGTAATTTAAAGTTATTTTCAAATTTGTTGTTTTGTATACTTAAATATTTAATTATAACTTTTAGTGTTCGATGAGTACTCAAACCTTATGAAAAATTTTGAATGAAGTTCAAGACTTGGATCGAGTACTTGAGTTTACTTGACTGTATTATTGAAAAATTAAATGTAAAAATTATAAATATTTCGAATTGATTACCTACTAAATAATTAACTAATATATTTGTATATGTTAATATTTAATAATTAACCCCTGAAATTTCAGTGTACATTGAAAATATTTTACTCATACGATTTAAAATACTTTAGAAAATCAGAGTATTCGACAATTGTTGAGTTCTAAACTTTACAACTCAATTCAACAAAAAAAGAATTATATTTGACCCGGCATCAAAATAATAATACTTGCTAATAAAACTTTATAATTTGCACCTTAAAATACTAGTCATTTTTTCATTTATAATTTTGCTCTGCCAATATATTATTATTTTTATTTAAAATACTTCCTTTCTAATAGTATTTAAGATATCATAAAATTTATTTTATAATATGCTACAAAGATCTATAAAAAAAAACCTTGTATGGTTTAATAACATAGCTTTGTTAAATTACACACACACACATATATATACGTATATAGGCTAACTTTTGTTTTTTATATATTATAATTATATATGATTAATTTTAGGAAACATTCTTCTTAGTGCGAGTTATGTGTGTATGTATGTATAAGTTACAATACAATTTGTATAAGGGTCTTCCATAAAATATTAAATTAAATAAAAATATGTTGAGTAGTATAATGTCTTGCGTAATATCTATATCATGGGTTATATGACTATTACAATCACTCAACTAGACACTTACTACTTACATTACAAGAATTTGATATCCAAATAAAACTTATTACAAGCTTTTGGGACAAATAGTATTACTTAAAGCTTTTCATGAAATTTGATAGGTCAAGACTACTTTTTAAAGCAACCAACTAACTATATTTTTTTCCCCTTTCCACAGAAAATTTTAACTCGTCATATATACCAATGTTATATTCGTTAAAATGTTTCTTATTGTTTCAAATGTATCAGTTAAGTCTATACATTTATTGCTGCTATGTTCACCTCAGATTTTTGGGTGATTTGTTAATTGCACTCATCAACTAGCTGAATCAACAATTTGGAATTACCAGTTGTTAGACTGTGTAGTTATTAACACACTTACCTTTGTTAGAAACATTCGGTTGAAAAATTAAATAATTACAAATCATAGTTGGACAATAAAATAAGTTATATGTTACCAATACTATTAAATAACAATAAAATAATTATATTTTAAATTTTAATACTATACAACAAAACATAGCATTAGTTGTAGGTGTACATATAAAAAATAAGATATCTCATATAACACTAATAGATTAAAATATTTTTTAACTATTTCATATTTTAGATTTTGAGAGGAATAAGAAATGTTTGTTTCTACAAAGATGCTTTTTTTATTTTTTTTTTTATAATTTTTATTTTTTATGTATGAAAACATTTTTTCAGGTAGAAATAATTGTTCGATTACCACAAGTATGGTAAGTTTTCGGTAGCAAATTATATCATCCTGCCACTTTATTAAGTTAATTTTCCGAACTTCTCAAAAGTTTTTCCCTAGGACAAGAAAAACTACCAAAAAATAGAAAAAATCGGCAAAATTACAATTTTCGTAATTTTTAATTCGTCATTTCGTGCAAACTAATTAAGTTTTGATCGTAGGACTTGAAAATTTTTTTAAGTAATAACATTGGTAGTATACAAGTGTGATAAAATTTTGTAACAGATTAGTTGATTATTTGGCCTAACCATAGATCTATGAAGTTTTTTACAAAAAAAAATTAATGTTACCTACAATTTTGGGTTTATTGATTTGAAAATTTTATAGAAGCCTTATAATATACTACTTATTATATTATTACTTATTCTTTTTACAAAATTTTTGAGAACCGTGATTGACAATTTCTTTATATAGGCTTTCTATTATTTTAAATTCTGAGCGAAGCGAAGAATGTATTGGTTTTACAAAGATTTTTCCGAATATAAGACTATTATCCGAAAACCGAAAGGACGAAGGACAAACATCCACAATCGACCTTCCCACTTTTTTGAAAATTACTTTTGTATGGACAGTGATATTTATTTATTTTAAATTA
Source organism: Eriosoma lanigerum (assembly GCA_013282895.1). Lineage (NCBI taxonomy): Eukaryota > Metazoa > Arthropoda > Insecta > Hemiptera > Aphididae > Eriosoma > Eriosoma lanigerum. The sequence goes on from CM023358.1 coordinate 47,710,891, forward strand.
TCTTTTATTTACTTTAATTATAATTTTGTGTTTTCATAATATGTTTATAATATTCTTAATGAATTTTTTAACTTTGAAAAATGTATGTTAAACGTCAGTATGTCAAGGTATGGAAGCATACTACATACTTTTGTATCAACCTACCCAAATTTAATAAATTTGATTTTTAAAATATTTAGAATTTTAATATTTTAAAGTTTTTAATTTTGTATTTAATTAATTCAAAATTAATTTTGAAATAAAATTAATGACTCCTATAAGAAAATAATTATAAAACATTTTATTTCAAAAATATAAAATAGATAGAAAGTTTTTAAGAGGAACAAACACTGTGAGACACTATAGTATTGTCTTTCTCTAAACTTAAAAAACTAGGAAGACCCTTAACAAAATGTTATTTAGTGTTTACTTTTTATCAAATGAAAATTATCTCTTTATATCTATTTGTTTAGGTGTAAGACGATTGAGTGCATTTATTATCTAATGATAAGAATTTAATTATATTATATGAACCTATATAATAAAAGACAAAATATCTTATCAATTAAGTAAATAAATTGAAAAGTTATATAATGATATCGGGCCTTAAATAGTAGTAAAATAAAAACACAATAATAAAAATAATATATAGTAATATACATATAAAGGTTTTACTACAAAATTTATAATTATATTGTAATCATTACATTTTGTACACAATTATTAAGAAGAAAAAAGCCTGTAAGAAAATTAGTCCTCAATCGTATTCCACCATTTTATTTGCATGGATTGAATTTCCTCTATTTTAAATTTGTATTAATATCAACTAAAAAATCATTATTTTCAAATCTTAAAAAAATACAATTTTATTTTCAGTTTTGGAACGAGTTAAAACAAGTAAACGAAGCGCATAATAATAAAAAAAATAATGAAAAGTCAAATAGTGAGATGCAACTTAGCAAACGTTCTAAGCCTACAAAAGTTCATTGGACATCACTACCACCAAATGAAGAGAAACTTGAAAGTCAGAAATTTTCTGATATGAAGCTCATAGATTCATCTACTAAAGATGAAGTTTTAAGTAGCAGTAATTTAATTTCATTAAAAGAACGCATTAGTCAATTAAAAATTGATAATAGTCCAGAACACATTGTTAACAAAAAACCTAAAATAATGCCAAAACCTATGGTTTCAAAAATTTCTAATCCAAATGATAATCCATTAATAACTAGAGTTCGTGGAAAATTAGATAAAAGTTATAGTACTCCATCTTATGACTTTTCTGCAGATAGCAATCTGCATAATGAATTTGAATATTTTGATTCTGAGCTGAGAATATCAATCGAAGATGTAAAAAATTGGGACACAAAAAATGCTACTAGTAGTTGTGCCAATGAAGAAAAAATTAAAAGATCTGATAAGCCAGTTTTAGTTTTTCCCAAGCCTCCTTCACCAAGAAATGATGATGTATCTTTTGTGACTTTAACAGATACGTCTAATATTAATTGTATACAAAAATCAGCTAAACCCATTTTATACTTTCCAAAACCACCTAAGACTGAAAATATCGATTTCACAAAATTAAAAAATACTAATATAGTTGACAATTTTGAACTTGAATCTCAAAGTAATAGAAGTATGGATCATTTTAGTAATAGAGTTTCTGAATTTAGTAGTGAATTTGATTTAAAACATGAAGAACACTTATTAAGTTCAATTAATAGTTTTATAGAACATCAGCATGAAAATTTTCTAGATTATGATAACATAACACATTTATCTCGAGACAGAGTTCCAATATCCAATATAGAATCTTTGAAATACTTAACGAACCATTCTAAAAATAAATCTTATATAAACAATAAACATCAAGATTCGAAAGATTTTGAAAAAAATTCTTTATCTGATTTGTCTGATGCCTGTCTCCCATTGTCATTAACTGACCTTAGTGGTAGTGATGATAATATATTTCAAGTTGATACCAAAGATAACATATCATTACCATCTGAACGATCAGCTATTATACTTCATCAAGTTGTACTTAATGCTCCAGCTACATTTCCTAGACATAAAACTGAAGTAAAGAAATCTCAGCCACCAATACCACCTCCTAGACCATCTAAACCAGTTGAAATACCTAAAAGAACCAGCTACAGAGCAATGCTTGGAGCTAAAACTATAGGAAAAAAAGAAATTAAGGGACCAAAACAATTATTTCAGAGAAATCCATTAATAGCTAGTAATTTTTATCTTTTATATTATTGTTAGGGATAATGTTAAACAACATAATATATCATTATATTTTTAATATATCTTTAATTATTTTAGAACGTCGAAATATAAGTGCTAAAGAATTAGGTACATGTGAATATCAAGGATGGCTGTATCAAAGATCCAAAAAAATATCTCCTCGAATGCAGTGGATCAAAGGATGGTTCATTATAAAAGGAACAACTTTTTATGGATTTAATAATAAAGAAGTATTAAAACAATAATAGTTATACACAATTAGCATTAATATTAATTTTGATTCATTCTAAAAATTCTTTAGTCAATAAAAGCTCGACTTATGATAATCTTATCTGGTTTCACGGTATCTATTGCTGATGAAGTGAAATCAAGAACTAATGCTTTTAAAGTATACCACATGGGAACTATGTTCTATTTTGCAGCCGAAACATCAGATGATTTATTGACATGGTTGGAATGGTTTTCAACTGCTACAATCGCTGACGGACATAGTTCGAGTATATATAATATTATCTAATTAAGAATTACATGTTTTATGGCTTATTGAAATTTAATATTTAAAAAAAAAAGTGGGAAGGTCGATTTTGGATGTTCCTCTTTCATCCTTTCAGTCCTCGGAGAAATTAGTGGTTTATTATAATTAAGATTTAAATGCAATGATATTATATTAGAGAATACGATACTGAGCGAAACTTAATATAATATGATATATTATACTGATAGGTCGTTCCATAAGTTTACTACGTGTGTGTACTATCTATGAGAAAACTCAAAAAAATTTAAAATACTTACTTTCAAAATTACATTAGTTATCATGAAGAACCTAAAATAAATTCGATCAAAATTATGATCTCTATAAATTTTGATGTTTTTCCATCAATTTTTGGTAGTTTTTCTTCATTCAAAGAAAAATGTTTGAGAAATTCGAAAAATGAGCTAAATAAAGTACCAACTAGATAGAATAGGTGGTAGCCATTTGCTACCAAAGCATACCCTACGATAATTGGACCATTATTTCTACCTGAAAAAGTGTCTTCATACATAAAAAAAAAACATCTTTGTAAAACCAATACATTCCTCGCTTCGCTCAGAATCTAAAATAAAGTAATAATAATTCATCTTTAACATTTAAATAAAAATTATAAGCAATGAAATTCTAACATAAGTTTTAGTAAATCTTTATAAATATTTTAGATTGTATAATAAAATGTGTTTATATATTATTAATGTAGAGTAAATTTCTTGTGAAATGTAATTAAATTTTGACTCATCAGAATAGGGGTTTTGGTGGTATAGGTTTTGATTTATTAAAATGAGGTCATTCTTACATGTTGGCAGTTTAGTATGTAAAATATAATTTTCTGATTTAATGTACTATTAAAATAGAGATCAATGAAACTACTGTATAAAAAGTAATTTAATTAATATAATGTAACTTATGAAGTTATTACTAGGGATGATAAATTACATAAATTTGGTAAATTTTGATAATTTTGATTATGTAATTATAGGGATACCCCCATAAACACCTTTCTACACTTGTTTCATAAACATATAATATTTATTTGTATTATTTATTGGATAATAGGGTAATATTGTTATTATTCTAATCAGATTCAACAGAAATATAATTTATTTTTCTTCATTTTTAATTTTTTATATCAAATAAAAAGTTTATTAATACAAAAAAGAAACAAATTGTAAAAAAAAAAAAAATTAAAAATTGTGTATTTTGTGAACGTAAAATAAAATAAGTCATATTAAACTATAATAAAGGTTAATAACAATTTACCAATAACAGTAATAACCATAGTTAATATAACGTTATAAAAAAAAACAATGTTTAAATATACTAAATTTATTATAACATTTTTATATAGATATTGTTGCTGTTAGTGAAACTGATGGAGAAGAAGATGAAAACTTAAATGATAATCATAAACTTGTAGAAACATTTACTTTAAAACCTGAAACATCGCACGAGTCTTCTTTTACAAGTTCAGCATTTAAGAATATATCTACATTTCTTTCAAGTCATATGGGTTCCCATTCAAATCCTAGTACAAGTTCTAATAAAAATAAAAAGTAAGCATTTTACTAATACTATTAACAAATTTTATTTTTAATAGTAAATTGTATTATAAAATCTGAACTTAATATTATATTTTGTGTTATTCTAAATCAGGATTTTTCAATCTGATGTTTTTGCCATAAAATAGCAAGAGTTTGTTAAAAAATGTAAATTGATTTATTTCTACCTGTAATAGTAAACTCTTATATGACTTAATGTGAATTAAATAAACAAACATTTGCTTAGGTGGTTGTAGTAAACATAACCCGTGAGGCAATATAATTTGTTTTAATTAAATAAGAACTAATGCTATCATAACTTAAAAAATCTTATTTAATTTGATTACTATACAATTAAACATATTTTTGCTTCTTTCAGTAGAAGTAACACTAACATTCACATTGTCATTATGCATTATATATTATTACATCAATTGAATACATAACTGGAAACAATTTGAAGACTTAATTTTGAATAGAAATATATATATATATATATATATATATATAAGTATATTAATTATTCAATTATTCTTAGTGAAAAGAGTTTTCATTCATTAAAAAAACAACAAAAGAAGAATATAACAAAAGAAGATCAAGCAAAAGGTAGTAGTTTGGATAGGAAGCATTGGAAATTTTTGGGAATGGGTATGATTGGACGAGATTCAAATGAACCAGTTCCAACTTCTCAATACCGTAGTTACAGAAGAGTACCTCCAACAGTTCCTAAATGTGTATCAGATACATCTGCTCTTTCTAATCCTTATAGCCAAAAGTAAATTAATTAGCAAAATAAGTTAAATATACATTATAGTATTTTTCTTTAATACAAATATGATATTAATTACTAATTATTTTATTTCAGTTCTGACATATTATATCCTATGCCTCAAATTAATCATAATCGCCCAGCAGATATGGTTGATTATCGATTAGCTTCAATAACAAACACTGATAATAACCTAAGGTACTAACTATTAGTTAATAAGAAAGCAAATTTTATCTTTACTAAAGAAATATGAACGTTTAATTTTGTAGGCAAATAGATTCAACAAATAGTTCTGAGATGACATTAGAATCATTTATACAATCTCGTCAAGATGAAAGAAGGATTCAACATCAATATATGGGAATGCGCGTTCCTCAGTACACTGCTCCACCACCACCACCGCCACTACAACCAGGTAACAAAAATAATATAATTAATTATTATAAAAGTGATTTAAACATTATTTTCATTATTAGATCTTAGAGAAGACCAACATCAACAATTTTTAGATCAAACTAATATCCGGTATGCTATTAAAAATTTACTTATAGAGTTGTAGGTAATATATAACATATTTATACAATATTTTACTTTATATTATATACCTTGTATTATTTTTTTATGATTAATACATTATGTTATTAATAATATCTTGGTATTGTCTTTATTAACAAGATTATGTTTTTGCTATGGAATACATGAAAATTTTTTCTAAACTGACCGATTTTGAGTAAGATCACATAATATAATCAGATTATTAGGTTACTATTAGTAACTATGAATATTTATTGTTTATTTACTGTCATTATAAATAATAATAATATTTATTATTTAATATATTCAGTCAGACTTATAAAATATTAAGTAGCACTATTTTTATTTTTGTTTTGCTTTTTAGAATTGCTGCTGAAAGTGAACCTCGATCGAGACAACCAATAACCGCATTGACTAATATTGAACACAGTTGCAATTTAAGTATATTACCACCTTGTAAGTTAATTTTAAACAATAATTGACAAACTTCAATAAAGTATTATAATACTATAATTTATTATATTTTAATATTAATTATTAATAAAATTATTTATTGGACTTATTATTTTTCCAATGTATTATATTTACAAGTAATACATATAAATATTAAAATTATTGATACTAATAATAATAAATAACTAGTCTTGTAGAAAGTTTTATAATAATTTTATTATAGATTTCATGTTGAAAATAACTTATCAAATTAGGTTAGGACATCATTATTGTTAAACAACTTGTTTTTATCATAAACGCATAGTCAATTTATTTTAGCAGTAAATTATAGTAGGTTGTATAAAACTATCACTTGTACAGAATGATTATAACTCGAAGTTACAGCAATTTTATTTTTTTATTACATTAAATAAAGAATAATTTAAAATATAAAAATGGAGGTTTAGTATTCTTAAATGTCAACTTAAGGGTTTTCCGGAGGTTAACATCTAAAAATCAAATAACCTTTATTTTTTTGGCTTGAATTGTTGTAACATGAAATGACACTGTAGTATGTCCTTAAAATGTAAGGGTTAGAAGGTGAATAGTTTTGATGTTTTTACAATTATTTAAATAGATAACATTTTTAATCAAATGTAATTTGTAAATTATTATAATTTTGAACAAAATAAATGATTATCATTAGTTAAATATAGAATAAATATTATTTATTGTATTACAAAAATAGTACATATATACACATTTACATCATTTTTAAAACACAATTGATTAGACTATATATCAAAATACATTTTTGTAAATTTATTAACTTTCATAGTTTTGGTAAAAAAAAAAAATTGATATAAATAATTGATTGTTTAACCATTCATTGAATACAAATATTATTTAATCAATGATTTAACTAAATTTTAATTTCATTGCACTATAATTAATTTGATATGTATTATTATATTATATTAATTAGGTTATTCTATTACAAATACTTAGTATTCTTTCACTTACTGCATTCCTATAAACATTTTATATTATAAAAATAAATATGACTAATCAATAAAAATGAAAATCCATTAAAACATTCATATTCTGTATAATATTTGATTATATATTATGTAGAAACCCTCATGTTGTATAAAATAATTTTAAAAATTTTAAAATCTCAGTAAATAAGTATTGTATAAATGTAGTGATACTACCTAAATTAATACATTAAAATATTTCCAGGGATAACTGAAGGTTCAACACAATCTAATGACTTTAATGGCAATAAAAATACTCAAACTTTGCCATATCAACGTGATAGTTCATTCATGCCTCAAGTATCAGAATCACACGGACATCAATTGTATTCCAATCGATATGTTAGTATTATTCTATTTTATCTTTGCAATTAATTAGATAATTTTATTATTTTACTTTTTAAATAATTATCTAGAAGGGCTTTAGTAGAAATATTGTAATGGGATATGAAATCTAGGTTAATTGTAATGCTGGGCCGATATAAAACCGATAACCGATCCGATATTTTTTTAGTTTCCATGAACCGATATAAAAAAAAACTGATAAACAATAATATATAAACCGATAAATTTTAGTATAGGTGTTATATCTCATATTATTATTAAAAATTATCGATGTTAGACAGTACAGCGCATTATATCGGTTTTATTTCAGTATTCAGTTCTGAAAAAAACCAGATTTTCAATTTTAATATCTGTTATCGGTATCGGCCTAGCCCTAGTTAATAATAATTAACAGGTTACAATTTTAGGGGGTCTACAAGAGGTTCTGGGAGGGCTGTGGCCCACCCTGTCCCTAGCAAACTATGCCCATAGCTAATAAATATAGTACAATTATTTATTATTATATATGTCAATGTACTTTTTACATATTTAAAATAACTAAGTCTATAATATAATATACATATATAGTAAAAATAGTATATTGAATTTAAAATTATTTGTTTTTGAAAAAATAATTATGCAAGTACATACAAAATAAAAATCAAATCGCACATGATTTTATTGAATTTGTATCAATATTTAATTTTCAAACTAACTGCTTTTTGGTTCAAACTGATTAATTTCACTGCTTACAAAACATAGACACTTATAAGATAAATTTAACTTACTTCATTAATATAACTTAATTGAAATGTTTTTATAGCCAATGGAACAAATAAGTGACAACGAATCTTTAGAGTATCCTCCTGTCTTTGAACCAGATACCTACACATTGGCACATGTTCTTTCAAGAAGAAGAGATCGATCTAATAATAATTTTGAAACAGATTATCCTCCAGGAAACAGTAGTAATTTTAGGTAATCAATTTAAAAATGTATAATGTTGTTTCATATTTTAATTATTAAGTAAATTTCATTTCTTTAAGTATATAAATAGAAAATTAATTTAAATGTAAATTATACTTATAAATACATTATTTTATATTAAGCAGAATTTGTTAAATTATTATATATGTAATATAAATGAATTATTTTTAACATGTTTTAATAAATTACTCAAAAACCTAACCAATTATAATTACTTGAATAGTGTACATAGGATATTAGTATATTTATAAAGTATTATACTAATATTTGTGTGTTATTGTTTTTATTGTTTTAATATTAATTGTATGGTGTTAAAAAAAAATAATAATAATAATAAGAAAATTGAATATTATAGATTCGATTAGATTGCACATTTATTTTAGGTACTTAAATAAATTTGTGCCCATATAAAATTTGAACCCTAAAATCACCTCTGTGTGTAAAGTTGGCATTACTTATGTATCATAAGTTTTAAAAAAACCTTCAAACTTTATGTACTTATACTTGTTAGAAGGTTGTTGGAATTATTAGCCCATTTTTTAAAGTTATTATTTAACTTAAAATAATAATAGAATAAGACATTACTTAATAGGTACTAGCATTGATTATAGAATAGTCTATTCTATAATCAATGGTACTAGGTAGGCTACCTACAGTAACATTTTTAAATTTTAAATCATTATAACAGTCCGCAAAAAACTGATTATTTTAAAACCATTATTTTTATAAAAAAAAAATATATAAGATCAAAAGAAAAAATGATTATGGCTAACTTGTAATATACCAGAATTAATTTCCTCTTGCTTCCAAGGCACTCACATGGAGGTGCGAATAGGACTATTTTTCCCTCCAGAATTTAAAAATAAGTGTTAGATTCTACTTTAAAATATTTCTAGAATAAAACATTATTTTCAATCATGAATTTAGTCCAAAGGTCCAAACTTTTTGACTCGCACCATTTTAAAATATTTACTAAAAAACTTAAGGCACCCTAAATTACTATATTATAATATTAATATACCTAGTATATTTTATACAAAAAATATGAAAAATATGTATGATTTTTAATATTTTAAATAATTTTGTTGCATCTCCAATCAATGGCACAAATATGGGAGAGGATAGAGATAGCATAGCCCTCTCCCAAAAAAGAAAAATTGTTCAAGTTCCTTCTAAAACTTTCATCTTTTGTCATATTTAGAAAAATATAAATATAAAGTGTGCGGCACCCTGGTTGGATACCTCAGACTTAATCACTCAATCAATTTAACATTTATTTAAAAATACAAAACTTTTATATACCTAGGTGTTTATTAAATTATTATACATTATATTAATTTATTAAATTTATATTTTGATCTGGTCTCTAGTATGATTTTATTCTGTGAACGTACTGAGTTGCTTTTAAATTTTAATTATCTATTATAATTGATTATATTAACCGTTAGTTATAGAATTATGGATTATAGCTTATTTGCATAAATATTGAGTTTTGTTAATGAAATAAAATTGTTTTAAAGCATTATACTGTCGAGTTTTAGTAAAATAGATAATTTTTAAATACATAAGGACATACATATTAAAGAAATAAAATTAATATAGATGTGGATAGTGTTATATTTGTATTTTTTTAAAAATTATTTTAGAATTTATTTCATAATACCTATTTTTTCTAAATTTTTATATTAAATTATTGTATATTTATAATATTTGTAAAATGTAAATACAGATAGGTAATTTAATAGTAATAAAGACTAATGATATAGGTATAGAATTTTAAATGAAAACAAGTAATTATAGATTTTTAGTATAAACTATAATGATCAGTAATTACTATGGGTCATGAAAACATTATTATTTGACAGTTGTTAAAACATGCCACACGTATTGCAACAGACAACAATAAGAGTACAAAATATACATTTTAATTTTTAATCTTAATAATTTTAAATTTGTTTATTGTTATAGGCAAATAAAAACAAATCTAATATTTATGTGGATAACAATCATTAATGTACAAACTACAAAATATAAATTTATTTAAATAATAAAATTATTGTTAATATTCCTATAGCTATATGGTTAAAAGTTTAGAACTTGAGAAATATGAAACTAGTAACTTGCAACTAACTACGAAAGATCATATTTACATTTTTTAAGATGTCAAATGTTTTCTGTAGAAGTTTAATAAATAATAATTAATGGTATTATAGTTGGTTGACTGTTAGATAGCAGCACAGTTTTGAAAGCTGTTGCTACATGCTAGTATGCTATATTTGTGTTTCCAAAGTACTAACGCTTCATATAAGTTTTAATTTACATATAATATGAATATATAATGAAACATGATACAGTAAACTTTGCTTTATCGTGTAGTGGAATACCTTGGGCCCTTATTCATTATTCGATCTGTGTAAACTATCAAAAGTGGGGGATTTGTGATGTCATTGCTTGTCATTTATTCATTTATGGTTCGAGTTTTTATTGCCGGTTATCAGCGGTCAGTAAACATGTAGTATTGTAGTGGAATATAATTAATGAAAGAACGTTATCGTTTTATATTAGCATATATGTAAATAAATTTTGTAGAAGGTTCACTAGGCATTGGTTTCGGTTAGTGGACGGACGTCTTGCGTACACATCTCATATTAAGGACTTGTTCAAATTATTTGTAAGTACTCACATCATCTAATAAATATTTATTTTAGGTAATACCTACAATTAAATTTCGTTGGAAATGTATTACCATTTAATATTTTAATATATTTTTACACAAAATATAAAAACTAATATAACATAATATTAACATATTCGTGTAGTCCGTAATCGCATTATTGACGAACTATTATCACTTAGCGGGAAGGATCACTCAGCTGCAAGGTTGCCCAAGGTGAGCGTGTTTTGAGGTTATATAGGTCACAGACAATCACAATTAATATTATTAAATAATAAATAGTATCTCAGAAACGTTAACCCTCAAACAGACAACAGGTGTGCACTCTGTTTTTATTTATTTACTTTTAACTAGTATTTTTAATATGCATATTGTGTATAGTATTGTAGACTTGTAGTACTTTATCCATTATCAGATATCTATAATGTTTATACAATTATTAAACCTTTATTATACATTTATACCTAAATATCTAAAAAAGTTACCTACTATACATAAACAAATGCTCATTTCCTTTTTTTAAACATAAGATATTTATAAAGTGTTAATTTTAATTTTAATAATTATTGTTTGTTATATTATGTTAGGTTGTTATGATTTATAAAATAGTTAACTATTTATTCAAAATAATATGTGATTATATTTACAATTTAAAGGGCGTTGACTTAAAATTATTCATAAAATTTCAACTAAATCTACTTATAGTTTTACATAAGAAATACATTTAATCCATTGTCAGTGGAACCAATTTAAAGATGACAATTTGGTTATCTTATTCAATATTTATTTTTTATCGTGTTCTTAAAATTTAGTTTCAAATAAATTTATAGTTAGTAGATAACCAAAAAAGATTTAATTCAAACAGGAACTAAAATTAATTAAACTAATGGTTCTAAGTATTTAAACTCTAAGTTGGCTTTATTTTGATTTTAATTAGATAGGTACCTACTCAAAATATTTTTACCTAAACCAAGTTATTTTATGTATGTTTATGTATATTGCTCGATCTTATGCCTATTTTATAGTTATTTTATATTAAACTCAACTTCATGGACGTCTACCTTTATAAAAAAATTATCCAAAAAAAAACATTCATATATTTAAATAGTATTTTCAATGATTTTAAACTACCTATTTAGCTAAAAACTATGACAATAATATAACAGTAGACTTATAAAATATTAATAATTAATATTAAATATTAGAGTTGAGGGGTAAATTAATTTGAGAATAAGAAAAATAATTGTATTTATATTTTATATTTGCAACTTGTCCTTTTCTATAAACGACCTTGAATAATTGAATATATAATATAATTATAATATAGATAATATTATAACAATATCTTAATATGATTATCATAAATGGTTAGTTATTGTTATTTATTACACTAAACTAACAAACGTATTAATGTATATTATTAGGTACCTAATAATAACCTAATTATAACCTATATAGTAATTATCAAAATAAGTCCATTTTAAATTACATTAAAACAATAAAACTATTTAAGTTGCATCTCTTTTATTAAAAATGTAGGAATTAGCTTAAATTAATTAATAATCTAGTATAAAAAAAATATTTATATTCAAATTTAATTTAAATGATGTTTTAGTTTTTATATTATTTATACTCATTCAAATAATTTACTTTTTAAATATTGTTTATTGTTTATCTTAAAATATAAATTATAATCATATAATTATATTGTATTTAATTTATTGACTTTATCCACATTATTATTACTTTATTATTTACTTTAAAAGTATAATATATGATATATAAATAATATAAAGCTATATGTTTTGCAATATCCATTATTTGTATAATTATTTTATATTTAAATATAAGTATTTAATTATAGTATAGTATTTAATTTGTATTGATATATTTATAAGTTTGTCAATATTAATTGACAATAATACTTCATTTGTTTTATCTTCTATCTCTTCTGGTGTACCCAGGGTGGAAATCTTGTTTATAATTTTCGTTAACTCTGTCAAGCAACGTCCCCATGCTAAAGTTCTTATGTTTGTTGATGATATTTTACAGAGTTAACTCCTCAGCCGATTGGTTCTTTCTCTAATCCGAATTTAATTCCTATTGTACTTGGGTTCAGTCCTTCCATCTATCACTTAATATTTAAAAGTGTCATGTAATGTCTTTCTTTAGAATTCGGACTCCCCTTCTTCTTCATTAAGGTTCTCCATTTGATCGCATATATACCGTAAATGATTTATGATTTTTTCTCATACCTTCACATTCATTTGTTGGTTATATAAATGTAACTGTTGATAGAGCACATAAAATTCTTGGATCTATTAAAAGAAATACTTGCCATTTTATTTCTGTTTCTTACCTTCGCGTGCTCTATTTTTCCTCTGTCCGTTCTATCTTTGAGTACGAATCTGTCGTCTGGGTCCCTGAGAAAGACAAAATGCAAACAAAATCTTTTTTTATCTTACTCTGCATATGTTGTAAAACTTGACCACCCTTGTCATGATTATTATCTTATTGGTTTTACTATTAATATTCCTATTTTGGCCAAACATATATTAATATTTCATTATTTTCTTCTCTGCCTAATAATGCTGTTGATGATCTGGACCTCCTATCTTATATATTTCTTTTCGTGTTCTTGTCTATCATAGTAGGAGTTACTCATTATTTCGTGTTCCCACTCACTTCTCCATATAACCATCCTATTCACCACACATACTTTTAGATCACTTAGTTTCTGAGACAAATCTTAGCATAGTTTACTTATAATTAATTATAGTTTATTTCTTACTTATTATCACAAATACTTAATTATATTATTTTGTTCAATTACTTTAAAATTGCCTGTTTAGACATATAATAATAATAAAATAAAATAATAAATATTGAAACTACCTAGTACTCTAATCTAAATAATTTGAATTGTTTTATTATAAAACTTTTTGTTCTTATTTTATATTTCGATTACATATTAGTAGTAAGAATGTAAAATATCTAGGTACTTCTTTATTTTTAGATTTTTTTTAATGCAATTTTTATTCAATATTTATATTCAGTTTGTTTTTTTAAGTAAATAATTTAATTATTTAATTACTAACTATCTACAAATGGAATAGAATATTAAATATAAAATACATAAATCAAATCTTACTATTGGTATATGTATGTTTTGTTTTGTATTCTTACACGAATTTAATATTAGGTACTTACCTACCTAGTAACATAGATTATAGAATAGAATCTATTCTATAATCAATACTAGTACCTATAATTTTAAACCTAGTCATAAATTTAAATATTGTATCAAATCTATTTTATTATAACCAAACTATATAGGTATAAATTGACCATAATACATTATATATATGTATAAAATATTAAGTATAATGGTAAACAGTTAATGAATATTTAATTTAATACCGGATAATTTATATGTGTGAGTTATGTCTCTTCTTAATTCTAACAACAATACAACATATTAGGTTGGTATAATAAAAGTGAAATAAAAATATTCAAACAATATTTAGTTTTTCAACAGTCTTAATCTTTATGACTAGATATATTATTTAAAGGTGAATTTTGTTAGTATACTTAGGGACGATGCAAGGAAGGCCATAGGGCCAGTAACCCCAGTCCCAGCACGGTTTTCTTCAACACACTTACAAAAGTAATCACAAAAGTTTTATTTTTTTTTTATCCGGGGTTAAAGGTTGCTTCAATACTGAGTACCCTGGTACACTTAGAATATATTATAGTTGTTTATACTGATAAAAAAATAATATATAAAGCTATATTATTATATTAAATATACTATAGTATAAAGTAAATATAGGTATTAACTAAAATATTTTTGTTTTGAGTGTAAAATATTATAAATGGCCATTAATAATGGTTAAATAACAGTTATTTTTATTATTAATGATTAATCTTTATATATTATAAATTAAATAAATAAACAAAACTTATTTATTATATATTATACATATTCATTATTAAGTTTAATTCATTAATGACTTAATTTAAACTTTAATCAAATTAATTATTTTCATAAACCAAAACAAATTATTTTAAACATTGAATTTATAAAATTGAAATTTTAAAAGTGATAATTTAAAATTTCAATAAAAGCTTAATTACACATTATCGATTCATGATCAAGATATCATTAAAACCATCTTAAATATTATTATGCATATTGCATATAATATTTTTTATTTGCATATGAATTTTTAATTTTAACGTAATATATTTAATTTTACAAATTACTAACAATTGAATACAAATGACTGTTACAAAATGGACTTTAATTACTACCATAAAACTTAGGGTGTATTTAAGAGCCCTACCCTCATTGAGTATGTTATAGTATCACACATTTTAAAAAATATATAATTATTTTATTTATTGGGATTTAGCATTAACTATTGTAGTATTAATTGTAATTTTAATTGCCTCATTATACATGTATAATTAATCAATGATTGCCTTTAATATTTATTTTTATACATTATATATTATCAATTATCATATTTAATATATTTTTTTAGTGTGCACCTACCCCAATTTAAAATTTCCAAACATGTCCGCGAGCATCCAACTAATGGTATATTTGATCTAAAATCTAATAATAACTAATATTAAATGACTACATTGACACTAATACTTGATAAGTTCTCTTAATTATAACATAAATAATTAACGTACCTATTACAATTTTGTATAAGTATATTAACCTGCAATAATAGCAACCTACTAATAAAAAAAGGCAATCAATAAGATTTTTATAAAAAACAATCATTAAATAACTAATAATTAGTTTAAATAAGTAAATAATCCTGCATTATTAATAATATTATAATTATTGTATTATTATTTATTATTTTCATACGAATATAATAATATAATTTTGTATATGTACATAATACCTATATAATGTGCCTTATCTAAACAACCCTTGACCTTATCTTTGTTTATTATATGCTAATATATTAATAGTTATAATATAACAGTATAAAAATAGTACCTACCTAATATATAATAATTATTAAAAATATAAATTGTTGATAACAAAAGACATTGAGATTTGTGTGTTCTTCTTTAAGGTCAATTTTATTTTAATTAATAATTATTATATTGACTTGTATGCCAAGTCTAGTAAAGACATTTTATAATTGGCCTAATACAATACGAAAATGAGACCTTTACTAGTTTCCCTTAGTTTTATTATTTTTGTTTTTCAAATGAATTATAGTACAATCTAATAAGTCCCTGACTGATTTATTAGAGGTCATATAAATACTTGCATACCTATTGTACATTGATACTATAAAAATTAGTTTTGTCTTTTATATGTGATCTACTGATACTACTAATATAGTTATATGTACATAATATAATAAACCACAGTGAAATTTTGTAGACCCAAATACCGGGTCAATATTCAAACAATAGACAAACTGACACTTATGACATGCAATAAAAAAAATTACAACATTCTTATTTATTATATTAAAATAAATGTAGCATCATCATAATCGTAATAATTTACTCGATTACCCCAAAGTATGGAATACAAATGCATATTGAGATATTAATTCAATATTGTCTTCTTAAATTTGTGTTAGATCTGCTCTATCTAATAAAAACAATAATATACAACAACATTAAAAGTTAAAACTGCCTTTTTTAGTAAAATATATTTTTTTATAACTATTTAATTTACTTATTTCCAAAAATATTAACCTTATTAGAAGGTTATAATAATATAACCTATTTTTTTAACAATAATATGTAAATCATATTTTTGAGATAGGTTCATATAAATATGTACTTATTATAATACATTAAATGTACCTTTCATTGTCCACTGTTGTTTGTTTGTTTATTATATTTATATAATTTTTTACCATATCAAAAATAAATACATAGGGACTATAGGGAGATCTATTATCCATTACTTTCCGTGTAGGCATCTTTTCGTAAAAAAAAAATTTCAACCCCCCCTACTCCAGGATATAATATTAAAACTAAAAAATAGTAGATATTATATGGTTTTGTACATTAGTATATTTTCGGACTCTCGAAAATTTATAATACTCCTACCCGGGACACAAAGTTTTACTACTACCTTGTCACCATTTGTTGATTAGTCACAATTCACAATTATATATACAATAATCTGTCACCACAGTAGTTAATGGATACCATATACCTAATATAATATATAGGTATATTAGGTACATACTTAAATATTTACATAATATATTTAATTGATACTTTAATAAAAACAGAATTTAAAACTAACTAATTTATTTAGAGACTAGAGTATATATAAAATTATATAATAATAATATATCTTCTAAATTTTAATATCTTACTTTTATAATAGGTATTTTATGATATTAACATTTTCTTGTATACCTAGTTAATAGTTGATCAAATATTCAAATTTAAATTTATTAGTATATAATATAGGTAGGTACCTATTTATTATTTGATAAATTTAATTATATCAATATCATGTTAAAAAAATCATACTTTGATTATTTATTTAATTAGAAATGACTATTCTTTAACTAAATGTACACAGTCATTACAATTATTGATTAGTTTGATTACTATATAGTTCCTATTAGGTATATTTAGGTGTATAATTAATAATGTATTAATTTCCTAATATTAAATAATCCATGTAAATTATTATTTTTCCAAATTTAATGTGTGATATTTTATCGTGCATATACTATATAGAATATTTGTGTGGTTTAATAAACATAGTATTTAATGATTATATTGTGACCTTACACATATTTTGAAGTAAGTATACAACATTATTGAAGGTCACAAACAAATTTAAGTACAATAACATTAAACAAGTTTTTCAATTCCCCATTAATATTTTAATTAATTAACTATTAATTTATTACTTTTATGTTTTCATTATGTATTAATTTCTTCGGCACAACCAGTGGTGTAACTATAAAATTTCAGCCCATATGCAATATTAATAGATTATGGCCACTAAAAATTGTTAAACGTTAAATATCAATAAAATTAAATGTATACAGTTCAAAAATTTAACAATTATTAATTAAATTATACATAAAATAAATGACATATTAACATATAATCATTCGTCTAATGCAGTTTGTCAGTGAAGACCCAATTTTCTCCACCTTATAATTATTACCCTTGTTTCTACTGTTTTTCTTTATCTTATTTATATATGTATGTATATATACATGTATTGTGTACCTTTATACATTATTTTAGGCTTGTCATGTATCATTATTGAAAAAAAAAAATTAATTAATAAATAGCTTGTCAATATAATTCTATAAATTATTTTTACTTGCCTCTAATTCAGAAAATTTATTTTTAAAGAAAGTATCAAAATCCAAGAGCTACTTACAACCATATAGTTAAAACAATTTACTGCTACCATTGTATATAATGAACTTTAAAATTTAAAAAAACAAACAAAAAAATTACTTACTAATAAGGTATAATAATAATAATAATATAAACTTATTTTACAATGATTTATTTATTTTTTTCAATGTATGAAGACACTTTTTTTGGATTGAAATAATTGTCCGATTACTACGAATATGATATGCTTTCGGTAGCAAATTGTATTATTTTGATACTTTATAAAGCTCATTTTTTGAATTTAAAAAAAAAAAATTCGTTGGGAGAAGTAAAACTGCCAAAAAATAGTGGAAAAATTAGGTTTTTATTATTTAAAATTTTTTTATTTCGTGATAACTAATTGAGTTGTGATTGTAGGGACTTGAAATTTATTTTGAATATTTACATTGACATTCTACACACGTCGTAAAATTTTGGAATGGATTATCAATATAGTATATTGTAATATATTGAGTTTCGTTCATAATTGTATTTTCTAATGGATTGCATTTAAATTTTAAGTATAATAAACCACTAATTTCTACGAGGACCAAAGGGACATCCACAATCGACCTTCCCACTTTTTTATAATTTATTATATATTATTTTCATATATGTAGAAATGTCGACTATATATTACTCTTAATAACAATTAATAATTAATAATAAAAATGTTTGATTTTAAATTATTTATTACACATTTTTTTCTTATGTATTTTTTTATCAGCCCACCAATATTTTCTCCACAGATTATAATATGAAACTATAATCTTTGTTTTTGCTGTAGCTCATTGAGCCAATCATCTATGTGCTATAAAAATCGCTTGTCATTAAAATATTAGATACAATATTAATTTATATTCCATTCGAGATTGGTTTTAAAAATTACAAATGGTAGGGGGAACTTATTATAAGATATGATTAAATAGTAACATAATTTTTTATATTTTACTTACACATTTTATTTTACCTAATGTTTAAAGAAAATTACAGCCCTTAGTCCCCCTAGATTTATGCCTGGTTCCATTTTATTTCTATTAAATAAATACTTTTACATTGATATGATTTAACATTTTTCAGCATTAATTAATTATAAAAACTTGTAATAATTATATTATTATAGCATACCTACTACAGATATGAAATCTATATTTGATTATGAAAAGTAAAATTAAATATTTCCCAAATTAATATGTGACATAGTTTTATTGATGTATTTATTAACAAAATGTGCATAGGCACAATTTGGCAGGTAATTGGGGATGCTAGCACCCCTAAAATTACCTAATTAAAACTTAATAAACTTAACATTAATTATTAAAATATAAATTATAATTGGTATATTATAACATTTATTATAAAACATTTAATGAAAAAATTTGGCATCTTCAAAATGTTTACGCGAATTGCACCTATGAAAATGTGTACTACTATTTCTCATTTGAAACTTCAGTTTCAAAAGTATTATTGTATACCTCCTTAATTGAATTCAGAATTGTATTTTCCAATTTAATTAAAGTGTGTATTGGTATTTTTTTGGTTTCATTTATAAATAAATAGTTTACATATTAATTTCATTTTACACTATATAGTCTGAATACTCTGTATAGAATAAACCTTATAGTTTATACTAGCATAACTTAACTATAGTTTAAAGTTTATGCTATATATACATACCGACTTATATACCTATTATATGTAGAAATATTGAATATATTATTCTTCCAATAATAATTTACAAGTAACAATGTTATTAAATTAAAAATTATAACTTATAGGTAACTATTTACTACTTATATAATACAAATGTCTGATGTAGGTATCTAACATGACCTATGGTTATAAAATTTGCCGGAGATTTAAATATTTGGTGTATTAATTTATATTCCATTCATGCACAGATCTATAAATTATAAATGGAGGGAAGGGCTTAATTAAAGGTATAATTGAATATTTTTTATATTAATTTTTTATTCGACTTTACAATTAGTATATTAATTAATATAAAAGTCTGATATATACCTACACAATGTAATAGCAATAGTGTGATTTTATATAATCTGTAGTAATAGCACATCAATAACAAAAGTGTTATAATATGTGGAATGTAAATATTAAAAAATAATTAAATAATATCAATAAGTTGGTAAAAAATATACATAATATTGTAAACAACAAAATATTTTTTAAAAAAATAATAATAATAACAAATTTGTTTTATATTTTTAAGTAACTAAAATGGATGACATCTTTATATAACCAACAATCTTATATTACTTAAATATACTTAAATACTATATACAAATGTAAATATATATTGGTATTAGATATTTATTGGTATATATGTAGAATATACTTTATTTCAAATATTTGAGCATTATTAATATAATTATAAAACAAATATATTATAAGTAATATGTATATCATTACTTGGAATTTAGCATTAATATACATTTAAAAAAAAGTATTTTTTTTTACCTACAGTAATACAGTACTGTATATACAGTTTACTACATAAGTTCACAAAGTAATTTAATCTAATAATTTTAAAACTAAAATCTTAATTTTATGCACACACAAGTTTTAACATTCATTTTGCTGTATGACAACGACATTATGATGCCCTTGGTAACGACTTTGTTTATTACATAATCAATTTTCATTTTAACGATAATATGTAATTGTGCTATAATTCTTAAACGAGTTTTTTGTACCTATTATTGTTATTATATTGTTTCTATATAGTATATATAATAACAAGCTTTTTTTTTTTGAAAAGTTCAACTATTTAAATTTAAATTATTGTAAATACCTATACAAGATGATATATACATGTATTTAATTATAAATAATAATAAAGTTATAAGATAGTAATCAATATAAAATAAAACAATATCAAGATTCTGGAGTCACTAAGGCAAGAAATATGATTAAACAATTAACAAATTACCTAGTTTACTGATTATATTAATCGGTGGCAATTACTTTTACTACAAAACATTGTTTTATAAAATAAGTATTTTGAATAAAAATTAAAACTTGATTTAAAAAAAATAGTTAGTTTTTTGGTTATTTATATGAGTAAGTAATCTACAGCTAATCATTTATTAAAAAAATGTATTAGACTTTATGCCATTAAAATTTATGTTCCCGAAATTACTTTCATGTTGTCACCGATTTTGACAATATTATAATACACTTATCGTACACTTTACTATAATTAAATTATTTTTATTTATATGCATGTAATAATTTTATGTTTTGTAGATAAACTGAAGTTCTATTATTTCTGTTATAATGATAATTTCAAATGTAAGTGGTTCCGTGCGTAACCACGTTCGAAACCAGTTCATTGCTTTATCTATATCACGAGCAAGGTATTCTTCAAAAGTTGAATACAAACCAATAAGAAGTGTTTTAGTGGCTAACCGAGGTCAGTAAACAAATAAAATATTATTATAAGGCAGTAAAGGAATAAACAAACAATATCAATAAATACTTTAAATAATATAGATGACTTTAATTTTATGTATGTGTAGGTGAAATTGCCATACGTGTATTTAGAGCATGCAATGAATTGGGTATCAAATCTGTTGCCATATATTCTGAACAAGATAAAATGCATATGCATAGATTGAAGGCTGATGAATCATATCTTGTTGGAAAAGGAAAAGCACCAGTAGAAGCATACCTTGACATACCTGAAATTATTAGAGTTGCAAAAGTAAATTAATAATATTATTAAAATTGTAAAACAAAAATTTTATTCAAGAATCTAAGTTTTAAAGCTTAAATTTATTTATATTTGTTAAAAAATAATTGTTTTTAAAGGAAAACGATGTTGATGCCATTCACCCGGGTTATGGTTTTCTATCAGAGCGGTCTGATTTCGCCCAAGCTGTCATTGATGCTGGAATTAGATTTATTGGACCATCACCTTTCGTTGTACAACAAATGGGTGATAAAGTTGCTGCTCGACAAGCTGCTATTGATGCTGGTGTTCCAATTGTTGCTGGTACTCCTGGCCCAATTAGAACATCTGAAGAAGCTATTGAATTTTGTCTGAAACATGATTTACCAGTAATTTTTAAAGCAGCATATGGAGGTGGTGGTCGGGGTATGAGAGTAGTTAGAAAAATGGAAGTAAGTGATTATTTCCCTACTATATATCATATATGAATTAGTTTATATATTTATCTGAATTTTCAGGAAGTAAAAGAAAACTTTGAACGTGCTAGCTCTGAAGCAAAAGCAGCTTTTGGCGATGGTGCTATGTTTATTGAGAAATTTGTTGAACGACCACGTCATATTGAAGTTCAACTTTTGGGTGATCAAGCTGGAAATATTGTTCACTTGTATGAAAGAGATTGTTCAGTACAACGCCGTCATCAAAAAGTTGTTGAATTGGCTCCAGCTCCACATTTAGATCCAAAAGTAAAACTTCTATTTCTGAAATCTTAATAACTCAATTCCTTAAATATACATTTACTTTGTATTAATATTTCGTTGCATCTTACAGGTACGGGACTTAATGACTGAACGAGCTGTCAAATTAGCTAAACATGTAGGCTATTCAAATGCTGGTACTGTAGAATTTTTAGTAGATGGAAAAGGTAATTTTTACTTTATTGAAGTTAATGCTAGACTTCAAGTAGAACATACTGTAACTGAAGAAATCACTGGGTAAAATATAATATAATTGAATATCTTTATAATTTGTTATATTAATTTATACTTTGTTATTAAAGTATTGATTTAGTTCAATCGCAAATTCGAATTGCGGAAGGAGTAACATTACCTGAACTTGGTTTGACACAAGATAAGATTAAACCTCAAGGTTTTGCTATTCAATGCCGTGTTACTACTGAAGATCCTGCTAAGAATTTCCAACCTGACACTGGCCGTATAGAAGTACATTTTTACTTTTGATTTTTACTATTATTATGTAGGTTAGTTAAAAATACTACAATAAAGTGTTATAATCACTAAAAGGTATTCAGAAGTGGTGAAGGTATGGGAATACGATTGGATGGTGCATCTGCATTTGCTGGAGCTATTATTAGTCCATACTATGATTCATTACTTGTTAAAGTTATTGCTCATGCAGCTGATTTACAAGCATCATGTGCTAAAATGAATCGGGCTTTACGTGAATTTAGAGTTCGAGGAGTAAAAGTAAAATAAAAGTTCTAAATTGGTTATTTAGATTAGAAATATATAATTATTTTTTTTATTGATAATCTAGACCAATATACCATTCCTGTTAAATGTGTTGACTAATGAGAAATTTGTAAATGGATCAGTTGATACATATTTTATTGATGAAAACCCTCAACTATTCACATTTGAAGCATCTCAAAATAGAGCCCAAAAATTACTTAATTACTTGGGAGAAGTTTTAGTAAATGGTCCTCAGACTCCACTTGCAACCAGTTTAAAACCTGCCAATGTACAACCACATGTACCTGAATTTCCTGCAGGTATTTAAGATTAAATATTTAATTGAAAAATAACTAATTTAGTTAAATCATCATTTTTACAACCATACACCATTATACACTAATTCACATTATGTAAACTATAATTATAGTGTTGTGCATGTAAAAATGATTTTAACAAATGTATAAAATGTATATAAAATGATTTTGAATTAAAATACTTTAACTCATTAAATATAATTTAGGATTATTACAAAAATAAAAAATAATTATTTATTTATTTATTAACCATATCCTTTTAAACATAGATCATTTATTAATATTATTATTTATGATTGAATAATGCAACGTAATAATTAATAAATTAACCTAATTACATAATTTAATCAAGTAATCAATATTAGTATAGACATGTAGTAATTAAATACATATAAAATAAATGTTTGGAACATTCACTCAACTAAATTTGTTTACATTCACACATTACACTTTAAGTTGATTTAGATATTTTCAAAATTATTAATTAAGTATATAATTATTTAAATACCTACCTACTTATTATTTATAACAAGTCGTTAGCTATAATTAATAACGTATAACATGTGACATTTAATTAATTGTTTTGTGTTACAATTGTATGAACCCGTTTTACTCATTGTTTTCAAACTATTATGCATAATTATGCTTGTCTAGATTACATTGCACATGTATTAGGCAAAAATGATCCAGGAGACAACTCAGGTAATCCATATTAAAATAAAATACACTTTTATCACTAACAATTGAAATCAACTCATTTACTATTTAGTAATATATTTAAAAACAAATAAAATGTATTAATTTTTTAAAATTAAAGGTACCTACCTACTATAGTTTTTTTTTTGTATCTACTAACAACTACCTACCCTATCTACTGGTTTAGTTTATTTTTATTTTTAGAAAAATAATATTAATTCAATTTGTTCTTAACATATTTTAAATATTTTAATTTTTTTTTATAATTTCATTATGATTTGCAATAGTATTATTGTTAATATTAAGGGGTTAAAAAAAAAAATTATAAAAATCAATAAAAAATTTAATTCTTTGTATATATTATTATTACACTATTATTATGTAAATAAACAATAATACATATTTAATAATTGAGATAAAAAACTTAAATCTTAATATATTGTGAGATAGAAACTATATAAATAAAGTCCTTTAATATAGATTAAAAATATAGCATTTATCAAACTTACTTTGATAAATGAACATATCAAATTATAGATATTATGTAATTAAAACAGTACAAAAAAGATTATGTTGATTCTACCAAATTATAAAATTATGTTATATTGAATATTTAGTACAATACAATAACGGAAATCTCAATACTCAAATAATTCAGGACAGTGGCATAATTAAGGGGGATTATGTTTTTTATATATTAATTTTTATATTGGTTATGTACTTGAGAATATAATAAATATTTACTATTTTTTTAAACAAATTTCTAAATATATCTCCTAAAATAAATCCATAATTACGTCACTGGTTTAGAACTGTAGCAAACACATTCTATTAATTTTATAATTATTAGTTTTAATAATTATAAATATTCAATAAATTTATTACATACTCCATTAAAATTTTCCTTTAAGGAATAATTATTAAAAAAGCGGGAAAGTCAATTCTGAATGGTCCTTCTTTGTCTGTTCGGTCCTCAAAGAAATTAATGGTTTATTATAATGAAGATTTGAATGTAATAATATTGCATTTGAAAATACGATTCTGAGCAAAACCCAGTCAGATATATAATATATTATACTGATAATCTGTTCCGAAATTTTCCACGTGTGTAAATTACCTATGAGATTACTCAAATCATAATATATATGAATAATATTCAATTCTAATAAATATTATAGCTTTATAAGCTTAAAAAAAATGATTGTGACTCACGATTTTCAAAATATTTTGTAAATAGTATATAGTTATTAGTTATACTTCTATAAAATTTTCAAATCGTTAAACTCAAAATAGTTAATAATTAACATTTTTGAATAAATTTCAAACGTCTATATTAAGTTATAAATTAAACCTATCCATTACCAAATTTTATTACATAAAAAGACTACTTATGAGAATACTCAATAACAATTTTCATGTCCTTAAGTTCAAATTTTCAATATTTATCATGAAAAATCTAAATTCAATTTTGTCAAAATAACAATTTCCGTGAACAATTTCAAAGCTCTATATTTAGTCAGAAAATGAACCAATCCATTCCAAAATTTTTTCTCACATGTAAAACACCTATATGAATACTCTAAAAAATGTTAAGTTCTCTACGTTTAAAATTAAATTATATAATATTTTTTCTCTAGGAGAAGAAAAATTATCAAAAACATGGCAAAATTACGATTTCCGTAATTTTTTATTTCATGATAACTAATTGAGTTTTGATTGTAGAGACTTGAAAATTTTTTTAATACTATCATAAGTAATATTTACGTTTAGTAAAATTTTGAAAAGGATTGGTTTGTTTTTTGGCTAAATATAGAGCTTTGAATTTTTTCCAAAAATGTTTAATATTACCTTAATATTAGTTTTTGGTTTAATGGTATGAAATTTTTATAGAAGCCTATTCATATACTATTATTTATCAATTTACAAAATATTTTAAAAATCACCACTGACAATTTTTATCATGAAATGACAACTTCTTGAATATTGATCTTAAGGATTTGAAATTTATTTTGCATATTTACAAATGTAATTTACATTTGTAGTCAATTATGGAATGGATTATTAATATAACATATTTCAATACATTGAGATTCACTTAGAATCGTATTTTCTAATGTAATATTGCATTCAAATCTTAATAATTTCTCTTTCTCCACTCATTTCTACGAGAACTGAAGGGACAAAGGAGGAACGTCCACAATCAGCCTTCCCACTTTTTTGGTAGTTTTTCTTCTAAAGCTAAATAAAGTACCAATTAGATGCAATTTACTACTGAAAACATATCCAACTCGTTGTAATCTGATCAATATTTCTACCCTATAAAATGTTTTCTGACATCTAAAAAAAAAACATCATTATAAAACCAATACATTCTTCGCTATACTCAGAATTATGGTATTACATCTTCAACTTTTAAACAAATATATGAATAAGGTACATTTTACAGATGTTTGGGTAACTGAATCAGCCTTTTTATAAGTAGGTGGTACCAGATTTATAAGATTTGTTTACAGATTTATATATTTTTAATAGTTACCAATTTACTACTAACATTTACTAATTTATAATTAACTAACATTAAATTTAACTTTTTAGTTAAAAAGTTAGATAGTAGATGATGACTGTTATAATATAATTATTAAGTATATTTTTATATTAATTCAAATTATTCAAGGGAAATATAATTAAATAATACAAAAATCTAAATGTTGATTTTTCAAAAATAAATTTTAGGGCTAAGTCCGCCTCAAGGATTTAAACAAGTTTTGAACAGAGATGGGCCTAAAGCATTTGCTAAGGCAGTTCGAAATCATAAAGGACTTTTGTTAATGGACACAACAATGAGAGATGCACATCAATCTCTTTTAGCTACTAGAGTAAGGTGAGTAACATTTTATTTTTGTAATAATAAATATTGAAGTATATAATAATATTTTCATTAAATATTTCTATTTAGTTAACTGTTCAAATAATGTTATAAAATAAATCCAATTAATATATTAAAAATAATGTTTTACATTTCATTAGTTATTTATAATTTTAACCAATTTACATTTCAGATCATACGATATCCTACGTATTGCTCCATGGGTTTCACAAAGTTTCCCAGGTTTATATTCATTAGAAAATTGGGGTGGTGCTACATTTGATGTTGCACTTCGATTTTTACATGAATGTCCATGGCAAAGATTAGCGGATATGCGGTCAGCTATTCCCAATATACCATTCCAAATGCTATTACGTGGTGCAAATGCAGTTGGTTATACAAACTACCCAGATAATGTTGTCTTTAAGTATGCAATTTTTTTTTATATTTTGAGTTAAACAAAAATATTTTGTTACTTATAAAATTTTATTAAATTCTTTGGTTTTTGTAGATTCTGTGATCTAGCTGTACAAGCTGGTATGGATGTATTCCGTGTATTTGATTCACTCAACTACTTACCAAATATAATTCTTGGTATGGAAGCAGCCGATAAAGCAGGAGGTGTTGTTGAAGCAGCTATTGCATATTCTGGAGACGTATCTGATCCATCAAAGACAAAATACACTTTAGATTATTACGTTAATTTTGCTGATGAACTAGTTAAAGCTGGTACTCATGTATTGTGTATAAAGGTATAATAATAATAATTTTAAAAACTTATATTATACAGTATTATATAATAAATATTATTATATTAACACATTATCATGATATATATATATATTGCACATTATATTATTAAAGGATATGGCAGGACTTTTGAAACCTACTGCTGCTACTATGCTCATTGGTGCTATTCGGGCTAAATACCCAGAATTACCTATCCATGTC
Source organism: Eriosoma lanigerum (assembly GCA_013282895.1). Lineage (NCBI taxonomy): Eukaryota > Metazoa > Arthropoda > Insecta > Hemiptera > Aphididae > Eriosoma > Eriosoma lanigerum. The sequence goes on from CM023358.1 coordinate 47,739,347, forward strand.
CATACTCACGATACAAGTGGTGCTGGAGTTGCTTCGATGTTAGCTGCAGCGCATGCTGGAGCTGACGTAGTAGATGTTGCTGTTGACTCAATGTCTGGTATGACCTCACAACCAAGCATGGGAGCTATTATCGCCTCTTTGCAGGGCAGTGAATTAAACACAGGTAAATTATAAAACTATATATTAAATTAAAGTCATAATAACCTAATTTCAAAATATTTCTTGTTTAAGGTCTGGATTTAAAAGAAGTTTCTGCATATAGTGCTTACTGGGAGCAAGCAAGAACTCTTTATGCACCATTTGAATGCACAACAACAATGAAATCTGGAAATGCTGATGTGTATTTAAATGAAATACCTGGTGGTCAATATACCAATCTTCAATTCCAGGCATACTCATTAGGGTTAGGCGATTTCTTTGAGGATGTGAAAAAAGCGTATAGAGAAGCTAATCTTTTATTGGGAGATATTATTAAAGTAAAAATAAAACTTATAATAATTTATAAATTCTACTTATAGCCTTCCTATATTATTTACCAATATAATAAATGTATAAAACAATGTACAGGTAACACCTTCTTCTAAAGTTGTTGGAGATTTTGCTCAATTCATGGTACAAAACAAATTATCTGCTGCAGATGTTTTAGATAAGGCTGAAGAATTAAGTTTTCCTAAATCAGTTATTGAATTTTTACAAGGTGGCATTGGTGAACCATACCAAGGTTTCCCTGAACCATTGAGATCAAAAGTATGAAATATATAAAAATGATATTAATAATATATATACACAAGGATGTTCATTATCAATTATCTAGGGAACATGGCATATTTTACATACATAGATACAAATAATCAATATTTTGTATTTTGGTAACAATTTATTATAAAATAATACATTTTATATAAATAGATAAAAAAAACTAGAAGGGAGTTATTCCTTTTCTGCTCCTCTCCAATAGACGCTCATGTATATATATTGTTATAACAGGACTATTCTTAAAATAGCATGACATAGAATTTTATAAAATATATCAAACTATAAAATAATTACATTTATAAGTTGCTTTTAATAAATATTAGATTCTGGGCGAAACGAGGATTGTACAATGTTTTTATTTTTTGTATAAATAATGGGCTGAACACAAATAGAGTACCCTTTTCGTACCAAATTTCATCTAGTTGGTACTTTATTTGAATCATTTTTTAATTTTTTCAAAAGTTTTTTCTTTGGAGAAGAAAAATTACCAAAAACGGCAGAAAATGGGTAAAATTATAATTTCCGTTATTTTGAATTTTTTAAATTTGTGATTACTAATTGAGTATTGCACGTAAGAACTTGAAAATTTTTTTGAGTATTTATATATATAATACACATACGTGGTAAAATTTTAGAATGGATTATCAGTATAATATATTATATATCTGACTGTGTTTTGCTCAGAATCGTATTTTCTAATACAATATAATTGCATTCAAATCTTAATTGTAATAAACCATTAATTTCTTTGAGGACCAAAGAAACTAAGGAAGAACGTTCACAATCTTTTTGTAGTTTTTTATCTGCTAATAATTAATAGTAAACACTAAACAATATAAATTTTCTCTATCCATTATAATCCAAATATGGTATGGTATAATAGTGTAAGATAAAAGGATGAACATTACCTTGCATATAATTATTACTTTTATTAACAAATGCTTTATAATTTATTAACATTTAATATTATCACCAGGTTTTAAAAGACATGCCACGTATCGAAGGTCGACCTGGATGTACTTTGCCTCCTTTAGATTTTAACAAAATTAAATCTGATCTACAAGAAAAATATCAAAATATTAGTGATTATGATGTTATGAGCTCTGCTCTTTATCCTACAGTCACTGATGAGTACCTAACATTCAAGGAAGATTATGGACCAGTAGATAAACTTGATACAAGAATATTTTTGACTGGCCCTAAAGTTGGAGAAAACTTTGAAGTTAGCATTATTAAATAATCCTTATAATCTTATACATGTATTAATTTAATATAATATGTTTAAACTCCTTAGGTAACAATTGAAAAAGGTAAAACTTTAGCTTTCAAAACACTTGCAATTTCAGAAGAATTAACTGTAAATGGAGAAATTGAAGTATTTTTTGAAATGAATGGTCAATTACGATCAGTGTTCATACGAGACAATGAAGCATCTAAAGTATTGTTTAAAAACTTTTTTGCACGATACTAATTTTAAAAACTTAATAAACTTATTATGTTTTAAATTTTTTTCTATTAGGAGATGCATATACATCCTAAAGCATCAAAATCGAATAAGGGAGAAGTTGGTGCTCCAATGCCAGGTTCGGTAATGGATATTCGTGTAAAAGTGGGTGATAAGGTTGAAAAGGGTGCTCCATTGGTTGTTTTATCTGCAATGAAAATGGAAATGGTAGTACAATCACCAATGGCCGGAACAGTTAAAACCGTTGACATTAGTGTTGGAATGAAATTAGAAGGAGAAGATTTATTATTGTCCATTGAACCATAATTATATTTTTGAACAATAAATATTAAAAAATAACTATTATCCCTGCCCAAAGACCCGAAAATAGTTTTAAGTTTTATTCACTAGTCAACACTTGTTAAAAATTTATATATTTATACAAATTGGTGGGGATAATCTATTTGAACAAAAAAATGTATGTATCAATGTAGAAATTTTGTTATGATTTATATGTATATAATATTATATACCGAATAATATATATTGTTAATATTAATCATTTTATAATAAATAGTTATTATTAAGTGTTTTTAGTTTTAATACTATATATATATATATATATATATATATATTTTGTTTTTTTACATTTGTTGATTTTTATGTACCTAACTTATATTACTAACTAACCTAACCGATATTTTACATTAAATGTTTCTTAAATTATAATGAACATATTTAACGGTTGTAAAAAATCAAAATTTTTTTTTATTATTATTACAAACTAAAAAAAATTCAAACTAAATTTAAAATCTAAATTAAAAATACATCATTGGCTTTTAATCAAAAAGATTTGTTTTTATACAGTTCAGCAAAGTGATTTTAAAATGCAATCTGGAATATGAAACTTTGAAACTATTCATTTTTTGTTTTTTTAGTAATGAAATACACTTGTTGATAGCAAAAAAAATAAGTTTTGTTCATCTCGAAAATGCTAAACAAATTTTTAAATTAAATTTAGAACTTTTTCATTTTAAATCAGAGATATCTTATACATATTGAATAAGTTAATTCTTATATTTTTAAATATTATAGACATGATTTATAGTTAGATATACACAAAATTACATCTATATAGAAATATATTTTATTATTTAATCATAAGGATTAATTAGACAATATAGTAGTTCTTATAAACAGTGATACATGCAGGATTTTTTTTTTCTTATTTGGGGTAGGGAGTATTACAAAAATATAATTTAATAAATACAGATCTTTCTTGAATATAAAATTAAGTTAAAAAAAATTTAATGAAGGGTGACTTTTTTTGGGGGAAGGAGGCGAGTTGTGGCCCCTTAACCTTTCTAAATGTGTTACTAGGTATAAATATGTATCAAGTATAAATTGTATTAATATTGTGTTCTTATTTGTTATAAATACATAAATATAATATAGTTGAAAAAAAAAAAATATAATATTTTCAATTTGAGTTTAATCTTTAGTATATCATAATACAAAATAACAAACTTAAAGATTCATTTGTTTTTTAAAATATATTTTCTCAATGAATTCAAAACTACAGATGTAATTATAATAGCGTTTGGATTTAAATGTTAAGTGGCTGTCAGTAGCAGTGGCGGATTTTTCAATATTTTCTTGGGAAGTTCTAAAAAACATGGCTAAAAGCAAAATGGTTGACTTTAGACGTTTCTTTTTCATCCCTTCAGTCCTCAAAGAAATTAATGATTTAATAAAATAAAGATTTGAATATAATTATGTTACTGCATTAGAAAATACGATTCTGAACGAAACTTAATATAATTATAAAATATATTATACTGATAAGCTGTTCCAAAAGTTCACGTGTGTAAACTATCTTTGAGGATACTAATAATAATTCAAGTACTTATGTTCAAAATTGCATTAGTTATCATGAAAGATCTAAAATCAATTTTATCAAAATTAAGATTTCCGTAAAATTTGACGTTTTACATTTTTAAGAAATTTAAAATATGAGCTAAATAAAGAACTAACTACATGCAATTTTCTACAGCATACCCCAGTTATGGTAAATGGACAGTTATTTCTAAAAAATAGCATAATATTCAATTTCACTAAATATTCAAATTTTAGAAGCTCAAAAAAAAATTGTGAATTGAAATTTTCAATATATTTTGTATATAGATTAAGTAGTGTATGAGTAGGTTTCTATAAAATTTTCAAACCGTTAAACCCAAAATCGCATGTAATATTGAACATTTATGGAAAAAATTTCAAAGCTCGTAATTATAATTACATAATTTTTCTAAAATTCGTCAGAAAATTAACCAATCGTTTCCAAAATTTTCTCTATTTTGTGTAACACTTATGTGAATACTCAAAAAATTTCAAATTCCTACGATCCTAATTAGCAAAAATCTAATTAATTATCACCAGATAAAAAAAATTAAAATAGTGGAAACCATAATTTTGCCAATTTTCATAATTTTTTGGTAGTTTTTCTTTTCCTAGAGAAAAATGAGCTTAAAAAATACCAACTAGATGCAATTTGCTATTGAAAATATACTATATTCATGATAATCAGACCATTATTTCTGCCCAAAAAAATATTTTCAGAAACAAAAAAAGTCATCATTGTAAAACCAATACATTCCTTGCTTCGCTCAGAATCTAAAATAATATAAAATTGTATATCTATAATAATTGACAATATTCAAATATAATCGTATTATTATTATCAGCAATTTAATGTTATACACGCATATGGGTTTATAATAGATTTTTTATATAAAAGCATATACTAATTAGGTAGGTACTTTTCCGTTTGTGTACACAAGAATAGATAGGACAGGATTAAACAGTGTTTTAACATATTATTTTAGTATTAGTACGTCATATTATATCGGTGTCTGGGAGGGTCCAGACCACATGAACCCCCCCATCCCCGTAAATCTGCCATTGGTCAGTAGATATCTAAAATTTTTATAAAATAAAATAATACCATGTTCATCAACTATTACAAATTATTATTATTATTATTTACAATGTAGTGTTAAAGATAATGAAGAAATTTGCCGTAGGGCAAGTGCACACTCTCCACATTCCAAATGGATATAATTAAATCATAGTATGATTTATACATAATATGTAAAAGGAGTTCTTATTTTTAAAGTTTTTGTAATTAAAATAATACTATTTTTGATCCACTTTTAATATTAAAAAATTAACTCAATCAAATAAATTTGTATTAAAAATATTACCCAACTGTTTATTATAATAGCTTAATAAAAAAATAAAACAAATACCAATGATATATTTGACTTGTTGATAATATATTTACTAATAATGAACTACATTAGACATAGTTAAATTATATACAATGGTTTAAAAAAATACGATGCTAAACTATAGGCTTTTCTTGAGTTTCTTTATCTGATTTATTATTTTCTAGTATTTGATCTAGTTCTCCTGATCTATGTAATTGCAACATAATATCACAGCCGCCAATGAATTCTCCATTTACAAACACTTGAGGAATTGTTGGCCAGTTGGAATATTCTTTAATTCCTATATATAGAATATTACAAATTTTGTTTACTTAATAGGTAAAAACAAAGTAATAAATACAAATTACCCACAATTTTTTTTTTTTTATTAACACTGAGTTTAATGGATTGGTTCTTAATTTAATTATAACCATTAAAAATGTATGTGTGATATTATATAAATGAAACTTAGCATACTTGCAGATTTTTTAATTTCAATTATACCTATATTTATATTTACATTTATGAGTTAAGAATAATGGTGAAATTAGATTTTGTGGAAGATCATAGTTTTAAAGTATTTAAATTATAACTACTTGTTCACAAATTTATTTATAGCACCTAAAAATTTTAGTATAAATCTAGTTTAACTACCCTACTGTAATTTTTTTGTTAAGTACCTATATAAGTAATTGCTTCACTTTAGCATATTGTATTATATTAGTATTGTTTTTAACTTGTAACCTTCATAGATTCATAGGTTTCATACTCTGTAGGGCTACTGTTATTGTAATGTCTGTTAACCATACAGTATAATATTTGAATTGCAATATTAAAGTACTAACAAACACGAAATACATTTTTATATTTTTTTTGTCTAAGTGAGCAGTTACAATCAGTATATATTAATGATTTTCTGCTTATTTTCATTTATACCAACAATATACTTACTTAAAAACTTCTAATAAATAATCACTAATACTAATTATAACAAATAAATACTTCTTAATTACCAATTAATTTCTTACCAATAAATACATTTTGAGAAAATAAACTATACTAAACTACATTTGTTTTTAAATAATTATAGACAATCATTAATTAATATTTACCATTTCTAAGATCATCATTTTTAAGTACATCATGAGCTTCAAATTTGGCTTTATGGATACTTAAAATATCAATCACTGCATTACTAAAACCACACTTAGGAGCTTGTGGAACCCCTTTCATGAAGACAACAATTTTGTTACTTCTTACTAATTTATCGATATAAGATTGTATTGGATCATCAGGTTTAGTACTTAGATATTTTCTGTAAATGTTATGAGAATTAATTCTAGTTATTTTACATATATTAGTTACTTGACAAAACAACGACATGTTTTAATATAATAATAGAGCTATTATTATAACCAAAAGGTATATTATGTAAAAATATATTTAAATACTATTTAAGTTTTTTAATTTTTCATTATTTTCGTAAGTTCCTTAAAGATTAAAAACTCAAAAAGTCAAAACAAAAAATTAATAAAATAGTTTGAGTTACTGCAGATTATAATATGAAATATCTGTGATTAGACGATGATTACAATTTAGAGACATAATTTATATGTTATCATGAATTTCATAGAATTTTTATTGTATTTAAGAACATAACCTCATATCAATTAAACAGATAAGTTTAACCTTGAATACTTAAACAGTTGAACCACAAATGCAGAATACTAGGGTTAAAATTGAAAATATAGAATAACGAAAAATGTATTTTATATCTACATAAAATAAAATCATTTTATTTTAAATAATTAATATATATATCTCCAAAGTTTAAATTGAAGCAAATTTCAAATTTTTGCTAGAAAGAAAGAAAATGTGTTCATGGTGGGGAGAAAGTGTTCGCCATTTTTCCCTTCCATCCGACCACTGCCCGTGGGCTAAGTGTATCAATTTATTTAAGATTAATTTACATGTAAACGGGACGTGTATTTGTAGTGGTGGCGATACGACCCCCTGATTGATAGACGAGTATAAGTATTATCTATATTATTGTCATAGTTCTATATAATTTCTATTTGTATATATAATTTTTAAATTATATTTGTACAAAATCACACATTGTATATTCATTAATTAATATTGGTGATTCGTAAGATCCTCACAAGATAATCCGTCCACAATGGCAGACGGCGAACCGTTAAGTATAGACAGCATAATCGCACGACTTTTAGAAGGTAATAACTAATATTGGCAAACTATAATTATAGTATATAAAATTATTATAATAATATCTCGTATGAAACATAAGTGAGATTTTTTCATTACAAAATAATATAATAGAGTATTAATAAATAGATTGAATGTCAGCACATTAGTTTTTAATAATAACTAGTGTTCTATTATTATTACAAAACTCAATAATTTCAAAATCAATTAACTTTATACACTTGCAGATAATGAAATAATTACTGAATAGGAATAATATTTATGCCAACAATAACATTATTATTAAAGTAGAACCTCTGTAATTATTAGTTTTATTGATAATAGAGGCCGGAACAATATTCTCTTAACATAGCCAAAATAAGATTCTAATATTTATTTAAAATTGTATAAAATATATTCTTAAATGTCTTCATCCCTCCCCCAAAACGGACTTACAGTTTTAGAATTTCCATGTAATATTTTGTTGTTCATTAATTAAGTAATAAAGCTTACAATAATTTTTTATAATTGAATACATTATTTTATTACATAAGACATAATTTTATTAAATTGGATCTATATTACCAATGGCGTCACCAGAACTTTTTGTCCAAGTGGGCCAAGCTGGGGCTACTGATTTAAAAAGAGGGCAAGTGGCATAACAAAAATTGCCAACAATGATAATTTGAAATCATACAGGATGGGTTAGGGGGAACCGAAAAAATTTTAGGGTGGCTGTGGCCCACCTCTGGTGCTGCTACTGTATATTTCTATATTCGTAACATAAAATATCGAAAATCCTTAAAATTAATTGATATATTGACAAATAAAATTGTCATTGATTTACATAATTCATTATTCTTAAAGATTTCAAATTTTAGTCTCACTGCATAGACTCAATACAATATATGCAAATGAAAATTATTCTGACCTGTAATAATAATTATTAAAAAAACATATCTACCATTATAAACAAAAAAAAATTATTCTAATAAAATGAATAAAAATTTGTAATATATATCAACATTTTTATATAATTTACAATGTAAGTTAATTGTGTAATATAATTTTTTAACAATAAGGTACAAATTAAAATATTATAAACTTTGCTACTTTTTATGTATTTTTTTGGGATAGTTTTTTAGAATTCAATAAATTAGACCTTGTAAAATTAGATAAACTACACAATATATCATATTTTAAATCAATGTTAATTATATTGTAATGCATATATACTAAATAAAATAAATATGTCTAAATATATATTTGTGTATTTTGTAAATAATAATTTTATTATTACATAATATTGTTTTAAACTTATCAAGTACATATTATTTTTTATAGTTAGAGGGTGTAGACCTGGTAAAACAGTACAAATGTCTGAAGCAGAAGTTCGAGGTTTATGTTTAAAATCTAGAGAAATATTTTTACAACAACCAATTTTATTAGATTTAGAAGCACCTTTAAAAATATGTGGTAAGTAGTCTTGTGATACTTCAGGTATATTTAATATTTCAACTACTTTGATTTTTACCAGATGCACTTATATATATGTGTCTGTGTGCATGTAAAATATAGCTTTTCTTCCGCACTGCTCATACATAAATTAATTGTAATATTATTGTTAAAAAAAAATTACTTAGAATATTTAAAATTTGTTTTATAAAAAAAAAAATTAATTGAAAACTTAAAAAGTTACAGTATTAAAATCTCACTGTTGAAAATTATATTACTAATTAAGTAGTAGTTCATGCAAAAGTACCAGTAATATAATTTTTCATATTAATTTTATTATTTATTTAGGAGATATTCATGGACAGTATACTGACTTATTGCGTTTATTTGAATATGGTGGTTTTCCTCCAGAAGCTAATTATTTATTTTTGGGCGATTATGTTGATCGTGGAAAACAGTCCTTGGAAACTATTTGTCTTTTATTAGCATACAAGATAAAATATCCAGAGAATTTTTTTCTATTACGAGGCAATCATGAATGTGCAAGCATAAACAGGATTTATGGGTTTTATGATGAATGTAAAATCCTTAACATAAAAATTAATATATTTATTAAATATTTATTTATTTTATTTTATTGTTCAGGTAAAAGACGTTACAATATTAAATTATGGAAAACTTTTACTGATTGTTTTAATTGTTTACCTATTGCGGCTATTATTGATGAAAAAATATTTTGTTGTCATGGTGGGCTTAGTCCTGACTTACAAGGAATGGAACAAATTAGACGTATTATGCGTCCAACAGATGTACCTGATACTGGTAATTTGTCTATTTTATATTTATCTATTGTCTATATTATAAATATATTGGTAATCTGTATAAATGAGATTACTTAAACTAATTTAAAAAAATTTGATATCAAATATTGATAATATTGAATAAGCTTTATACATTTATATTGCATCATAAATATACCATCATAATATATCTCATTTCAAATCGGTGTAGAATAGTTGTATATTCAAAATATAATAAAATAAATTTATTTTTAATAATTATATTTCTAAATTATATACATATTCATCACATTTTATTTATGTATTTACTACCCATTCCGTAAGTAATATAATAATGTATACTTTATTAGTGGCTTCTCCATTCATACAATACAAATTGTATTAAAAAATAATAAAATGTATTTACTTATAACCTAAACATAATACATCGAATGTGGTTAATTGAAATATTTTATTTATATGGTATCCCCATTATTATTTATAATTATAAAAAAAGGTTTATATTAATAAAATGTAATATAATTATATTTGTTTTTAGGTTTATTATGTGATTTACTATGGTCTGATCCTGATAAAGACGTAACAGGGTGGGGAGAAAATGATAGAGGTGTTTCTTTTACTTTTGGTACAGATGTAGTAGCAAAATTTTTAAACAGACATGATTTAGATCTCATATGCCGAGCACATCAAGTAAAGAAAATAGTTTATTTTAACAACTCACTACAATGTACACATTATCTTTATTTATTTATTTTTAAATATTTATAGGTTGTAGAGGATGGTTATGAATTTTTTGCAAAGAGACAATTGGTTACATTATTTTCTGCGCCAAATTATTGTGGAGAATTTGATAATGCAGGTGGAATGATGTCTGTTGATGCAACTTTGATGTGTTCTTTTCAAGTATGTTTATAATTATACTGTGTAGTATATAATATAAAAAAATCAAATAAATGAGAAGATATTTTGAGATTTATTTATTCCCTTACTCTTTTTAATTAAAATACAAACATATTTACAATTTAAAACCAAAGATTAGTTTCCGTATTAATCAATTGTTTATTTGAATAATCTTTTTAATATATAAATACATATAAATTAAAAATTATTTTTATAAATTATATTTTAATTCACTATAATTTTTATATTATATATTTTTATTTTTCATCATTGTTTTCTGTCTAATATACATTATATTTTCTATAGTATCAAATTGTTTAATCTGTTATTATTTAACATAATTCCAATTATATTACTATGCAATATGCATTATTCATATATTTACATAAAACATTTTTTAAATTTATTTCAATATTTATATATTACCTATAAGAACCAATGATAATATATAATCTCTCATATTCATAATATTACAAAAATCAAATAACAGTAACAAAATAGAACACTAAATATATTATTTTTAATGACTTATACTAAACTTTATAATTTACAATAAATTCAATATGTAAATTTTGAAGTCTATAATTTTTTCGTTGTGGTGGTTAAACCTTTATTAACTCCGCCTAATGATTGTTTTTTATTTAAAAACTATTAAATATATATTGATCAGATATATAAATACATATCTTTGTAATCTTAAATTATACACAATTTAAATATTATAATTATATTATTTTTATTTGGCTAATGATTTTTTTTTATTTCTTAAGATTTTGAAACCATCTGAAAAGAAAGCAAAGTATCAATATTCAGGATTGAACTCTGGACGACCTGCTAGTAATACAACTGCAGTGAAAAAGAAATAAATCATATTTAATTATAAATTGATTATTATAAACATGAAATAATATTGTTAATAATTAACTATGTGCTTGAATAATTTTATTTTAAAAATCTGAACTTTCTATATAATAACAGATAATGTTTATATTTTTATGTATAAAAAGAATTCACTTTAACAATCATAATGGTTCTATGTGACCAAATTTTTCAAAGTATTGATTGGTTATTTGATTTTAATTTTATGTACTTTGTATATAGATATAACCATTTTATTTAGTTAACAAATTTAATATATGTATAGGCATAGGTTTTAATTGAGGTTCATCTCATTTGTGTTATATTATATTTATATATATTAACATTTAACATTTTAATTAGTGATTATGATTTATGCTTATTAAATATTGTCATTACTAATTTAAATATAAAAAATAAATTTACCAGTACTAATAATTTAAAATACCATTATAATAATATATAAATTAATATATTACATTTTACAGTCAACGTAAAATTTTATTAACTGTAAACTAAAACCTATTTATAATTTTGATTTTAGGTAACTAATTTACTTTAAATAAAATTTAATTTTCCTCTTCTTTAACTATTACAGATCTCGTATTGGGTCCTTATTTGCAAATTTCACCATGTTTTGTGCGCCTATTTATAATAATATTTATATTAAATAATTTAAATATTCATACCTATATAATTATTAATTTATGTATTGTTTTGTCTTTTCTATCTGTAATATTGGTCTATAATATTAAAAAAAATCAAGTATATGTCAAGACTTTATGGTTCAAATTTATACATTTATCATTTTATTTGTAATAGATCTGTTAAGCTTAATGTAAAATATTAAAATTAAAAATATTTTTTTGTGGATATTCATAATTTAATAAGTATTGTATACAATTATATAATGTACAAATAAATTTAACTCTCCATATGAACGAATATAATATTAAAAATAAATCTTATATTCAAATATTAAATTATATACTTTATTACTTTACAATAATAATGCATAATTTAAATATATCATATACGGATGATCCTTAAATTTCATTAGTACTGGCTTATTTGTAATAATTATTTAGAGTTAGCCCAATTGTTTTTTTCTATGGGACAGCCATAATTAATACTCATCATATATGTATATATATAATATATTATATTGTAAAATGCTATATAAAACTAAGTTTGTCCACCAGTAATGACCAGTAACTTACCTAACCTTTATTTAATTAATTATTATACATTTATATTACCATAAAATATGTTTTATTATAAATATATTATAATATTAAAATACCAAATTATAAAATGTTATTCTATAATTGTATATTAAACATTAGTTAGAAGTTAAATATTTTTGTTTTAATTGTTGCACACATTGACATGTTGCTAATTGATAATATATACTCTAACATTCTTTTGAATTGATTCGTTTTAACAAAATTCTCATAAATAAAATATTTATGTATTCATTGTATTCTAAATATTTAAAAATATTGTTTTTTTTAAATATAAATCACAAATTTTTAGAGAATTTTGATAAAATTTCAGATTTTTTTCAAAAAAACAACAATACATTATTCATCTTGAATAAATTATAAATATACCAGCAATTCTCAATGGGTGCACAAACATACAGTCAGAGTTGGGCAAAAACAAATCAAAATAATGAATAAAAAATAAAAGCATGAATAATGAATAACTAATTAATTTGTGAATAAAGATTAATATTTTTTTTAAATAGTTTTAGTTGTGAATGAAAAATTAGAATTATTCTGAATAATTTAACTTATGAACAAATTGATTATTCTGAATAAATTAGATAAATAAATTGTGAATAATATCCAATTTTCGTGTAACAAAATTTTGATAAATATATAATATACATATCAAAGCAAATAATTATAACAACAATAACAATAATATTTTCACAATTGGATATGAGATATCAAATGTCGATACTTTACTAAATTAAATATCAATACATCTTCAGCTTCATCAAGTTATGTCAAACTTTGTTTTTAATTAAAAAAAAAATGTTACTAAATCAGTAAAACGCGGGTAAATAACATGTTAATATCGAGCGTTAAACTATTTAGATTAGCCTCATTGATTATAAAATATTATTTATGATTTTTAGTTTTGACATTTTTGATAGCAGATAATATAACGATAAGAAAGAAATACCATTTTCAATTAAGTTGTAATTTTAAATTATCTACGAATCATTTGAGATAAACACGATTATGAAGAATAATGAATAACGAATAATTGAATAATGAATAAAAAATGTAGAATAACTCGTTGAATAATGAATAACGAATAATTGTAAAAATTAAAATGATGAATAAAAATAATCTAGAATAATCAATGAAAAATAAACAAATAAAGAATAAATTTTTATTCGAATAATGCCCAACTCTGCATACAGTGATGGTGGGAGAGAAGGGTTTTGAGGGGTGTTGCATGTTTTAGGTGGTAAGGTAGCGATAAGTATGTTTCAAGTGGATGGCAGTGAGCATTTTTTTTGTAATATTATTGTGATTATATTACAAATTTACGACGTGATTAAATAAATAATAATATCTGAAAAAGAAATCAGTGATTGATTTTAAATTATTGGAAAATTTATTATATATATATTTATTACATTTTTAGTAAATTTTCTTTGCTTTCTCATGGTATGGTTAAATTGTGTGCAACCTTCCAGAACTTTGTGATAATGAAGAAACACTGACCACAGATTATCTAAAATTGTAATATTACTGTGTTTACTATCGAAGAAGAAGACGCACATCCAAAATGTTTATTAATTAATACATAGTAAATTAAATATTAGTTTTATAATACATATTAACAAAACAAATTTAAAATTATATTTAAGGTTTAAGAAATATAATTATTTTAAGCAAAATGGATAAAAACATTTTAAAATGTTCTTTAATATATTCTTTAGATAAATCATTGATTCAAATAATCAAAGTTTATGGGAAATATAAATATGGATTTGGTTTTTACCTATATTTCACCATTAGTGTAATCAATGGTATAATATTAGATATTTATTATATAATAATTAAAAAATATATATTTTATATTGACGAAAAAATATAGATCCTAATAAATTACTTTTAAAAATAATTGTTACCTTTAAGGTCAGGTGGAATGCCAAATTTAACTGATTACTGCATTATTATTTTAATAGGTATTTATAACCTTAGTTATAGACATAGACTTAACTAGGGTTTTGAATTAAAAAGAAAGGCTTTAGCCAGTGCCGCAACTAAATTATACAGGGTCCCAGTGCAAACAATTATTTTGGGCCTCCTTCATTCAAATTTATATTTAAAAAAAGTGACCTATTGATTCTTTTTTAAGATTTTTGGACTTTTGGTATAAATATTATATTAATATACATTTGTTTAGTGGCTCCATATTCAGAAAATATGGAGCCTCACACCCCTGGTCCCCCGCTATTTCAGCACTGGCTTAAACCTAATATACATATGATTTTTAATAATCGGACATAAAAAACTAAAAGTAGCAAAATATTTTGGGGAAGACTAATAGGACAAAATTAGTTTACATAGGGCCAAGCCCACCCCTCTATTTGTTTTCACCCCTTTATTTTTTTTTTATCATGACGGAACAACAATAAATACTTAGGCTTTGTTGGAATTGTGGCCAATTTATTCCAAAGTCCAGAAACGCAAAAAATTCGTGGCTTATACCTCTTCCAAAAGTCGAACCTGGAAACCCGTGCGTTAAAATACGTATTTCAGCCACTCTCGGCCAACCTTAATCGATTTATTAAAATCTTCATATATTTTCAAGAATAATTATATTATTTTTCCAAACACTTGCACTTTGCAGTTTATTTCGTATATGTCTATAGGTGTAACTAAGAATCTGAATAATAATATTATAGATATATCAATTTTTCTCAATTCTGTGGATATCCAGACAGGCACTCAGGAAACATGTAGTCATACAATATATTTCGACTAATGCGTACTTTATAATAAATGTTTTTTTTTAAATTAATATCGGTTAATAAAGTTAAGATAGTTAAACAATTTCAAGGGGATCCGGATCTCATGAACCCTAGCTGTAAATATTGTCACTGTGTTCACACATGGCGGACATCCCTTAAAATACGCATCATCGCACTACTGAGTAGGTGTTTATGTCTATTAAAAATATTATAGGTACCTAATCGAAATACATACGATGTTGCATAATATTATATTTGGTACCTAACTATTTATCTATATTTAATCATGTTTTTTTATGTTTTTAATACTTTTTATATTTTATTTTTTAGTAGCCTATATTGATGTGACTACTAATAATTATTAGTTATTATTTGTATTTAAATCTATGTAATTTATATTTTGTATATATATGCATTGAAGCATATAGGTATAGTTATTAAAACAACAGTAGTAAAAGGTAAAATAATTATTCAATAATTCAATTTATAAATTACTATAATGGGAAAACCCAACATTTAGGTATAGAGTTATAGAAAAAATACTAAAGTTGAAAGTACGATTTTTTTTAGACAATTAAAGTATTAAATGAACATAAATTAAATTATGTAATAATTAGGTAGGATTGTTCTATTCTATAATGTCATTTGATTGGTTTTTACGCGATTACATTGACCAACCAAAACGGATGACAATAAAAATGAGTAGAAATGATGCGCAGAAAATCTGAGTTTGAGTAGTCTTCGGTCGACGAAGAATTGTACTTAGTACTTAGTTCGTCATTAAGACTTCAACTGGTCATTTGATGTTAAATTTCGTTTCTATGTTTCCGCGGTTTTAATATTAATTTGTTGCAAATTTTTATTTTATTTTCATAAGTACTTATTTTGTCTTAATTATTTATTTTCATTGTTATCCATTAAAATTTATGTCTACTTTTAGAAGAGTAAGTTAATTAAATTATCTAAATGTTTTATTTTAATATCTATGGGACTCTAATATCTACCTGCGTGTCAGTGGCATAAGGGGGATATATTCCCCCATAACCTTTTTGTTATTATGTATTATTTTTAACAATATACCGTTTATATAACCTATATATTTATAATAAAAAAAGCGGGAAAGTCGATTCTGAACGTTTCTTCTTCGTCCCTTCGGAGAAATTAGTGGTTTATTATATAGCAACCGTATTTTCATTAGTCTCTGACACATAATTTTGTAAGCAATTTGTCGTTTTTATGTCTCAAAGTTTTATAATATAATATAATATAATATATAACAATTGTTATTTCACGTTCTCTATAATTTTTACTAAAATTTAGTTATTGTAATGATTATTATTTTTGGGTTTTCGTAAGTTTTAACTTAAAATTTGTTTATAATTTGTAATTGTTAAAAAAAAAAAAAATATAACTTATTATTATATATTTTAGGAGCAATTAGTAAATTTAAGACGCAGTTCTTTATACATTTGCCGTATCTTGATCGAAGTTTGTCTAATATGACTGATATAAGTGTTACTCAATCCGAAGATATAGTCAAAGGGATGATGTTATAGAAAATAAAAAATTACAACGACCTAAATTAGATTTGTCACTTGCGTCATATGGTTATCAGATTCCTCAACAACAATATCGTATATCTCCTATATACATAAACAGTGATGGAAGTTATCCTTTAATTTTCCATCTCATGATGAGATCTAGATTAAATATTCCCGACGATTCCGATATATCTAATAGCCTAGAAGCTATAGCCGATTTCATAGTGAGTTTTTTTTTTTTTCTTTAGCCTTAATTATAATTACTCTTTTATTAGAATCATGTAAATATAAATGCATATGGTTCATATCTTACAATTTAAAGTACATGGAATCACCATCATCGCAAGATCATAGTACCATTTACACTCCGGAATGGAACGTGAAGCGGCAATTATTTCATTTCATTGATTCTATTGTAAAAAATTGTTTATGTACTTACAATTAATTTTTTTCTTTAAAACATAATGTTAATAATAATACACTATATATTGAATAAAATTATATATTTATAATTTAAAAAAAAATGTTGTAAAATGTCGATAATATTATTATATCGATGTATTATTATAAAATATACCTTATATAGGATAGTGTGTGTATTAAATAAATAAATTCATGTTATATATTTTATAATTTATATAGCGGATGATGAGGGGAGTGGGTGAAGTGAAGTATCGCCTCTACGGCGGCTAATGAGGGTAGTGTGTGAGGGTGTGGTGGTAGGTAGGGGGAGTTGGTTGAGGGTGGCGATTTGTTTGGCGGTGGGTGGTGATGACAGGGGAGTGTGTGAGGGGGTGGCGCAATCAGCAAGTCACTGATAGCCGATATCGCGGAGAAGAATTCCGTCTGTTGATCATCAATTTAATATTTTTATATTTTGACGCAGTATTTAATAACACTAAATTAATTATTATGAAAGAAATAAAAAAAAAGCACTTATAACTGTACATTTTATTACATTCTTAAAATTGTATATATTTTTAAATACGTATAGCAAAACGTACGGGTTACAATATTATAATAAATGTCACTGCAGCACCCGAAATTAAAAAAATATTTTTTTTGGTCTTGGATGTATTACAAAAATACAAAATTAATTTTTAATTGTACAAAATTGTACAAAATAAAATACATATAACTCATTTTTTTTATCGTCATATAATTATTTTCATTTGTAAGTGGGTAAAGTTATCACATCGGCGTATCAATAAATAGAACAAATAAATGGGATATGGAAATATAATATTTTTTAATAATAGTATATTATAATATCGTTTGACATTCATACATTAGGTATGTGGTATTAACCATGGCTAAATATTTAGGTATGTCACCAATTTTGTAAAATATTGTTGATATTGTTATCCATAGAGTAGATTATTATTACATATTATTATTTCATATAATCTGTGATTAAATCATGTGAAATATATCACTCACTCACTCAATATTCACGTGTGACTATTTATTACTATTTATTTATTTATTACTGTTATTTGTTAATGATATAATAATTGATAATGAATTCACTGCCAGTGATCACCATGACACCTGCGTATCACAAAGTTGCTGACATACCTAATTATTTAGCCATGGTATTAACAATGTTCCCAATAAAACCATTAGCATAAAACAATAAAAACAATTAGACCATTGAGCATTAGAGCGATTATAGTCATCTCACAACCGGCTACAAACCCGTGTTTATAGACAAGTATTATACTGTAGGTATAGATATTATTATCGTTTATAATTTATAATTTTTTTAATTATAAGTTATTTTTAATTTTTAGTATTGCCCTTTATACTCTAACAATAGTATTTATTTTATTTTCCCATATCACTGTTGATTAATAAGTTCTACAGACCAATTAATTAAATTGTATTTTACTTGTTGAGATACTTGAAAACAAATATGATATATATTGAAATATATATCATTTACTACAAATATTATGTATACAACCAAAGCAATGCCAGAATAAACGTTATCATATCTAAAAAGACTGAAACATTATTTGTATAGCACAATGACAAAAGTAAACTTTAAACTTCAAAATATAAGATATTTTTGAACTATAATATTAAAGCATAATTTTATTTTAGACTCAACTTGATGGATTGATAATGATGGCCATTCATAATGATATTCCAATAACATCTGAAGAATTCATCCTTAATGAATTGACCAAAAGGCCTAGAAAATTATATTATATTTTTTAAAAATGTAGATAGTCATAATAGTATGTTATAATATAATATATAGTATAATGATATGAAAACTAAAAAATATGTTTATGTATTATTGCTTTTTGCAAAAATATCCGCATGTTTTTTAACTAAAATACTTATATTTTTTTTCCATAAACCTTAACTTCTGTGGACATATTAAAAAAAGTATTAGTTCAACCCCCGCTCACCATAAAAATTTCCTGAGCACTCTTCTGAAACCAATATTATTTTTAATGTGTGCGAAGTTTTTCAATTTCTCAAATTATTATTATTATATATTATTAAATTGTTAGAAACATAAAGATGTAATATACTGTATTCAAATATTTGTATAATTCATTTTGTAACTAATATATTTGAATGAATTATTGTTATAAGATACATAACAAGTTAGTTAGACTAATTAAATTAGTATAACCATTATATTATTACAAATTAGAATTGCCTAATTATATTACATTATTATGTATAGTCTACTTTTATTTGATAATTATGTATATAATATTAGGAAAGTATTTCTAAAAGTATCATTTATAAATATTTTTAAAAAAGTTATCTAAATTAGAAGGAATATACAGGAAATATTTGTAAAAGTGAAGAGCTTTTCTATCACCTTGACTAATGTCAAAATATATTTGGGTAGTTTTTAGGTTGTATACATTACACAAATACAAATACATTCGAAAAAATCAGAATATTATAAATTCCTTAAAAAAAATAATACACAATGTAATTTTTAATTTTTATATTAAGTACGATACATATTTAAATTCTTATATTATTAATCATGATTTATATCCAATCAGTTTTTGAAATAAGTTATTTATAAAGAGTGATTAATCCATAGTGAAATGCAGATCAAACCTTAATATATAAACTCCAAAAAAGGGTTAATAAAGGGTACTTTCAAAGTGGTATGTTTAGTATATCCTGGGAATTTAAATCAACAAAAAAATATAATATTTATATACTTTACCCTAATACTTTTATATAAATTAGAATTTATTTAAAAAAAATAAAATATAAACATATTTGTTAATAATATATAATATTATATAATTAAAGCTAAAAATAATAACAAATTTGAGTCTACAATATAATATAGAAGCAATTATTGCTTATTATTTATATATGATGTGCGACTAATTGCATGCATCAGTACAATTAAAACATGGTGCCTTGTAACATACAACGAAAATTTTTACCAAGTTTTATACCATTAAAGCCAAAATGTAGGTTTGCCTTTCCCAAAATTTTGATATGTTATAGTGCGTTTAATTATCTTTGATTTAATATCCCTCTGGAAAAAATCGAGAAGGGTGTTCATGGTCAAATTTCACTTCGAACTGTGTAACTACCGACCACATACGTCATACAGGCAACCAGGCATTTATTAAAAACGATATACATTTTACTTATAACTATACTTAAGTATGCATATTTATTTTCATTACTATAGGTAAAAGTTTATATTTTAATAATTATAATAAAAAAACATTTTTGATTTTATTTGTTTCTGTTGTTAAATGTTTTGTGTTGATATTGATTTCTTCATTTTATGGTTACAAATGTTATAATTATAAATTATATTTGTATTATATTAATAATATATAGTTACGCCTTATAATTTGATTGTGTATGCAACTTATAGTACGGGTTTATGGTTTATGATAACCTTATTTTATTCTACTGATAAGAAAGTGCTAACTTTACACGCATGTAGATGTAGATAAATCGTATATTATATCCCATAGATGATAGAAGTATACTTCTATTATCTATGTTATATCCACAGACTTCTATAATCTGTGATTATATTATGGTACGGTGTATCCTATCGAAACTCAACGCAATACAATATATTATTAATTATTATACTTATCTATGCTCAACATCTAAGTATTCAGCAATTTGGAAAGTAAGTACAAAATTTAAACAATAATAATGTAAATATAAATATTTTATTTTTCATTTTAAGTCATATTGAATAAATATAAATAAATTAATAAAATATAAAGTTATATTTAAATAATTAATTAATAACAATGATATAGTCATTATATTGACATTATGTAAATTTTAAAACTAATACAGCTACGACTAATTTGTAACAAGATAATTAATATATTTAATTTTGAATATTTAATGTTTGTTATTTCACCATTTCAATTAAAGTATTAAAAAATTACCTCGTAAAATGTTAATTTTAAAATCTATTAATAATCATACATTTTTAATTTGACACTATTGTAAAATGTAAATTTTATCTATAATAGGTATCTATTTAATATGCCATAGAATTGAAAAAAACTTACCAAATTATAAAACTACAAGTTACATTCCATTAGTAAAATAAATGAGCGTCATAAATTTTATATTTAATAAAATCATTGATTAAACACAATTTTTTTTAAAGAAATTATTTTTATTTTTTAATTATTTAAAACAAATTATTTTCAAAATTCCTTTATGAATTGAAAGTACAACAAAAGTTTCAAAACAATTGTAGGTTAGGTTAGTTAATTATGATTTATATGTAGAGTGATCATATTTTCTTACAAAAATGATGGCTATAACATTGAAGACATATGTAATTCCTGCAATTTTTTAATATTAATTTCTGATCAACCTTCTACATCTTTTCTATATTAAATTCTAAAACCTGTGTGTGATATAGAATTTTTAGAAACATTTGGAAATGTTTAAAAATTTCAAGCTTGACCTGAAATCAAACCAGAGTTTCTTACTTGCTGGGTGATTGCTCTACCACTAAGCTAACCAAAGGATTTCTTTAACCACTAATCCAAACACTCTTAAATTGGTGCCAACAGAATCAATAACAATACTTAAAATTATACTGTTACCATATTCTAATTGTATTCAATATATTTTAAAAAAAGGTACAATCACTGATTCCGGAAGTTCTTTCTTTTTCTCTTCGGTTCTTGGAGAGGTTAGTGGTTAATAGTAGTATTATAGTAGTATTATATTATAAAGTTATAGTAGTATTATATTATAATTAATATTTGAATGTAATAACATTCACTCATTCATTCATAAAATATTCTGATAATTGTTAATATTTTTTTTTTTTTACACAATTTATTTATTTATCAAATAATGTGCAACAGAAAAATTAGTAGAAATTATAATAGTTAGAATAATAAAGTTCAAATTTGTCAAAAATGTAGATCATAAATATATCATTTTGTTGTATGCGAGTCGTCAGACTCGTAAAACACAAAATTCACATTTTTTTGAAAAAAAAAAAAAATTAATTGGAGGAGTTTTAAATTAATGTACACTTTGGTTGTCACAATATTTTACATGAGTAAGATATGTATCGTAAAACATATATTAAATTTTCAGTTAATGTATTTAATACTAAAATATCTGTGAATATTTACAATAAAATAATGTCTGTATATAAATAGTGTCTTCAGACAAATAATTGTATGCATATTTATATAATTATTAATTATTTTACTATGTTATATCATTGATTAATTATACATGTATAATTATTCAATGGTTATATAACATGAAAAATGAATGCATCTGTAATTTATAAAAATCTATTTTTATTGAATATCTTTATGTACTAAATAATTTTATTCATATCTGATATTTTTAGTATGGAGCCATCTAGTGAAATAAGTATTGATAACATTGTAGAAAATATTCAAAAGTCTTCATTAAATCGAGTAAGAAAACGAAAAAAGCAGATATATGCTGATTTAAGAAAACAAATGGAGTTTTATTTGAGTGATGCTAATTTAAGAAAAGATAGATATTTTGGACATTTAATACAAACTACTAAATGCAAGTATTTTTTTATTACATTTGATATTTATAACAGCTTATGGTAACTTATAATCTTATATATTATATTAAAATTAAAATTATCAAAATTGTATAAGTAAGTAATTGTATGGTTACATTTTTATGTATTAGATATATTTTAATTACAAAATAATTATCTAATATGATACACAAAAATTTATAAATTAAAGATAAATACTGTAAATATGTAATAAATAATAGTTATTTATATGTGCACTTCAATATTACTATTTAAATTATAATAAAATTAATAAATAATTAACTTCCATTAACAATAAACAAATTATGTCAATATGTAACATAATCACTTTTTAAAAATAATAAAATGTTAGCAATAATGTAATATTGACAAATTAAATTAAAAACAATCAAATTATTTGAATTTATAATTGTTTATATCTCCATTTAAAAAATTTAATTTTGTACTTAGTTTGTATAAACCAAAGAGTTTAAAATTATAAAATAATATGAAGTCCTTATGTCTAAAAATATTATATTATATTATTGTATGAAAATTAATGTACAGTATTGTATTGTTATTAATTATTATACATTATTTTTCAGTTTAAATAAACATAATATTATTTATTACTGTGTTACGGTCACATTATGCGACTCAAAATAATTTTTGCCAATTAGACATAAATTTTTAACCACCCAATTCAAGAATGTTTGACAGATGGGGAGACGCAACATATAAAACGAAATAACTATATGTTAACAAAATAAAGGAATCGACTTATTACCGTTGTTGCGAGAGATTTCAATTATAATTTTATATTTTATTTTAAATATTTGTAACCTGTGCACGTCGTCTCCATCTGTCATTCAGATTTCTATTGATCAATCGCTTGGACTCATATACCAGGTGTATAATTTATATAGGTATTTTGTTGATAAAATATATATTATCACACACCATCTTGTGTTGTTAATTTAAGAGTTGTAATTATTTTAACATAAGCCCTTGAAGTTATTCTGGGGTTATATAAATAAAATAAAGAACTTTAGATTTTCTACTGCAGAGATAGCTTAGCAAATTATATTGTCAGGAGTCTTCCAATTAAAAAATTAAAAAATAAATTTAAAATTCCTGGAATTTATCGACGGACCTTCACTAAATTAACAGTACTGTTACAGCTTTTAAGGAAAGATAATAATTTCATTTTTTATTACCAAAACTTATATTAAATACAATTGATGACAAGTTATTATAACTGTCTATAGCTTAATTCTAAATTTAATAACATTGGTTTTATGTAATAAATATAAATAATTATTATATTTACAGGTATAAGTATTGACACATTTTTAAACTGTAATAAAATAAAAAACTTAACCACAAATCCTGAAGATATAGTTAAAGCCATAGAAAGCTCTGATACTTTAGCTATTAGTGACTGTAAAACTAAAATATATAGAATAAAACCTATTGAAGCTAAACAACCTGAGGATATTGAACGTTGTACAATATATGTGGTAAGTTATATTAATTTGTATAATGTGAAATAACTTGTTTTTAATAAAAACAATTTTTCTAGGAACAATTGCCTGTTAAAGCTGATCATGATTGGGTTAAATTAATGTTTGAAAAATATGGAAGTGTTGCTTATGTTTCATTGCCTAAATTCAAAAGTGGTACTATTAAAAGATTTGCATTTGTTGAATTTGAAAATGAAGAATCTGCCCTCAAAGTTATAGAAGTAAAATTTAACTTGTTTACATAAAACCATTGATTTTAAATACTATAGATTGTTTACTGGCTGGAGTATTCAGCATACATTATTCGAATAATAATAACTTTACGAATAGTGTATACTGAGTACTTACTATTTGCATTGACCGTGGCTGCTAGTGTATTTGCAACGATACTGTCCATTGTCATTAAATTACAATTTTTGGTTTTTTACAACAAAAACTTTGTTATATTTATTAATTTATTCCATAGAAATTTAATTCAATTTGTTATTTTAAATAAGTAAGTTTTATTGAATGATTTAATTATTTTGATTAATAAAAGTGAGTTTTTGTAACATTTATCGTTACATTATACAGAGGCATATTTAGACTTACTTCTAGGGGGGGAAGGGCGAATAAAATTTTTTATCAAAAAAAAAATAAGACATTAAACATTTTATTAGATAAAAAACAAGATATTTAATACAGGCATTTGCTTACCTGTACGTACGCTAGAATTGCTACTGATGATATATGAATTATAAAGTTTTTGAGTTTATAGAATTATATTCCTTCCATTTATTTCTCTTGCTCTCTCTCTCACTCTATGTATATATATGTGTGTGTGTGTGTGTGTGTGCGTGTGTAATAAAAGTTGTTACAAATTAAATTAAAATGTATTAAATTTAATTTCGTTACACCAACTTAACCTATGACAGGAATTTTTTTTTTCAGAATTACAAAAAACTACATGAAGAATCTAAAATTCTTCCAGAAGAACTACAAAGTATAATTACTTTTAAAGAAGATGAAATGGTTGACAATGAAATTATTCTCAAGGACAAAGATAGAAGTATAGACACAAATAACTTAGTTAAAAAAAGAAAACATTCTATTAGCACTGATGATGTAACGGAAAAAAAAGTGAAAAAAGAAATTTCAAAATTAAATTCTATTGAAACTAAAAACATTAAAAGGAAGAAAAAAATAGATAAACATAAAAAGAGTAACATGGAAAGTGGACAAAAAAGTTTTTCTTTTGAAATAAATGATGGTGAAAATAGCCAAAAAACTATGTTAAATGAAACTCTTAATTCCAGTATAGAAAAAACAGAAAACATTGTACCAAGTGATGATGATAAAAATGGAACTATTATTGAGTCAAATAATGATAGTTCAGTCATAAAAAAAAAAAGAAAACGTAATAAAGGAAAAAAAGAAAAATTGGATACTAGTATAGCCATACCGGGATTGAGAATAATGTCTAAGTAAATTTTTTATTTTTAACTTTTGTAATTAAGAATGAAATCTTATAATTGTTATTATTTTTTAGAACAGAATGGAGAAAACTTAGGAATCAATTTTTAAATATGCAAAGACAAAAAATGTCTCTATTAAAAGCTCAGTTACGGAAACCTAGACATATCACAAATTCCAATTTTAATTCGTGTGAAAATACTAAAAAAAAAGATGACCATAATACAAATTTTGAAAATATAACACCAGAAAAACCTAAACTTGAAGATATTCGTGTCAAATATGAACCTGGTGTTATATTAAAAATTTCATTTGCAAATCCAATTGAATCTGATAAAATATTTAAAGTACAATATTTTTATTAATTAATATATTATAATTCTAGTTTTAGAATTGGGGGCATTCATAAAAAGCCTTAAATTCATAATTAAAAAATATTCTATTTTATTTATTACGTTTAAAGTCGGGTACAAACTTGAGCATTTTAATATAATGTACTGTTGTAATAAAACTATAATTCTTAGGTATGTAGTAATTTTTTAAGTACTGTACCATTTGAAGACAAT
This sequence comes from Eriosoma lanigerum, assembly GCA_013282895.1. Classification (NCBI taxonomy): domain Eukaryota; kingdom Metazoa; phylum Arthropoda; class Insecta; order Hemiptera; family Aphididae; genus Eriosoma; species Eriosoma lanigerum. The sequence continues at coordinate 47,766,147 of CM023358.1, forward strand.
CAGTTCACAATACAGTTTATCCGCTTGTCAGTATTTTAACAAACATCGAAACGTCATAAACACAACTAGGAAGGGCTTAGTCCACCAAAATTACTCAGCCCCTTAAAATAATAAGACAATTCTCAATTTTTATAAGGTATTTTAATTTAGGGCTATAGTGCCCTGAATTTTAGCATTAGTTGCGTCACTGCGCAACATACAAACTGAATGGTCTGTAATGTAACAAACAAACGAGCATGAATTTTATTACATTATGTCTGAATGCTCAAGTGTGTACTAGCCTTAACATGTTTTTGGCTGATTAATTTTATTTAATATACATAGTATTTATCCTCCAGGTATGTACATTGTTATAGTTTTGGTAATAACTGATTAAAATGATTTATCTACTAATATAATTATAAAGGCTATACAGAATTATACAAATTTAAAAACCACATTTAAATTAAGAATACTGTATTAAACTGTGACAAATTATTAATTTAAAATAAAAGTGATGAATAATTGAATAATTACTTCAATGCTGTAAGAAGAATAATTAATTTTTTTAACATCTACAGTTATTTAGCTATCCACTTTGTTATAAATGTATAATGTGATAAACACAAAAATATTACTTATATTTAGTATATATTTTGTTTAAGGCCGAAGCAAAAACTGACTCTAAAATAAAATTTGTTGATGTTATAAATAATTATGAAGCTTATGTGCGATGTGATTGTCAAGAATCTGCCAAAAAAATATCAGAAGAAAATAGATGGCCACATACCAGTCAATTAAAAGGTAAATTTTGTTTTTATTTAAATAAATGTGTTTCTAAAATATTTGATAACATATTTAATAGGCGAAGAAGAAAAGCATTACTGGGAAAAAATTTTACATGATAGAGAAATCAAATGTTCAAAGCAAAAACAAACTAAGAAACAACGTGGACGTTTAAAGTTAATTAATAAAGCAGAAAAAATATTAACTCAACATGTTAAATTCACACAAGATGAATAAAAATTAAATTTGGTTATATTCAATTTTTTTTTTTTTTTTTTGTAGAAATATTTCAATTACAAATAATATTAACACAGTATTCAAAACTATTATTATAAGTTTTATACATTATGTCACATTAACTATGTTAAATCAATCTTAAAAATAATAATGTATTAAATCACAGATTTAATTGATAATATAATTGTTATATTATTTAATGCATTAATATTATTTCCTTAATTGTTATTATATAATTATAATTATGATTATTACTTGTATAATATATAAAAAAGTATTAATTTAAGACAATGGTATATAATTATTTTGATAGTTGGTGTCATCATACTTTTGTCATATAAGATATACAATATTATTCCTGTGTCCACATTATGGACACACTGATTATCCACTTTCAACTTTTCAATTTTTGTGCATTTGGGTTTGGGCCTCTATATTACTTTATGATATGTATACAGTTCTTAAATTACACAGTGATTGTTATTGTCATATTAATTATTATTATGCTTAATAATAATTAATAAAATTAAATATATATATATAAAATATATCTATTCCATGAATTAATGTTAATGATTTGTACAAATATAACTGCAATCTGACTTTGTAATAAATTATAAAACTGACTAATTAGGAAACTGACTAATAAGGAAGTCAAGACAGATCATAATAATTCCCTTTAAAATAGTGTCCATTTTAGATTCTGAGCAGAGCGATGAATGTATTGTTTCTACAAAGATGTTTTTTTTATGTTGTATGGAAACGCTTTCGGGTAGAAATAATGATCCGATTACCACTAGTAGGGTATGCTTTTGGTACCAAATCGTATCTAGTTGGTACTTTATTTAGCTCATTTTTCGAATTTCTCAAAAGTTTCTCCTTGAAAGAGGAAAAACTACCGAAAAATGGCGGTTTCTGTTATTTTAATTTCGTGATAACTAATTGAGTTTTGATCGTAGGAACTTGAACATTTTTGAGTATTAATGTAGGTAGTATACAAGTGAGGTAAAGTTTTGGAATGAATTATTAGTATAGTGTATTGTAATATATTGAGTTTTGCTCAGAATCGTATTTTCTAATGCAATATTATTGCATTCAAATCTTAATTATAATAAACCACTAATTTCTCAGAGGACTGAAGGGACGAAGGAGGAACGCCTAAAATCAACATTCCCACTTTTTTCAATTTATTCTATTAAATTTTGATATTATACTAAATTATAATAAAATTGATTTCCAATCATTACACCACCACAATAATATTATTAAATTGCAATTAAATTAAATATGCAAAATAAATTTCAAATACCTATGATCAATATCATTCCTTTTCAAGGAAAAACTTTTGGGAAATTCAAAAAATGAGCTTTATAAAGTACCAACTAGATGAAATTTGGTAGAAAGGTTCCCTTATTGTGGTAATCGGACCATTATTTCTACCCGAGAAAAGATTTTCATAGATCAGAAAAAAAAAATAATAAAAAGCCTATAAAAAAAATTTGCCTGTTACAATTTTCAAAATATTTTGTAAATAGATTAAGTAATGTAGTATTGGGCTTCTATAAAATTTTTAAACAGATAATCCCAAAATTGTATTTTTTTGGGAAAATGTTAAAAGCTCTATATTTTTCCAAATAATTAACTATTCCGTTCCAAAATTTTACCACTCTTGTAAATAACCTATGTTAGTATTCAAAAAAATTTTCAAGTCCCTACTATTAAAACTTAATAAGAAATCACAAAAAAAAAGTGTAATAAAAAGTGTATAAGAAATTGCCAATTTTCCGCTTCTTAAGGAAAAAGTTTTGCGAAATTCTAAAAATTAGCTTAATAACGTACCAAGTAGACAACATTTGTAAACGAAGCATATACTATGCGTGATAATTAGACTATTATTTCTACCTGAAAAAATGTTTTCATACATAAAAAAAAAAAAAAACATCTTTGTAAAAACAATACATTCCTCGCTCCGCTCAGAATCTAAAATACTTCATAAATGTATAACTTATTTTCATGAACATTTTGAGAGGGAAGCAGAGCAAATTAATGTCCAATAATTTTCATAATGTCAAACATTAATTAATGTTTGATTTTGATTGAGGACAAAAAATATGTTACCTATATTCAAAAAAATTAATCAATGATACAAAACCACTATAAGACAGAGTACCCAAAACTCAACACTCCAATAAGATATAGGCTATAGGAAAACTCCAAAATTACTACTGCAGTAGATCTCATCTTTTAGTCTTCTATGTTTTTACTCTGAATGCAAAACTGAATCAAAATAACTGATATAATATTATGTTGAAAATGGATACAAATGATACACTATATCTGTGACATTGACTAAACTAAGATATCTTTGTCTTCTTTATCCATGGTCTATGGTATCTATTCGAATACCTATTCTATTATTAACAAGAGTAACAACTTCTCTGTTCACTAAGCATAAAGCTAATAACATCATACAGTTGGCAATTATGTCTAAGGCGACAGTGCTCTATAGGTTTAATAATATAATTTCATTTATTCTATGATATAATATGATTAAATACAATTTTTACAAACATTACTTTTTAACAACATAATTGTTCTAAAATAATGTAATTAAATAATTATAAATAAAATAAATCAATAAATACTCAATCATGTCATTCAAGATATCTATAATATTAAGACTTCTGAACATAAGTAACTTACAAATTACATTAAGAATTTCTTCTTATACTTCTTTATCACCCCCACCTGAAAACAACCAAGTATTTTTATATATAAAAAGAACTTTTGCTCAAAACATTTAAAATATGGTCTGATTAGTTGTTTAAATTATTAACATAAACATTATTCCAAAAAGTTTAATATAATTTGTAAGTTTATTACTGTTTATCTACAGTAAACAGAAAAAAAAAATAAAAATAAAAAAAAAACTTAAATTTAAATGAACACTTTACAATGAAATATGTATAAATTTAAATATTTTTAACTGAATAATATTACATTCATACTGACAAATAATATTATAATTCACTTATATAAAGAAAAAAATCTATAAAACAAAATTTTATAACACAGAAAACAATAATTTTATAATATTTAACACATTACAAGTTTATTATATCAGTATACATTTTGAATGTTATTAAATAATAATACAATACAAGTAATTAAATATTATATATAATTTAATAATTAATAATATTGTCAGTTAACTTATAAAAAATTATTTATAATAATTAAATGTATTATTAAAATTGAAATTATACATAAATGAAGATGTATTTAAAAATAATATTTGTCATGTGAGCTTAAATTAATAAATTACTAGATTAATAAAATACTAAGCATAAATTACTGCAGGTTATTGGTGTTGTAAATTCTTATTAGTTACTATATACTTGAATATACCTCTTAACACAAAACACAATTAATTAAAATTATATTAAATTAATTTTAATCTAATAATCATAAAAATATATATTTGAAACTGTTATCTATGAATAATATGGAGTTTCTTTATTCATAACTTCAAGAGTTTTGTTGCATAAATGTGAAAAGCATTGTAATTTTCTAGGTACTATGGTTTTTGTTATATTGTGGAAAAGATCAAAAGGATCTTGTAATGCAAGACCTTCACCGTGAAAATTATCTCTTAATTTTATACACCACTGAGTAGCATTACCAGTTCTCTTTTTGTAAAATCCCAATTTATCTCTACTATTCAACGGAATATCAAAAAAATTTTCTTTAGATATAGCTTCACCAATAGCAGGACAAAAAACGTATTGTTTAAGTCTGTTGGGATCCGAATAAAATATAAAGAACCCATGTAATAATTCCCAACATTGAATCTCAGGTAACCTCCATATTTGCTTAGCTGTTTCAATGGTACAAAAAGTACAATCCCAATCTAAAAGAAGAAAAAATATGAAATTAAGTTATGAAAGACAAATAAATAAATCATATTTTTTGTGATTTATTAATTTATTTTTGGTTTCATCTTTGAAACTCATTTAAGATAATGTTACACCCAATTACTTTAACAGCAATATTTTAGAAAACTTACAGGTTAATCACTTGTTATCAAATTTAAACAGTGAAACAGTTTCGAGATTTCTATGTAGGCTTTTTATAAAATATCATCTGACAATGAACTTATATTATTTTAAAATATGAAAACAATTAAAACACTTTTTACCGAAAACCCACATAAGAACCTCAAAAATGTTCTATAAATTTAGTAACAAGTTTGTAAGTGATGATTACCTGTAAGTTTAACTCAAATACCACAAGTTAAGTAATATCTTCGCCTTCATGGCAAAACCACGTAATTCGATTTTTCGTAATTGTTCAAGAGGAACGAAAAACTGTAGCTGGATCGTATTATATCCTATAGAAGGGAGTATTTTGAATACTTTATTATCATTAGAAATATAAGAGATAATTTATTCAAAAGACTTTTCAAATGAGCGTAAAAGTATAAAGAATTGATTTCTCAAAAAAATTAAAAAATTAAAATTTCGAGTTACGTGGTTTTGCCATGGAGACGATATGTGACTTTGATTTTGCTATATTTTCTGTTGGATAGACAGAGATAGTTCTTGTTATATAGAAAGATATATGAATGTAGTGCTCTTTTTAACAAATTACAATATTTAATGTACCTTCTATAAACATTATATCCGAATTGGATGAGTTACTTCTAAGTAAACTTAATGGAGGCACAACTTTAATTGTCATTAAGTAAAAAAGAGTCATCCACGTTAAAGCATAGCTGGTAAACATGCTTTGATTTTTTAAATCGTTTTGTAATGCCCAATGTTTAACAACTGCACAAACTATCCAATGAATACGTTCATCCAATGTTAGATACAACCTAATTTATTTAATAATAATTCATTAATTAAAAAGTTTTTATATTAATATTTTATTTTATTTACCTGACTAATTTAGTGTTATGTGTACTGAGACCACTTTTGAAAGACAAGTCACAATTTAATCCAGATGGCAAATGTAAGAATTTTACTATAGGTACACGAGCTCCTGTTATTTGCTGTATTTGTTTAAACTCATAACTTTGAGAGCGAAATACTTTTCCAAAGTAACGTACTAAATCTTCTTGAGCAAATAAATCGTTACTTAATAAACCATTAAAAGTATTACCTATAAAAGTATAAAATACTATAATGTATATATTAATTAAAAATAATATTAATAAATATATATTTAAATATTAATAATAAATCACAATCACATTGTTTTTATTTAAAAATGTACAATTGTGAATATGTAGAAATAAGTATACATCCTTTTAGGAATGACCTAAAAAAGGAGTCACTAAAAAATATTTTTTTAAGAATGAAGGTTTAACGGATAATACAAAATAAATAATAACAATATTGTTGGTTCCAGGCTGTCAATTAATCAAGTAAAATATAACAAAAATACTTATATAATCTCATCGTGCTAAAATGTTTAAAATTATATATAGAGTAATAAGATTATTTGTTAAAATAATTGAAATATCATTGATAAAATATGTAATCTTTACCATTTTTGCAACGTGAAATTTTGATTACTTTGCTTACACTCATAATTTAAAAGAATTGATTTAATTAAATTATTCTTTTAAAATATTAATTACTTATATTAATTTTAAGTATAAAACATGAATATTACCAATATCGAAGTACAAATCCACATCACTATCTTTAAGTGCAAGCCCTGACATCCGTGATCCAAAAGCATATGTTTTACCAAACGAGAAATATTGACTTGCACAACGATGTATTGAATTTATTAACAAAAATAATCTATTATATATACTAGGATTTGTAATTTCTTGCTTAATAATCAAAAGTTGTGTGTTGATAGCTTTTAGTAGTATGGATTTATTTCCAAACTCAAACTCGGTAATTTTATGTAATTCAGGCAATTTTTCATCTAAATAGTTTAGACATACAATAATTATCATATTCAGTTTTTTTTATTTTACTAGTACAAAATATTAAATAAATAAAGTAAATATAAAATGGCTTGATAGTGGATATTTGTTATGTTACATTTAACTAAAGTCAAGTATGTTAATATGTTATATTATAAACATTTGATAACTGATAAATTACTTGGTATTTAATCAAATATATGTTGACTTTAATTAATAAGATAAATAATATTATATGAAAAGAGTAAACTTGCAATAAAAAAAATATTAGAGTTGATTGGTCAATTAACTTAAATATATATATACATTTTATTATTTATTTATTAATCAAGTAATCTTTGAAATTTAAAATTAAAGCATTATATTTTTTACTAAATTATTTTAAATCATAGGTAAAAACAATACTTATTATTTTGATTAAGTTAAAATCATTTAGATTAACAATAAAAAATATCTGAATTTGTAAAACTTAATTTAGTTACTTAAATTATAAATGTTATATATGTTGTCCAACAATAATATATAAACGTAAGACACATTAATATATTAAATAAATTCAGTATATAGTATCTAATTTGTAATATCATGAAATGTTTACCCATTTTTTTATTAATAAAACAGTTTCATAACATATAATATCTAAATTTTTAAATGGCAACATAATTTTAATATATAGTCTTAAAAAATATTTTTTTAAGGAAATATATACAAACTGTTTTTAAACATTCAATGTTATTATGAGGGAGTAGAATAGCAAATTATAACAATATTTAGATGATACTTAATTTTGATTTAATTAAATTTATTACTTATATCACTTAATTTTTATCAATATAATTAATTTTCTTATTATAAGCATAGTATTAATTTTATTTCTCATTATATTTTAGTTTAAAAAAATTAAATAAGTGATATTTGTTGAAATATAGATTCTCTAACCAGTACATACAAATTTCTATAAAAATATTATTATTATTATTATTATTAGAATTACATGTTACTAAATCAATAGTTTGATATAGAAAATATAATCCAATTTAATTAAAGTTAATTATACTTTTAATATAATAATATTATTAATTATATAATTAATATTAATATTATATTTAATATTATAATAAATCACCTTGAATTGACAAATAGTCAAAAATATATTGAAAATTATATCATGTCTTTTTAATACATGAAATAAATAATTGATCAATATTTCAAAGCTGCCATTTTTTTTATTTTAATAAAATATTAAATTACAAATTAAAAAAATAAGAATTGTATATAATAGGTTAGTATAATAATAATTAGTATTTGTTTTCAATTGACAACTTTAAGGATAGATTATATGTATTTTGAATATTGTTTACCTTCAATCACGACACAAATATTAAAATCATGTATTTTTTCTAATTTTTCTTTATCTTTTAACATTTTCTGCATATAGGACCTGTAAATATAAATTAAACATTAATAAAAGTTAGAAATAATTGAAATTTCAATTAATTTGTATCATATTATATGACAAATACAATTTTTCTTATATACAGTAAAGGATTTAACAAGTAATTATGATAAATTATCATCAAAATTAATATTAAATAAATTTGCAAAACACATTAAAATCATAGAACAGTTACTTTAAAAGTTTAATCTATATAAAATATTCTAACTTTTCAACTTAAAATTATTATAGTATTGTATCATATTATTTAGAAAAATCAAAATATAGTATAAAGTCTTATTATTATTATTATTTTTTAATTGTAATTGTAAAATTACTCTTCATATATTTATTATTTTATATTTTTTGTGAATAAAACATATTTTATTTTAATCAATGTATTTAAACAAATAATTTTAAAACTACTAAAGGTTACAAAAATATATCTTTATTTTTTATAATGTATATTAAGAAATTAAAATATAATTTCCATACATGAAAATATTTGCTTCTTAAAAACTAGGAACTAAATTGACCACATTATAATTAATAGAACACATAAGACATGCATAACTAATTTGAGAAGTTACAGGGAAGCGGATAGTGATTCCAATCATTATTTGGTTATCACAAATATCACGTCAAAGTTGTCAGTAAGATAGAAGAAAAAAAACAAGCTAGAGAACTAAAAAAATTAATGTCGATAAATCTATAAATTCAGCAATAGTTTAAGCATACCAAATTAAATTGACTGATACTTTATATAGAAAATATACCACAAGATGACATTAAATGCATGAATAAAGATCAAGACAGTGATACATATAGACATTTTCCACCCTAGGGAAAAACCCCTTATTCTCTTATAAGCTGAAAATATAATATATTCATATATTTTTATTATAAAATATTTACCATTCCTAAAATTTTGTTACACAAGGCATTCGTCCAATGTGGCTTATCTCTTAAATGCATTATTAGATCAAGAAAATACAGAAAACAAATTATAAGTGGTTTAATACAAAATGCCATGAAACAATTGTGTGACTTATACAGAATTAACACGTTACACAACACTACAAAATTAAAATAAACATGCTTACAACAATATGAGGTCTCAAGTTATTCAAATATTAATACAGAGTTTAGCTGTAAAGAATGTTATATAGGACATCAAAATATAAAAATGAAAAAGTGGGAATGTCGATTTTAGGCGTTTCTCCTTCGATCCTCGGAGAAATTAGTGGTTTATTATAATTAAGATTTGAATGCAATAATATTGCATTAGAAAATACGATTCTGAGCGAAAGTCAATATATTACAATACACTATTCTAATAATTCATTCCAAAATTTTACCTCACTTGTATACTACCTATGTTAATACTCAAAAAAATTTCAAGTCCTTACGATTAAAACTCAATTAGTTATCACGAAATTAAAAAAATTAAAATAACATAAACTGTAATTTTGCCGATTTTCTGCCATTTTTTGGTAGTTTTTCCTCTCCCAAGGAAAAACTTTTGAGAAATTCGAAAAATGAGCTAAATAAAGTACCAACTAGACACGATTTGGTACCGAAAGCATACCCTACTAGTGGTAATCGGACCATTATTTCTACCCGAAAGTGTTTTCATACAACATAAAAAAACATCTTTGTAGAAACAATACATTCATCGTTCTGCTCAGAATCTAAAACTAGATTACTTTCTGAGAAATACAAATCTATTAAGGTTATAAAACAAGATCAAGAATGAAGGGTGGTAAAGGAAACCTTATATAATATATCCAGTCGGGATATGGGCTTTATAACTAACGAAGTAAAAATAAAATGTATGTTAATGGTATGTCACACGCCCATTAAGAATGGTTTGATAATGAGACCATACACCAAACAAGTTTGTTATTTAAAATACTTAAGAATGATCATCATTCATAAAAATATATACAATGAAATTTAACTTAGGATTACTTTTGCAAATCGAGTATATTTTTCAATGAATAAATTGTGATATAAACATTATAAAAACTATATTTATAATTTTTTATACCACGATAAAATATATACTTACAATTTTCGAAATATAATTATAACAGAGTTTTCTTTAGGATATATTCTAAAATATCCATAAGTAGAAAAAATTTTCTTAAGTTCAACCCAACTGTTTTTTTTATAAAGAGGTTTTGCACCTATAATTAATAAAATATGTTTATATATACATTAATTAATATATACAAATGTATTTGGTACCTTTAACTTCAATCATGACTTTATGATTAATTTTTTCTTTCTCACTATTCTTACTATCCTGTTTATCGATTATTGAAGTTTTAGAAACATCTGAAGGTTTATTATAATTGCAATTATTCATAGTCTCATTTTTTTCGTTAGTATAAACATTAATATTTTTCTTATTATCTAAATTATTTAATTTTTGAAAATCTTCCATATTCTTGTGTTCAATAGTATTAATATGTTCATTTAGATTATCAGATGGCCCAATTTGATATAGATTACAAGTATCACAAAATATCTGATGGCGTACTTCAATCGTATTTGAATGGTGAGATAAATTGTGATCATCAAATTTTGATTGTATTGTAGTAATATAATCACAAGGGAAACAGTAATAAAATAATTGTGGTTTTATTTCTTTGTTCTGGTTAAGCGAATCGTTTAACATATTTATTTTCATTGTACAAAAATTGCTATAATTTTGAGTATTTGTTTCAAGAGAAAATTCATTCTTTGTGTTTATCATTGAATGTGTTACATTTATATTAGAAGTAAATTCTCCTAATTTATTATCTTGTTGAGTATTTGATTCATTAGAAATTTTATCCATTGTTGTGGTCAATAAATTAATTGTATTACGAGATTGTTCTAAAATATTATTTTCATTTGGTGCTGTATGATTATACTCTGAAATGGTTTCCATATTATGTGTGCGTTTTATTTCACAATTATTTGGTGATACTAAATTATTTTTCTTTAGTACATCAGTTGATAATACCAATTTAAATTGTCTCAACATTGAATGAAAATTATTACTATAATGCTTAAAAATAATGTGTCTTTGTCCAAACATCAGAGTCTTACAAATTTTACAACGATAGTCCATACAATGTCCCTTTGAAGATTTAATATGTTTTTTACCATTTATATGAATTTTCCATGTGTCTAAGTTTAAACACAAATAATCACAAACAAAACAGAAAAAACCTATGTTTTGAGTTGTATCATATAACTTTTCATTGGAAACAAATTTAAGTAAATGAACATCAAGTTGTAAAGGTTTATGAATAATCTCAGTGTCAATATTACCATGCTCTAAGCTTAATTTAATATGTTCTGTAGATAATTTGTGACATTCGTAAACTGTAATTGAAGAATAGAATTCTATTTGACAATATTTGCAGTAAAATAATTCAACAAGATCTGATGCTAATGATAAATGGCTATTTGTGTTAAAATGGTTATAATTTCCATTTACCTCAAAAATTTTTTGGCATGGTTCACAAAAACACATTACATCTGAAGATTTTATTGTATTACTATTTTTTCTCATTAATTGTTTAGTTATTAATTTTATCTCTAATGGCATATCTGAAATAGATATCTCATGTTCATTATTTAAATGAAATTCAATATCCATCGTTTTTCCATACAATAAAGAATTACAAATTTTACAAATATAAGAGTATAAATCATAAGTGTTTATTTTTACATGTGAAATTGCATGTTTTTCCCATGTATTATAATTATTTACATGAATTACACATTCTAGACATATAAAGTTATTAATACTCATTTGAGATATGACTTTTGCTGGATTTTGACTACAAACTAACAAGTGACTAATAAGTGTATTCTCATTCATATTAACTAGATCATCACATGAGATACAAGCAATTTTACCTTCAATAATTTGGAACCAATTAAAATATGATTTATCAATCTCTAATATACTGTTAGAATCAGATTTTTTATTTTCTTTATTTAGTGTGCTTGATTTTTTAGATTTATTTAATGGTGATGTTTTAAATTCTAGAAGAGACTTTCTGGTGGCTGCATATTTTAAAATTATATGTTCACTTGATAAAATATGTTTATCAAATAAATTATTGTCTTCTCTACAAAAAAATTCTGTACGGCAAGGTTTACAAAATTTACGTTTTAATTTTGTCTTATGGCTTCTGTTCCTATGATCTGAGTTAATAATAACTTCAGCATATGTTTCACAATCTTCACAATAATACAATTCTTTACTTTTAAAATCTTTGTTAATACGCTGAAAGTTAAAAGCTAAGTACATAGAAAGACTTTTTTCAGATTTATTGGGATGAATTTTTTGATGTTCTGTAACATAATTTGCATTACCATAACAATGTAACAAGCAAACTTCACATGTATAAGAAACTAAATTATTAGAATCATGACACTTAATTAAATGATTTGATAATGTTAAATGTAAATTCCACTGGCTAAAATCTGAAAAAGTTTCATTGCAGACTGCACACAAATAATTGTTGATGTTTGTTGTGATTTTTCCATCTATATCTGATTTTAAAATACATTCAGATAAATGATCAGTTATTGCTTTTTCATTTAACACTATCATGAATGTACAATCATTACAAGTAGCCTTTTTATTATCGATGGTAAATTTATTTAAAATTATTTGAGGCAGTTTTAATTTACTACTAATATTTTGAAGCTCAGTATTTTCATTAACACTTAAATGTTCTAACATTATATGTTCACACGATACCAAATGCTTATTATATACATCTTGGCTACATATGAAATTTATTAAACAAGATTTACATTTAAAACGTGTTTTTTTTTGTTTAAAATGAGCACACTTAAATGTAATTGGTGAATATCTTTTACACATACCACAAAATTTCCAACATTTTCTCAAGTTATCAGTTTTAAATATAAATTGATAGAATACTTCTTTCATACACTTAAAAATACACGGTAATCCAGACAAATCATTGTGAACATCTTTGCAATGATTTAAAATCTGATCTTTATTTCCAAAAAATACAGCTTTACAGCCACCACAATCATATGAATAATAACCATTCTTAAATATGCATTTATTTATATGATTGATACTTATAGCATGATACTTCCAATCTAATAAAGTTTTCATAGTCATGTCACATATTAAACAATAAAATTGTTGAATATAATTTAACTTGGGTTCATTAACAAAATTATTTTTATTTTTTTCAGTAGGTAAAATTATTAATGATTGGTTGCAAATTAAACAATGACAAATACAACAACGAAAATAATTAGAATCTTCACATTTCACATAGGCAACTACATGTTTATGCTTCAAAATATTTTCCAAACTAGAATTTAATGTTTCCTTAATAGATGCTATATCAGTATCAAATGTAGTTACATCCATTTTAAAAGATTCGTTTTGTTCTAGAAGTTGAGATAAGCTTGAATTACAAGTTGAATGTGATTGTATAAAATCATTGGATACAGTATTTGATAATACTGTTATATTTTTCCTGTTCTGGTAGACATTATCAACACACAATATTGGTTTGTGGTTTGATTTTAAATCAATGTCTGTATTAGAGGTTGTACAAGGATCAATTTTTAAATTACATTTATCCATGTCTAATTTTTCTCTTATTAATTAAATAGCTTAGACATTACCTGATTGTATAGATTATTATGAAAATCTATACTTTTTTTTTGGTTTTTTGTTCCCAAAAATGATCAGTTTCCATAGGTTTTTATTCCATTTTAACTGAAAATTATTTACAAAAGTAATTAATACAAATTAAAAATATAAAACAATAAAAAATTACCCTATAAGTGTAATAGATTTTAATTTAATATTAAATACAGACACCTCTTTTAATTAATACAAAATAATAAAATATGTACTGCATAAAATTATAAATAATTAATACTTATGACATTTTTAATCTATCACTATAAGAAATTAATCAGCAGGAAATATCATGTAAGAAATAGATTTTTACTAAGGTATGGTTGAGTGCAATAATTAAATAACAGATTGTATGTAATAAAAATAATGAAATCACATATAAGATTCTTGTCACATGACGAGAAAACACTAATTATACAAATGAAGTATACTTCTATAAACCTAATAATTATACAATATAATTGCGATACTTTATTATAAAAATTATATTTATAAATTCGAGACATATTTCTAACAAAAATGAATAACTTGGTACAGGAATTCTATTAACTTTTGCTCTAAAACATCATTGATTCATATGAAAGTTCTAATAAGTTCATGCATTTTATATTGTCCCTATTAAAATTAAATTAAACTGTAAAAGTAAATTAAAAATTGAGTTAGGTAATTATAGTTTAAATACATAAAATATCCAGATAAGAAATTACTTTATATATTAACTAAGTTGCTGATTGAGCAGTCTCAGTATACCATACATATCACAGTAGTAATACACTAATATCCACTAATTTTTTTTTATTAAATTGTAAAATTTATAATTACCTAAATTTATGAAAAGTGGTCATCTGTATTAAATCAAATATTTATTATGTAAATAATAAATTAATAAACAATAAAGTTAACTATTTTTTGAAAATTTTTCTGTTTTCACTATTGTTCTGTGTTCATACTTTAATATAGGTATCAGTATGATTGTTTATAACATATTGTATAGATTAGTACAAAATACAAATCATAACATGATTATGTTTCATATAATCTGTGATTATGCCATAACATAGAATATTTATATTATATAGTATAAAGTCTATAGCAGTATAGCCACAATCCACAAGTCAAAATAAGATAATGAAAAATTAAGTTTAAAATGTAACAATCCTAATATAATAAATATAATGATAACCAGATAACGATAAACAACTGATTGATGATTATGTTGGATTTATCGATGGTATATTAGTACCTATTTGATATTTTGTGTTGTCAAAATGTAATATCATAGATTATATATATTAAATGTATATTTAATCTATGGTAATATCATGTTATGATAAATTAATATTATAAGTATAACATAAAAATTAGACACTTGAATCACAATGGCCAGGGAATTGAGAAATAATACAAAACTGGGAGTTGCTCAAAATAATTAAATAACATAATACGTAAATATTAAATAGAAATGAATAAACAATTAATAAAAGGGTGATGTCAGAACCATGCAGTGCTACCTGGTGACATCTCAGTGCTTACTTATCAAGTTTTATCACAAACTAAGATAGTAAGATCTATTAGTACCATAGAACATTATAGAAACGACACTTAGACAGCTGATCGATTTATTAACATTTTCTTGAGGCCAATATGATGTTAGCTGTGAATAGGAAAATGAAGACCTAAGTGAAGTTATGGTCTTTATCAGAAACGCGTTGTTAACACAAACTTCAATATTTTTTTAATGTTCTATCTTAGTATAACAGATATATAAAATAAACTCTATACCTGTGGTATAAACTAGATTGCTAACTCTGATAAGAGAGTGTCGCCGGCTACCGCCATCTTTAAAAAGGTCATAAAATTGTATTGTTAGTTATTTGTTGCAATTAATACTTATATAGTTTTCTTTATAGCAATTATTATTATTATATACATTCAGTGACACAACTTTAAATTTAACATCCTCAAGTTTTATACTTGTTTAGTTTTTAGTTTAAAATTGTGAATTATAAATAATCAATTAATGTATTTTTATTAATACCCCCAATATTTGAATTCTAGTTTTGCCACTGTATACATTATTGTATTCTAATTTTAATTTTATTAATAATTATTATTTATTATATATATTACATGTTTTTTTTTACAAAAATATATTAGTACAATAATTAAATTAAATTACAATTTTTATAATAAATAATAATGTATACATTATAACGGAACTACCAATTAGTAGCATCACTATATTGCTAATTATAAATATATTATTACATAATATGTCAAATACATACAAACAACCAGTTTTCAATAGATTCATACAAAAAATTTATTTCTTTAAAAAATCATGGTGGACTTGCATCAGAAAGTGTTTTTAAATCATTCAGTTAACTGAACAATATTTTAGATCTCTAATTATTGATAAGAAAACATTGCTAATTAAAAATATTATTTTGATGATAAAAAATACTTTGGCATTAAACCCACATATCTTACCAGAATGTAATAAATGCTTTGATATAACTGATCTATATTCAACACCACATAAATTACAAATAATTTATATGATTAGTCGTCTATATTTAAATATAAGATTACATTTTTACAGTAAGATTTTAAGTAATTCTATAATGAATACTGCAGTTATTAAAAGACAAAAACTTAGTAAAACCATTTATTTTATAATATGTAAAACAATAATAATTATTATTTATCTAATTTTATTATGTTAATTAATATATATGATTTGTTTAAATTAATTTTTCTTAGTTTATAAACATAATGAATACTTAATAAAATTTACTATTTAAATATATTTTTTATTAATTAATTGAAAGAATGTGTACAATATATAAATATGTAATTTATAATATTAAAACATATTACTATTATTGTTGATATTAAATAATAAGTGTAACAATATAACATATAATTTCTATTAATCTTTACTATCCTTTCATGGCTAAATAATTGAGTTATTTACTATTTGGCTCATGCTATCCACTATCTAGTATCCACATAATATTATATTGTTATAAATTATTGACCGTTTTAAAAATGGCGGATAGTGGCGACACTTACCATCGTAAATTTACATTAGTGATCAGAAGAGTTAGCAATCTAGTTTATATTATGTATCTGTGGTTTATACTCTAATCTGTGATTAGTACTGTTAGTTCATGGTTTTATCATAGAACAATATTCTGTAGTTTTATTAGGCGTGTGAAATATATTTATATCTGTAGGTCTATGTCTAAGTTTAGTAATATTGTTGAAATAAATTAATATGATATGGAAATAGATTTAGACATGGTTGTAGATAGCACTATAGAAACATGCTAAATACACTAGTATGATATCAACAAAGTTTAACGCAACAAGCCATTAAATTTTTATTTTTTTTCAGTGCATATAGTCTGTGTTTCTGAGATCATATATAGGATATATATATATATATTCTACATATATTTTTTATGAAGAAACTCAGTTACATGACAAAATAATATTTTTTCATTATTTAAAATATAAATTATGCTTACTGATTAGTGTATCGTATCTAAAAAATTATATTCTTATTAATTTCAAATCATTAAAAATAAATGAAAATTCCTAAAAGAAATTTTAATAACATAATTTTTTTAAATTTACAAAATTGATATTTTTAGTTAAAAAAATTAAAAAATAGATAACACTTTTTTTTTGATTTAAAAACAAAAATTATAATTAATTTACCCTAATTGTAATGCTGAGGTATAATATTAATTAAAAACCAAATTTTTAAACAAATATAGCGTAGAACCAGTTATTTTGTTAGTCAAATCCTCGAAACTTACCCTATAGATTTTAAACTTGAGCTAATACTAGTTATTTTTTTTAATGAATATTTTATGTATAACAATTTATTTTTAAAATTATTTGTATATTGGTGTAAAAGTAATCATACTTATTACAGGTTCAAAACATTATTGTAAAAAAAAAAATATATTTATTACATAATGACAATTTCTACTTAATTGTATACTCTTTATTTTTCTGATATATATAATGAATTTTTAAATAGAAAATTGACAATATTTAATATTATACTTTTTAAATTATAATTATTAGTATATAACCTTATTGATTAATTTTATAGTGACTAGTGTTGTAGAAGATAATAATAATGTATATATTTTATAACATTATGTTTTGAACCTAAATTTTTTTTGCATTTATAATTGTATAAATTATAATTTAAATCAGTAGGTAAATAAATAGATTACTTTATGGTAAATACAATTACAGTTTATTATTAATGGAAGCATTGGATAAATAGTTATTACAATATATAGTATATGGAAGACATTATTTAATAATATCCATAACAAACATGTGATTTAATATTAAATACTATTTTGATAATTACTACAAAATTAATTATTATTGTCTTAAAAAATACATTATACATTTAAATAAGTAGACATGATAGTATGCCCTATAATATAATATAATAATTAAAAAGAAACAAGTATTCTTGCCATTGTTCTTCACTTATTGTTATCTCTATGAATTGAAAACTAGTTATTTATTTTACCCAACAAATAATTATATTTATTATTTGTATCATTGAAGAATTATGTATATAATATTATGATGCAGTAGAAAATTATTTTATTTATATAGTAACTATACTGTGGATACCATTGTTTAATTATAAATTACAAACTCAAATACAAATACTACTAAAATAGTATTATTGTATTTGTTTACAAAATATAACACAATATTATAATAAAAATTATGATATTTGAATAAAATTTAATAATAATAATTATTCAATTTTATTTATAGTACCAAATATTTTGACTTCAGGGTTTTGAATATCACTTACACTTTGAATTAGTTTAAGTTCTTTACTGTTTATTGGGTCGTTTGAATTATGATTATTTTTATCTGTAGAAATATGTATATTTAAATTTTAAATAAATTAAATATATTTGAATTATATTTTGTCAAATATTTACATTGTATAGTTCGTTTTAATACGGCTTGAACAGTTGCAACAGTTTTTTCCATTGATTGTTTTAGGTCATTGTTTGTTAAATTCATCCATATTAATAACAAAGCAGTAAACAAATCACCGGTTCCAATAAAAGATTCATTAATAAGAGGAATATTGATTTCAACATATTCTTTGTCTGATAAAATACAAATAAATGCAATACTAGATAAAATAATTCAATATAAAGTTATTACAAACAAATAATACTTGATTACAATTTACATAACAGACATACAAAGGTTATCAGGATCATATACAGATCTTGTTACAGTTACATAAGCACTGAGTAGGTTTATATCTTGTATTAATGAAACACAATTTGATGAAAGAAATTGATAATGAAAAATTATTAAAAAGTAATTAAGTTTAATGTGATAATGCTAAAGCAGGAAATAAATAGGAAAATGGTTGATAGATTTCCAAGAGAGGTTTTAAAAAAAAAAAAGGAAAAAGGGAATACTAAGGGTGTATATTATAGTAATAAAGAATATTTAAGAAGTATTTAAGTATATGAGGACAAATGTAAGATTTTAGTGTAAGAGTTGGTGTACACTAAGGTTCAGCCCTTACCTGTTTTCTATATTATGGATTAAATACCAAAAGATATACAGGGTAAGGTGTCATGGTAAATACTGTTTATAGATTAGGTAGTGTTAGTGGGAGAGAGCCTATATAAGTGAATGAGATACATGAAGAGTGGAGAACAGTATCTTTTAGAGAAAGGACTAAAAATTGTAGACATAAAACTAATACAATTATGTATGATTTTGATGGAAGTGATCAAGAATTTGATTGAGCAAGGCATATAACGAAGATAAATGATAATATAGTGTATGAAACTAATAGGTTCAAGTACTTAGAATGAGTAGTACAAATAAAATTGGAATGAAAAATAGGATAAAGTGTGGATAGCTTAAGTGGAAAGAGGGGTCAGGTGTTTTCTGTGACAATAAGGATGCCAATAACATCGTGAATGAATAAAAATAGAAAAGAAATGAGTGTAGTTGAGAAATGATAGAGAGAAGTAATGAGTACTTAAGGGGTAGTGTTAAAGTTGCATTATTGTGAGAAAATGAGAGTAAACTTTTTTGAGTTATTTAAGTTCTACTATAAATATAATTTTCTTTTTAAGATCAACTTACATTAAAAAAAAAAAGAATGTTTTATTATGAGTATTTATAATTTTTTTGAACAATAGAATATCAAACTGTTTGATCAACTCAAAGCTATTTCTATATAGTATATAATAACATATTCTTCACTTTATTCATAATCTAAAATTATACTTTCCGTATCCATTTGATCCAAAATGTTTATTACATTAGTATTATTTTGTTTTATATAATAATACTTACAATTAATATTTCTTCCAATACATTTAATTTCAGAATTTGCTGTTATGCTGGAAGATGATACAACTATTGTCTTACAACCCAGAGTATATAATATGTCCATAGCTTCGTAAATGTCGTTAGAGGTAGTTATTGGTTTACCTGTTAACAACCTAATAACATATACAAGGTTAGATACTATAATAAAGTGTAATATTAAATATATAGGTGGAATATCCTTAAATTTCAAATATCTAAATTTTCTAAATTACAAAAAATTTTAATTTGTTATCCAGATGCATACATCTTTTAAATGTAACACTGCATTTCAATCAACCTATAAATTATACTTTGAATTACACAATTAACAGAGTTGAAACAGTTTGTAATTATAATAAATTTGTAAACAATATTTATTGTAAAAATGTGTTATTATTTAATATTTTCATGTAGTTATTATTCGTTTAAGCTTTAAAATAAATAATAATTGTCTTTTGGCTTACTCCTAAAAAAATTCCAAAACTGTCAATAAAATAAATTCAAAATTCAGGTCATATCATTTAGCTGAGATTATTATATGATCTTAAATAATTATACAAATATTTATCTACAAAAAAAAAATTGTTCTTACTCTAATTCATATTCATTAGGTGTAAGAATATCAGTCAAATGTATGATTTCATTTTTGTAGACATCTAATATCTCTTTTGGGACATACATTTGTTTATTGTCGCCCATTACTGGATCACAAACTAAAAAATATAAATTAATACAAATTAAAATTATATTGTTATTCATAATATAGCAAATAATTATTTATATTAAATAATTATAATTAATTTTATTGAAATATAAACATGTTAAAACATTTATACGAATTACATTACATTTACAATTACATTACACATACACTTCTTAATTTATAAACAAAACGATGGGAAATTAATGGTTACTAATTAGGTTAGGTGATCTGCCAAAAAAGATCAAAAGTAAATTTGATGTTCTTTTAAAAAAGTAGATTGAATAAATGTATAGTAGATAAACACATAAATTTTGAATATATATTTGAATCACTTTATATATATATACATTTTATACTAATGCTTACCAAAAATTAAGTCAGGATTTTTCATTTTTAAAATTTTATAAACGTCAGCAACTTTTTTCAAGAACAAAGGACATCGAATATAACCAGTTAGTAAATATGAATACAAATGCAACTCATTTTGAAGGAGACCAGTTATTAGTTCAGCTAAAAAATTATATAAGTATATTATTTTCATGTAAAAATTATAAAATTAATAATACCATACATAAATCGTTTTCACTTAATATTTGTCCATAAAAAGTTTTATACCCTGTATGGTTTGATAACTGTACAGAATTTATGGCATCCACTTCAAATCCCATTATCTGTAAATTATCCATTTATTTATTATACGGAAAAAGCCCAAAGGTATATAAGAAATATAGTAGTGTTTAAGATACAAAAAAAGCATAATACAGAGAGAAGAAAACCAAAACAAGAAGCTACAGAATAAAAAATAAAATATAAATTGAATTAAACTGAGGAGAATCCATAACTTAAATATTAAAAACCAGATCATTATTGGTGTAGCGTATAATTAACAAATTTTATATAAGAATGAGAAATATGCTTAAGAGCGAGTTGAATGAGTGGGAACATTTAAACAAGTACAGGACAGAAAGATGAGAGGGTCAATAGTATCCAAAATAAGGTAAAAAATAAAGGACATACTTAATGTGTGCCTATAATCAACTAGGCTACAGTGGTAAAGTAAGTAGTTAAGGGATGGATATGGACTAAGTAGTCTAAAGGAATATTATGACGAAGGCACCTATGCTAGACATGATGAAACATATATGTTTACTATAGTGCATATGCCAGTGTTCGCAAGGCTTTAAAGAATGTAACATATTCAAGATTAGGACAGACGAGAAAACAAGATTTTCAGAGATAAAATCAGATTAAACTCTTTAGAGATGCACAATAAATCCTAATATTCTTAGAGATTTTCAGCATATTTCTGCAATATATTTATCAAAACTGAATGTAAAACCTAAGTCATGAATGGAACCTCCAGCAAAAGGGATAGGGGGATTATGGATAATCATAGTATAGGGGATATAACTGAAAGTACATTTGAGGGTAAGACATAACCTTAAACTTTGAGACGTTTAAAGAAAAACAAAGGGATTCACCCTAAGTAACTTGACATTTGAGAACATCCTGTAATAGTATTAAGTCACGGTTTGAGTACAATAAATAAAAATAATAATCATTTTACATTTACCTGTAATGGAAACACAGCACATTTATTACCAACATATCCACTGACAACATGACTCTGTATAGAAAGCACTTTTTTAATAGATTCCATGTTTTTTAAAAATTATAAACCTAAATAAAAAAATATTTAAAATAACAATATATACTAAATAAATTTTTAAGTAATTATATAAAAGTTCTAATAGATACTTTTAAATTAATACATCAAAATAGGCTACCAGTTACCAAGGTTTATGGAATATATACCTTCTTTATATAATACAGAAATAGTTTATAATTTACAGCTTAATAGGTAGTTTATAAATTGTAGATAGTTGCTAATTAGTATTTAGTATAAGATTCTATAGACATTGACCAGTTAGTAGTTACTAGAATAGAAAAAAAAACAAAGGTAAAAGATTACTAGTAAACACATATTATGTAATCACTAATCAGAGGCATGCTCAGAATTTATCTAATGGGAGTTACCAATACTAACAATTTTTCTTGAGAAAAATGTCCATTTTCCATACCACAGAAAAATATAATATAATATACATAATTGTACATTATGACATTGTAATTTAAATAAGGAGTCCAAAACTCCAAATCCCATGAACATTTAGAGCATACCCATGATTATGTTATGTATATCATAAAATTAAAATGTTTAAGATAATAATCATTAATAGCATTAAAATTCTAATATAAAATTAATGTTAATAGGTACTCTATAAAATATTAAAATAGCAACAATTGAAATAATTATAAAACTAAGTATCATTTTAACTTGGTTCAATCGTTTGAAATATTAGTTTCATGCCTAAAATACAGTAATAACTAAGTTATATTAATAAAATAATTAAAAATTGATTTATTATTTACTATTTGTAAGGTACTTCAGTTTTAATCACGGCTATAGATATCTTGAACCGTGTTTTTATTGTTTTTAATAATCGGTGATTGATTAATTAAACATTTATATTAATATTATATTAACATATTAATTATGTATAATTAATCAATGAATCAGTATATTTGATTCATAGTTACTCTATGAAAAAATAAACATATGCAATTGAAAATAAATACCAATTATCTATAATACTTACTATGGGTGCGTTCGTTTTAGAGTCTTAAACGTCTAAAATTTAGACGCTTTGAGCACTTAAAGCAACTAATAGCGCTCAATTGCCGCTCGTTTTGGTGCATCAAAACGCTCATACTAGTCACAAACTTCTATAATAACTATAGATTAGAAACGGTGAAAAGTAGTTGTCCGAAATTGATAAAAAATTTGAAGATAATAATGATCCGAAATCGAAAAAGTATTGCCAACAGTTGCGAGCATAATTTCTCATCTAAATGATGTTTTTAAATTATATACAATTATGATAAAAATTATATTTTGATAAAAGTTATATTATTATTTTAGGTTAGATTGATAAATTAAAATGTCATTATACTGACTAACCGGTTTACCGCGCTTTTCACCTTTAATTAATTTTGGACTACCACGCTTTTTAACATTGTTACCTCCGCACATTTTAGTTAAACTTAGTTTTTAAATATTTTAAACTAATATTTTTCTCTACTTTACCATGCTTTTTAACTTTGTTACCTCCGCACATTTTAGTTTAACTTAGTTTTTAAATATTTTAAACTAATATTTTTTTCTACTCTAACGAAAATGGACTTTTTGCCTTTATTAGGTAATATCAAAAATGAATTATATTTAACTATTTAAAGTTTAAAACTGCTCTATTAATAACATACAATAATTGTATGTTTTATAAGTTATTACTATATAATAATATATTATATTAAAAATATATATTAATTATTTGAATAATAATATAAAAACAATACAAACAATTTTTTACTTACTATTTTATATTCAAACATTTTTTCCCTAGTTATTAAAATATAAACTTATAATTCAATATACATTAAATTAAAAAAATATATATTACAAATAGATACATTTTAATATTGTATTATATAATAGTATATTACAGTTAACTCATATGTAGGTAAGATTTTTAGACTATTAACAACCTTGCCTTATTAGCTAAATATTTAAACTGAATTTATAAGTAGTTATACACAAACAGTGGCAATTATAAACTTGGGTACAAAACAATAAGTATATTTTTTAGTTTTTTCTTGGAACATTCTTATAGATTATTAAAATATTATCATTTACATACATACATCCATTGCATTATCTACAATGTTATATAAAAGACATAAATAAACTATAAGATAGAAATCAAGGTTTAGTTTGTTCATGGATAAAATTCCCAAAATGAAAATCCATTCAAGAACAAACAATCATTAATTAAAATTTAACACTAAATACATATGTTTACCAACCATTACTGTATGCTATGTAGTGCCACCTACTAATGTACTATATTCCTATAAATATATAAATGTACTTTTCTAATCGGCTCCTTCCATCATTGCAGGCCACAACTTTATATTGAGACACTCATTAGAGCTTGTACATATAAGTCAAAATAATATTTATTTTCCTTAATTATTTAATATATTTTATTTGTGTTAATCTGTAGTCAAGCTTTACTATTTTTTTTTTATATATTCTTAAGTATTCATGATATTAATACTTTAATTCATGCTTAAATCTTAATAATTATTTGCAATGTATGTATCATGTATATTATTTTTGAAATTTTAAATTTTACTCACAAATACATATATTATTATATTCTGTACCCATGTTTTTAATGTTAACCAATACATTTTACTTCTTAAAATTAATTAAAACTAATAATCCCATATCTTCTTCTTCTGGCTTTTACAACTCTTTATGTTGTAAGTTTCGTGACAATATTTTTTTCTAAGTTAGGGTTGTCAACCTATTTTTTGTTTTTAACGAGTTAATCCGGTCCTTAATTATCACGTAGATATCCGATATGAAATATCAATACATTTGTAAGATTTATGTATTTAACACAAAAATATAAGTTCTATATCAATTTTATAAAAATAGGTAATCTTAAATACCAACCCGTCCCATGCGTTCCCTTTTAAGAAAGAAGTAGGGGTACGTTAGAATATCCAAAAAATTAGTTGAGGTACTCATATCCCAGACTCCCGAGTCATGCCCCCCAAAATCAAGCACTATGGATATACCATAATTATAGCATTGGAATATAAGAATAAATAATAATCTTAATAAAGAAAAAATTATAAAAAATTGTTTAGAATCAGAAATATTGCGTTTGTCAGATCTCCGTGGACCTGCATGTGGTATACTCTATAACTTATAAGTATATACATACATACATTTTTGTTCATCCCCAAACACAAATTCAAAATAATTGTTCATTGTCCATATTTGACATTAAAAATATTTTAATGCAATGCTGGTGATATGAAAATTATACCTCTCCTTGCTTCCCTTAAATATAGTCCTGATTTGGGTGGACATAATATATTATTATGTATGATAGGTAGGTAGAATTAAAATTAGAATTAAATTCCACTACTTATGAGAATGTTAAGAATGATAAGATGGATGAGTGGAATGGTTAGAGCGGATGGAACAAGAAATGAATATATTAGAAGAAATGTAAGATTAGTTGTATTTATATTACAGCTGCATTAGGTGAGGGCAAAATGAAAGATAATGGGCCGAGATGGTGTGGGTATGTTATGAGGAGAGATGATTCAGAGGCAGTGAGAGTTGTTATGGAAATGAATGTAGAAGGTAAGAAGAAGAGATGAAGGCTAAAGAGGTGGATAGATGAAATTAGTTAAATATGGTCGAAGTTAGGATATATAGTTAGGAAGTAAGGCTAAAAACAAGATATTATTATATAATATAAACTTTAGGCAAGTCTTAAATTTTGGATTTTTCATATATTGTATATTATTATTGTACATTATTTATATATTATATATTATAACAACGATTAAAGATTATTATTTTTATTTTATAATTTATAATTTACATTTAATCTTGATTATAACAAATTTATATATTTAATATCTATGGATCAAAATAAATTTAAAAATAGTATAATAAATAATAATATTGCTATCTATCTCGATGTATCTATGATAAACAAATATAATTTTTATCATTTTGTCAAACAGTATTGTTTATTAATGAATATAAAACTTGTTACATATAATTATGAAATTTGTAAAGGTTGGTAACAAATTCGACGTCATCATTATTTCTTATCATATTTCGGACAGCTGCCCCCGACCCGATTAGAAAGATTAGAACTTATAGATAGCGAACTATAATTAACAATAATTTTGCGAGGCTTTCTTATCATTTCCCACCATTTTGTCGGTTGGCAAAACACTTAATTGTTCCTTCATATTATAATGTAAAATAGTATATTTTATAACATTTTTTTAAAATTTAAAACATTTATTTTCTATTTGAAAACTATTTAAATTTAAAAATACGATGCCTGTATCGTGTGTATCATTTGGGTGCACTAATAGATATTTAGCTGGACAAGAAATTAATTTTTTAGGTAAAAAAATGTAATTATTAAAATATTAAAAATCTAATATTATATTATAATGCTAAATTATACATTTAATTAATTTTACTACTGTGTAATAATAAATCATTTAAAACATTTATGAAGGTTTCCTCTTAATGATAAATTACATGTAAATGGATTAATTCTATGAAAAGGAAAAACTTTAAGCCATCAAAATGGAGCCGGATTTGTAGTGTTCATTTTAAAAAAGATGATTTTCAATCAAGACCTGATGCTCATAGGCCATTATAGAAAAAAGGTGCTGTTCCAACTACATTCCTTCATTTCCATCCTATTATAAAAAAGAACAGATATTTTTCTCAAAATGTTTTGACAATAATAATAATCCAAATGTCATTGAATTTAGAACAGCTATGAAAAAATTATTACTAAAAAATTCAGTGTCATCATCTTATGTTGCTAATTGTATTTTAATGGATGGCACAAGTACTGAAAGCATTTTTGAAATTCGTTGAGCTAAAAAATATAAAGAAATTATAAATTATGAGAAACGAAAAACGAAGTTAATGATATATTGCCAGATT
Source organism: Eriosoma lanigerum (assembly GCA_013282895.1). Taxonomy (NCBI): domain Eukaryota; kingdom Metazoa; phylum Arthropoda; class Insecta; order Hemiptera; family Aphididae; genus Eriosoma; species Eriosoma lanigerum. The sequence continues at coordinate 47,793,965 of CM023358.1, forward strand.
TACTTTTAAACAGTGATGGTACACTTGATGTAATTAAGAGGACGCAACACCGAAACGAGAACGCAAGCAATAGATCATAGAATGCGCTTTCATTACTTTTGTAACGGCGCAAGCACGCGACGACTGCACATCGCTCTGCTGATACGGGTGATGTTAAACCACAAATCGAGAGCGCATTTTATTGTTTCATGAACGTTCGTAATGTGCACATTATGTAATTATATGACTGTATATATACGGCCTCGATAATGTTATATATTTATGTCTTTCCAAAACTGCTTATAGTATGATCGCGCGCGTACACACAAATTAATTGTAAATGCGAGATACTGTTTGCCTAAATATGTATATAAATATAGAGTTCATAAAATCGATTATACAATATAGCTTAAATTATATTTATATTCTTATTACTTTTTAAAGTATATAAATAATATTGGACACAAATTTTTATTGTAAGAATACATAACTAAGTAACTTGGTAACTTACTAATATTTATTTCATACAAAATAATTTTGATTAAAAAAAATATAGGTATATTATATTTTAATATGTGATATCGATATGATTATAATATTTTTATTTTAAACATTTTGTTTGTGCTGTGCGGTCGCAAATTATAGTTATTTTAGGAATAACTATGATAACTATAACTATAGTGTCTACGGATGGCGTGGCGCAGCGGTTCTTTTAACCTATCTATATCTATGATCGTGCGCGATCTCAGAGTATATAACACTTCAATAAATAAGATATTTTATATTATATATATATATTATGTTTAGAGAGTTAATATTCATTTTCACTTATTTTTTCATTGATATAATTATATAAATACAGGTAGTAATGAATTTCATAAAAAAAAAAATGTATATTTTATATCAAAATTTAAATTAATATTTATTAATAATAATAACTCAAAAAGTATGATTTTACAATTAAAATTATTGCACTACACTTTGTGATTTCCTTTCATCTAAAATATCATCAATTAAAAATAAAAGGCTAATCGCAGCGTTTTCCAGCATTTTTCCCTCACGGCACAATAATTCTAATCCATATTTAGCCGTGGCACACTTGATACTTACTTATATACTATATATATACATATTTTTTTTATATTAGGGTTTTATTATATTTATATCAGTGTAGTTGTATTTCAGTAAATTACTGTACTCTAGTAAATTACGCTAACCCACCAATGTAACACATTACTATCCAGTTTAATTATTTTTGCAGCAAACATGTAAAAGTTATTCAAATAATTTGGTCATCTGAGTAGATTTAGAGTAAAAATACATATTACTAAAATTTTAGAAGAGAAGTGTACAGTAAGACGTAAGAAGTCCAATTTTTGATAAATTAATATCACATATTCCATATTTTAATGTTGAATAAATACTTTTTTTATATTAGGGCTTTTTTCTCGTATCATATTTATATAAAATTAATTGTATTTTAGTAAATTTCTAATAAATAATTTAAAATAATGTGTTTATTTAGGTTGGGAAAATTCATTTAAAATCATATTTAAATTTATTACAAATATTAAATATTATATTGAATAATAATTACTAAATATTTTGAAAGTTATAAGTTACATGACGTATGCCAGTGAACATAGCATAAAATCATACTCAAAAGACTATAAATAAGACGCTATAACATTATAATATTTTATTATACTTTGTTTTGTAGTACGTTTTTCGATTTATTTTATTTTATGTTGATTTTGATGTGAATATAACTATATATATGCACTGATAATTTATCACAGTAACAAAATACCTATATATAATAGAAACACCGATAATATTATTAAATTATTTTTTCAATAAACTATTTATAAATATGATACAGTAGTTGTTCGCTGGCCGCGGCACCGTTGTAGTAAAATGTTGTGCCGTCTAGTTACGGTGTAAATATGGGGAGAGGCGCGCGGTGCGCGGCGGTGTAGAACGCTGTTATCAAATGTTTCCGCTAACACGTCAGAGCAGCACATAACGATCCGATTTTTTATTTATCCGCAGTAAAACATGTAAAAGTTATTCCAATAATACGGTTTACTAAGTGATTTTAGAGAAAAAATACTTATTACCAAAATTTTAGAAGAGAAGTGTACAGTAAGACGTAAGAAGTCCAAATTTTGATAAATTGATTGCAATAGTCATAATTTGATGTTGAATAAAGACTTTTTTTTTGCATTAAATATTGAAATAAATAAATTTTTTATTAAAAATCGGTCTTCTTACGTCTCACTATATACTTCCTCTCTATAATTTTGATCATAGGTGTTTTTACTCTAAAACCACTCAGTAAGCTATATTATTGGAATAACTTTCACATGTTTTTACATTCATTTTTTTCCACTATTGCGCCCTCTTAAGGATAGTATATTATATTCTACCAGTGGATTTATTGTAAAAAGTATTTAAATGAAAATTGATTGTGATTCATGCACAGAAAGTTTATTTCATATTCCATCGAATCATAATTATTCACATGAATTTTCATTTTCAGTTCTAGATGTAAAAAACAGAGGTGGATTAATTAGAAGTTCCATTAATGTTATTAAAACTATTAAGTTTGTTGAAATCATATTGTCTAATCTAATCAAATGGGTTTTCTATTATGACATCTGGTTTAAGTTCAAAAATCATAATTTATACAAAAAAATATGTGTATAATTCAAATATTTTTTCAAACTTAAACTGTTATGATAATGGATTTTTATAAAGCCATAAACTCAATTTAGTTACTTTAATTTGTAAAAAATACTTAAAAGTTCGTTTGCATCATCTTGCAAAATCACAATTACCCTACATTGTCAGTAAACGTTGATTATTAACCAAATTAATATTATTTAATAATCAATAATAAATATAATTTTATAATACACATTTGCCTTTATTCTTTAAGTGACAAAATAATATTCATTTATAATATAATATAATATTTTGGATATTTATGTCTATTTTATGTATAATTTTGTTAAATAAGTAGTATAAAATAATAAATATTATTTTCCTAACCGACAAAATGGCGGTTTTATTTTTCTATGCCCACTTATAACAATATTAATATTATAGGAGTTCACTATCTAGTTATTATAGAAGTCTGTGCCTCTACGTTAATCAATGTTTTGGCAAATCATAAACTTGTTATCTAAACTAATGCGTATCAATAAACAGTCTGTAAACATTTTGTTTTCCATACCTGTCGCGAAAACATGCTTATGAGTAGTATGAGTTTGATATCATTATCACATATCAAATAAAAATTATACTACAATCTAATAATATATATATTCAATATTATGAATTTAAAAATGAATACTTGGCACTTTGGTAGTTTTATATAATTCGCGGTACTCACATACACTGGTTATTGCATTGTTGGCTATTACTCTCACAATCTCACCATTCATTAGGTTATACAGAACTAGGAAGGCTAGTTTCACTGTTGTACAACTCTGCTACTTTTTTTTTTTAGTATTTTCAATCTACACAAAGTATTGAATAATCAAAATACAAAGTTCTCTGAAGTGGACTAAATGTTCTTTAATACATCATTGTTTTCAATCGTTTCTATTAATATTACTACAGCTTTCGAAGTGCATTAAAAATAAACAAAATTGTATTTTGCGAAATGATTTTAAAGTTATTTTTTTTACAAATTTTTTTCATTTTATGTCAATCATTACTACTTAATTATATATTAAACTAAACTGAATTATATGACTATATTATAGTCATATAATGAGTGTTGTAATCAATTGGAGTCCACGAGACGTGTCTGTTTGGTTGGAGAAAAAGGGCCATAGTAAATATTCAAAATTACTTACAGAAGATCATTGCATTGACGGCCGTGCTCTTTTACTTATTAATGAGATCGATTTGAAAACTCCACCTTTAAATATTAATGTATATTTTATTTATAATTTTCTCTTTTTTTTTATGAAGTATGAACATAAATATTTTTCATTTTTAATTACTTTAGGTCTTAGGTGATATTAAACATTTAATGTTGGATATTCGTCAGTTAAAAGTAGAAAATCGACAGACTCTTTTACAACTTGGATTTGACCCCATATCATTGCTTGCAAAACCTGTATGTGGACCACATATTTGTGGAACCCAATTCAGGACAGATGTAAGTACAATAATATTATATTCTAACATAATTTGTATTTAACTTAGTCATATATACAATATATTATACTGACAATCCGTTACAAAATTTATGTGTGTAGACTACCTATGAAAATACTCATTTTTTAGTAGTTTTTATTTTACTAAGGGTTTTTCTATTGAGGAATTCGAAAAATGAGCTATGTAAAATACCAACTAGATACAATTTGCTTCTATAAGCATATCTGTAATAATCGGACAATTTCTATCCCAAATGTGTCTTCAGACATAAAAAGAAAAACCACTTTGTGAAATCAATACATTCCACGCTTTATTCATAATCTAAAACAAATTATACATTTTGTGACAGTTATTATCCAACAATCAGTGAATTTTTTTTACAGTTGAATGAGTAATAATAACTTGAATTTTATTAATTAAATGTCAATAATTTGCAAATAATTAATGGTAATTACTTATTACAATTTTCTTAGTTAAATTATAATGTAATGATACAGTTGGCGTACACAGGAGTAGGGTTCTTATTCCCCCTGAAATTTCTTCTTCCATCAAAATTTTATTTATGATTAGTAACTATATCTATGATTTATTTTAATATTAAATTTATTATTTTATTATTATTACTTAAATAATATAAATCTCAAATTAAGTACAAGATCTTTAGAGTAAAGACAAATATAAAATAAGAATTTTGAATTATTTTGTATTTTAATGTTAGGTACTATTATTCACTAGTTAAGTTAAAGTGTGAAAGATATATGGGAGTAAAGCCCTTTATGAATCTATCTACAAGCTATAAAGTGAAAACCCTAACTGAAGAAATTGGTATACTTAAAGACAAGTTTAGTAGTTTATACATTGCTTCAACATGAATGTATTTTTGATGTAAACTTATTCAATTTGTAGTTTCTAAACCCACAATTTAAAACATAATTTAACCTAAACAACATAATCTCGACAGACAAAAATAACACATTATTGTGTTATATTATAAATTATAAGAAAGGTAATGGATAAAGTGGCATAAAACATAATTATTCTTTTTTTATATTTGTTTTTTTATAACGACAATAATTGTTAATTATAAATAGTGTAAAAATTATTAATTTGAATATTTTTACCATTTTGGGGGCTATTTGAACTAGGAGTGCTAGGCCTCTAAAGCCCCCCCCCCATCCTAAATATGCCTATGCTACTGGTATTGAATAATATTGACATATTGCTTAAGCCTGAAGATAAATACATATCACTTGTTTGCTACAACAACGACATAACACGAAAAATATCTTAGTGAAATAAGACAGTATTGAAATAAAATATGTGGATAACCAATGATAACACAATAACGTCACAACTGACATCTAACGACTAATTTTCGTATATCCACTTATGTCGTTCTTGCAGTATAAAGAAAAACATCTAAATTATTATTATTTGCAAACAACTTAAAAATGACGATTATTGTATTATGTTGTTGTTGCAAACTAGTGATATATATATATTTATAGATATATCGAGTTTAATTACAATAACTTCAAGAAATGAAAAATTGTTTTGAATGTTACTATTCATATATTTATCATTCTCTTTCATTTAAAAGTATTTAAATATATGTATTTAAGGATTAGTTTTAGAACCAGAATTGTAGTATAACATTTAAAAAAATAATAACAATTATGTCATTTTTAAGATATTCTTTATTTAAGGATAAATATCAAGAAACTTTTATTTACATAATTTACTACAAATTATTTTTTTCTTCTCTTTTGAAATCAAAGTAAACCTAAAAAAAAAAACTATTAAACTTTATAATATATATATATATATAATACTTATGGGTTGATTATAATTTCATGTTACAAAAATAATAGATATAACATTGAAAACCTATGTAATTCCCACTAATTTTGTAACTTGTAATTTTGTACATATAATAATTAGTATTACTTATGTATTTGTAAATCGTTAAATTATAAGTAACACTATGAAATTAATAATAAAATTAAATATATTAAATAATTATATCTGAATTTGAAAATGGATTATTAGTAATTAATTTTGTATTTTAGGACTGGAATTGTTAGTTGGAGTGATATAAAACTAATATTTTTATTTTTCTAATCTAAATTAATTATACCCATTAATTAGAATATAAATATTATGGCTATTTCTATGACAAGTATGTAGAAAGGAAGATGCCTTTTTGTTAGTGAAATATCTGTTTATATTATCATATTTCATATTTACAAAATTATTACTACTAAATAAAAAAATTTATATATTTATTTTCAGCCATTTAATTTTTATGATGATATACATATGAATCATGGATCTGATGTAACAGCTGCATCATCCCATAGTTCAGAATTTGAAGATGATAGGCGATTAAAACCAGAGGTAAAGTTAAAACTTGTAATATAGTTGCATATTATAAATATTAAAAAAAATAATTATCATCAAAATTTTTCTTATTTGATTGATACTATATTTTTTCTATTAATTAAGTCTATGTTTTCTGATTATTTAAATAGCCTTGAACAAATAGAAAGTTTGATTCATAAGTAGTTTAAATAATTTTAGTAATTTTTCAGTAAATTAAAAATTATAACATTTTATAACTATAATATTATTATTTTTATTATTTTAATAATAAAACATTAGTTTTTTTAAATTTTTATAAAAATATTTTTTTGGTAATTTGATATACAACTTTATAAATACTCCTTAGTCCTTAGTCTAAAAAATTATAAAAATAACAGAATTAAAACATAATATGTATTTACTTATTAGAGACTACAAGGAATAAATGTTACATCTAAACCCTATGTACCTATATATTATATATGTATAAAATTATATTTTTATAAAAACTAATATAAATAAGCCAGGTACTAATCTGTATTTTTATAAAAATGTATTAATATTGAATATTTTTTATTGGTTCTGTAGTTGAGATTTATATTGTAAAATATTTATTAATAAAATGGACAAAATGGTCATTTACTCAAAACAGACTGGAATGTAGTTCTGGTTCGTTTTAAGTGAATTGTTCTTGTAATTTAATTTTTTTCTATATAAATAAATACATTTTTTATTAAAGATAAAAAAATTAAAAAAGCGAGAAGGTCAATTTTAAACGTTCCTATTTGTACCTTTGGTCCTTAGAATAATTAATGGTTTATTATAATTAAGATTTGAATGCAAAGATATTGCATTAGAAAATACGATTCTGAGCGAAACTCATTATAATACAATACATTATATTAATAATTCATCCCAAAAGTTTACCACTTAATGAAAACTACCTATGAGAATAAAAAAAAATCAAATACCTATATTTAAAATCATGAAAAATATAAAATAAATTTTGTCAAAATTATGATTTCCGTGAATTTTGACGTTATTTTTTGCTAGTTTTTCTTTTCTTGAGGAATAACTTTTGAGAAATTCAAAAAATGAGCCAAATAAAATGTCAACTAGATGCAATTTTCTATCGAAAGTAGTACCCTAGTTATGTTAATTGGACAGTTATTTTTACATGAAAAAGTGTTTTCAAATTTTTAAAAACACTTAAATCAAACAATGTAAAATGTTAAAGTTTAAAGACCTATTTTTCATAAGACTTTTCTCATAATTAACTTTGCTATAACTTATACAAAATATTACACTTTTTTATTTTAAAATACACTTCACAAAAATCCCATATGAGATAATAGAAAATGTTTCACTCTTTAAATTTGGTAATAAGTATTTAATCTGCAAGTTTAACTCAAATTCCATAATTTAAGTTCTATATAGCTGTGATTTTATTATGTTTACCGTTGGATACCATACAGCAAAATATGCAGATGTAACACCTCTTCACATTTTTTTTTATTTTTAATATAAAATGTATTTAATGTACCTTCTATAAACTTTATATCTGAATTGGTTGAAACATTTCTAAGTAAACTCAATGGAGGCACAGCTTATTGTAATTAAGTAAAAAAAAGTCGGCCACATTAAAGCATAGCTAGTAAACATGCATTGATTTTTTAAATCACATTGTAGTGCCCATTGTTAACTAACTGCATAAACTATACAATTAATACGTTCATGATCATCCAACGATAGATTCAACCTGAATTATTGAATAATAATTCATTAAATTTTATTTTATTTGCATAAAAAAAATTATTTGGTTCATTGTTAATTGATCTTTTAAAATTAATCATTAATTATTATTTTAATATAAATTAAATATTATTTATTTTATTCTAGATATGGAAAGCTCTCATTGCAATGGGTTATCTTTTTACTGTAACATGGATCACAGCATTCGTTATGGTGATTGTCCATGATCGTGTTCCTGACATGAAAAAATATCCTCCATTGCCAGATATATTTTTGGATAATGTGCCTTATATTCCTTGGGCATTTCATATGTGTGAATTAACTGGCACCGTATTATGTTTTGTTTGGCTCACAGTACTTGTCTTCCACAAACACCGTTTTATTTTATTGCGACGGTTTTTTGCTCTTTCGGGTACAGTCTTCCTTCTACGATGTATCACAATGATCATCACTTCCTTATCTGTACCTGGTATACATTTAGAATGTACACCTCGGAAGAAACCAGCGTTTTTGGATGGTATGTTAAATAGAAAACTTACTCATTTTAATATCTAAGGTTACATTAGCTTATAATATAGGTTACATTGATAAAGGTTGATTTTAATCTATATTTATTTTTTATTGTATTTCTTATACATTATAGATGGGAATTTTTTGGGAGAAATGGTGTATAAAATGCAGCAAGCATATGTTATATGGAGAGGAGCTGGTATGTCTATACAAGGAGTTCGCACTTGTGGTGACTATATGTTTAGTGGACATACTGTTGCGTTAACTATGTTAAACTTTTTTATCACTGAATGTAAATATAAAAATATATACCTATTACCTATTTATAAAATAAATTATAATAATAAATTGATAAATTACATAAACAGAAATCATTTATTTTAAATTTGTTTTATAATTACAGATACTCCGCGTGACATATATTTGTTGCATACTTTTAGCTGGCTCTTGAACATGTTTGGTATATTCTTTATATTGTCTGGTCATGAACATTACTCCATTGATGTATTCATAGCTTTTTATATTACATCCAGACTATTCCTATATTATCATACACTAGCTAACAACCAAGCATTAAACAACAATGTTGATTCTTGTCGAACAAGAATTTGGTTTCCATTGTTCAGTTTTTTTGAGTCTTCGTGCAACTGCATGGTACCAAATGAATATGAATCATTGACTGAAATTGCAGAAAATCTAGCATGTTCAACATATAATAACTATTTAGTCATTAAATCTGCTCTCAAAACTCAGATTTTATTATTGCGGACATTACCATCAAATCAAACAGCACAAATTGGTTCTACTTCATTAGTTGGTGAAAATACAATTAGAAAAAGAACACCACTTATGTTAATTAAAAAAAAAGATAAATAAGCCTTATTGTAAATGTGTACTCACAATATCATGCCCACATGGGTAATTAATAAAGCTAATTTGTTTGGTTCAATGCACAGAATATATATATATATATATTAGATGTATAAATTGAATTGTATTTTATTAAATATATAATTATTAAAACGTTTTATTTTGTATATAAAAAAAATGTTCGAAAAACAAATAACAATAATTATGATTATATTTTGTTACTTATCGTTAACTATGTATGTATCATTAAAATGTTATTGAAATAACTTCTTTGTTGCTTCCTTAGTAGTGTTCGTTATATTTCTAATAATTCTACACTTGATATTCCTACTACTTCATTAATGTTTATAATTTATATAAAATTCCTATAAGAAGTAATTTCATCATTAATAGTTTATTTATAATAATAATATTTATATTATTAATATTATATATTATATTATTTTAATATATTCATATTTATAATCAATATTAATAGTTATTTTATTAAACCTAAAATTTAATTTTTTAAGTTTATAAGTCCTCCTATAAATACCTAAAAAATTGTTTATCCTAGTCTCAACATTTAAATGTTTTATTTGAAAATAATAATTTTTAAGTATCAAAATATAACTTTGTACAAATGTATTAGTGAAATGTATAAAAAGTAAATAAAAACTAATTGTATTACCATAAAATAAATGTGAATATATATTTTTTGTTTAAATTTTAATTTGATATTATATAAAACTTTACATTAATGACAATTTTATTTTTTATTTTTCTGTAATATGTAATACATATTAGTTAAATGTATTCTTTGAATATACTTTATTGTTATACAAAATTTTGATTATAAATTATTTTTAAAATACAGTATTTTTTTTTTTATACTTATAATCAAGGGCCAGCAAAAGGTAATAGTGCCCCTAGCAATTTAATATAGTATATTGAGTTATAGTTAAAACTCATGGTTTTATGGCGGTGTTATAATATTATTAATTGACTATGTACTATATTAATATAGTAATGAAAAAATTTACTACTCACTTTTTATTGATTAAAAAAAGTAAGGGCTTTTGTTAATAAAATTTAGTACTTATTATTTATTATATTTGGTCGTAATGCTAAGAGACAACAAATGGAAGTGCAGTGTCCTCTTAAAATAGTGTATTATTAATTATAAACAATTAATCTGCCATTAATTCATATTGTTTATTATTGGTTTATTCAACTAATTAATAAAGTTTAAAATACCCTAAAATATAGTATAGTTGGATTAAAATTGTTTAATTATGTTTATGACGTAATTAATCTTAGTTCAAGGTCATAAAATACATTAAAAAATAATTTACTATATATGTATGCTTAGCATAAATTAATCGATCATATTCATTTGTCTCCTGTTAAAATAAGTGTACCTATAAACTATACATATATTTATATTTTAATAATTACTTAACCTATTATGATAAACCGCATTAGTGTATTATCATTATTAAGCTATAATCTTGTTATAATATATAATATATATTAATATATATATATATATATATATAATATATAATATAATTTGTTTTTTTAATAATGTAACAACCAAAATACCTCCTTGCTTCGCTCAGAATCTAAAGATAATATTAGATTCAATTTACAAAATAATGTCAAACTGAATAGTTATTAATTATTATAAATTATTATACTCATACTAAATAAATTTAAAAATCCATAAAGTAATAAGTAATTACAATAAAATAATTAAGTAATTGTATTATATGTTACTTATTTATTAATAGTGACATTTTAATGTTCATATAATTAGAATGCATAGTATTCTTGTCTCTAATACATTACTGCATAACGGTATTATTGCATATTAGTTATTAAATATAAAAATTAATTTGTTTAATTATTTTATAATTTGGTATATATTCTTTTTTTGTTTATCGTCTTTAATTATTTAAATGTTAAATATTATTGATATGATAATGCTGTAAAATAAATCACACTCTAGAGGAAATTGGTATAACACATTAATCTAAGTTCATAGGGATAAGGAAATATTGCAGAGCACCTAGTTTCTGTAATGTAATAGTGTAATGGATAATGATACTAAACAAGGGAGTTTGTAGAAAATTCTCAAGGGGGAAATATTTTCAATTTTTAGTTTCTTTAACCTAGTAGTGCTAAATTATAGTTTATGAAATTTTTTTTTCATAGGTATAGGTAATTTAGTAACATAAAAATTATTAAAAAAATGTTTATTTTGTATTGTAATTATAATTATTCATCCAAAAAAGCCAAAGGGGTAACAAATGCCATTATTGTTCACCCCGCCTGCGGACAACAATGATGCTGAATTGTAATAGCTATTTAATATCTGCCATTAAGAAAAAAAAATCTTTATTAATCAAGGTATTATAATTTAAATTATAATGGAATAAATAATAATTACTTAAGGTTTTTTTTGAATTAAAATGGATAAATGTATAATATAAATAATAAGGTTTAATAAATCATTTTGATGTCAAATTCAGTTTTAAATGTTTAATTTATATAACAATTTATTAAGATCAACAGTGTACATTCTTTTTTTTTTTAATAATGAAAGGAAAATTAAAAATTATCAAATATATAATTACAACTAAACTGTGTTAACACACCTTTTGTAATTTTAAATAAAATTAAGTACTACTAATATATGAATAGTTTCAATTAAAATACAAAAAAAAAAAAAAAGTAATATTATAAATAATGTTTAAAACAAATTGTATTTGAGCAAATAAATTATTTTGGATAAAGCATACCTAAAAATGTTTATAATAAAAAACCGGACGGACGTTTTAGATTTAAATTTTTAACAAATTAAATACATTTTCTAAAACACTTTTTAATGGAAATGGACTGTAACTATAAATTTTTTAGTCAGTATTATATTTATATGTAGATGTATGTAAACTTAATTAGGTATATAAAGCTGATCATTATTATCTAATTATGGAACAGCTGGCATTTTCCTTTGTTCCTTATTCTAGTGTGCGATTATGTCAAGTGTTATATGGTAATTAATTTTAGGTATTATGCCTTAGTGCACAAACTGATACAAAAGTATTGGGATGATGCAAATATAATACAGGTACTACTGTAGCAACTATTCGGTATTCAGCTTTTAATGTATTCAATGTAGCATTAATAAGTTGTCGACATATAGTTGGCTTTTGATCTTGCGACACTTTGTAAAATATCCGTAATGAACAAATAGCATCAGTTGGTGTTGATGTTGGTTCTCCACGTAGTAGTCGTTTTAAGGAATAACGGAAAGCCTCTTCTAGACCAATTGCAGATATAGGGTCAGTAGACATGTCTAGAGAATCAGTAATAGCTGATAATGAAGTGCAAGATCCTGGAATATAATAATAAATCGTAAAATAAATAATATTTTGTTTGATAAAAAATTGTACACAATATTATTTAATTTTAAAAGTACCAGATGATATATATGTTACAATTGCAGCAACATTGTTTTCATAGTTCCAACGCCTTCTTATTGACACCCTATAATTGTCAACACAACAACCCGTTTCTTCATCTAGCATAACATAAAACATAATTTACAACAAAGTTTAAACAACATTTTTAATAATAAATTTCAAACATAGTATAATTTATTTACATTCAAATCTAGCATTATGTCTATGAGCCCACAAATGCCATTCTACTATAGCATTTTTTGGTAGCCGTGATACTACTACATAATCTACAATAGCATTGTTTGTCCTTTTCTCCCATTCAGTTCTTGCCGCATGTATATATTTTGTATGAGTGACATAACATATGCCCTAAAAATAAATATTTCCGTTAATTTCATCAAATCAATTATGCGTACTGTGGAAATATAATTTACTTGAACAACATCTCTAAGTTGAGTATTAGGATCAACTGCTTTAATAATTCTGCTAACATGACGTAATGAGAGTCGACATTGTCTTCTAATACCACCTTCAACAATATTTAAAGTACCTGGCACCAGAGCAATTTGTCCAGCAACATAAATAATATCACCAACCTAATTAATTAGAAATATACTTATTAATTTATATTGTAATTTGTCATCAAATATTGTAAAGTATATATATCAATTAAGATTAAAATTTTAAAAAGTAGGAACGTCAATTTAGGATGTTCCTTGAAGAAATTAGTGGTTTATTATAATTATTAAGATTTAAATGCAATTATATTGCATTCTATTTTACCACACTTGTATATTACCAATGTTAGTACTGAAAACATTTTCAAGTCCTTACGATTAAAACTCAATTATTTATCACAAAATAAAAAACAAAAAATTACGAAAATCATAATTTTGTTGATTTTTTGGTAGTTTTTCTTCTAGGAGACATTTGAAAATGAGCTTAATAAAAAAACCAAAATGATACAATTTGCTATCGAAAGCGTACCCTTGTAATAATCGGACAACTATTTCTACCCCAAAAAATATTTTCATACATAAAAAAAAAAAAACATCTGTGTAGAAACAATACATTCCTAGTTCCGCTCAGAATCTAAAACTATAATTAATTATTAATATAACTTTAAAAAAAATTTATAATTTATAATTTAACTAGTTGACCATGCAATAACAATTGCTTATTTCAAATATAATAGTTATAATAAATAATAATAAGTGTAGTAAATGGAATGAGGAGAGTAGTCTGTGTAGAGCCGGTTTTAGACTGGAATGAGGCCTGAAACAATTTTTTTGGTGGGTCTCTTAGTGTATTAATTATTACAACTGGAGAGCCTCAATTTTAAAACGAAAGAGCCACAAGTTGCCGACCCCTTGTTTAGGCTATAGTTCTATATTTTTATGAATATGAGATATTTAATAATTACTGTTTAACAAAATAATATAATATATAGAATAAAATTATTAAAATAATTATGTAATTATGTTTATGATATTTAATAAATTGTTTAAACTCACTCGAATAGCTTGACTATATGGTCCAATATTAGCAGGTGCCCAATGAGATATACTTTGTACATGCATTATATGCTTGGTAACTGACAAAAGATTAGAATTTGAAGATGACTTAGATGGTGGTTTATAAGCAACTACATCCATGAGAATTGGTGTGTTTTCTGAAAGTGGTATTTCAACACAAACTCTCACAGGAGGACTAATTCTACACATTATTGATGCATATTGTGTATTCATATTTAGAAACTCTGTCATGTCTCGAACATACAAGGTAACAGCAACAACATCAGTTAACTCTAAATTTCTTTCTTGTAATAAATCTAAAAATACACAAAATTAAGATAAATGAGTAGTTTTATTACTATGTTTTAATGTTTAAACAAAATACAATTTAGGTTTCAATTCTTAATCCAGCACTAATGGATAGTTATAAATACTATAACATTTATCAAATTAAAATATAACATAATACACTTATAAACAAAATTGTATTAAGTGTTTTTACATACATTGGTTTTCCTAGCATGACTTTTAAAAATGAATAACAATACTTTTAATGATATAAAATATTTATTATCTATTGCCAATTATGAATAATAGAACTATTTTATACATATTATTTAGGTACTTTATCGAGTCAACCCAAGCTACCTGCAACACAACTCTAACTAAATTTATTAAATTTTTAAATCACACAATTACCTTTTAATTTTTCAAGAGCAACTATAACCGGAGATTTATCATCAACCCAATAACCAGACAAAGAATTAATCCAAGTCCAACCATTTGGATAACCAATACAAGATACAGAATCAGTCTCTACAAATTCACCAAAGACCACTTGACCATCAGTCTGATCAACAATGATACTATTATTGTCTGGAATATCATCATCAAAATTGTCGCTATCAGTAACAGTTCCAAGGTCAATTTCTAAATCTTCTAGGTCCATTAAGTGAGCTAAAGGACTGCGTACTGGGTAACCAGCCAAACGATCACAAAAACTTTGATTTTCATCAATATTCTTTAAAAAAAGTAAAATAAATAATTAAAAATTAAAATTTATATTTAAATGTTTTGATTAATATATTAATTTATAAATTATGATAAAACATTATACTAACTGGTTTTTTTAATAAGCAAAATTTTTTAAAATTTATGTATCCCACAGGAGCGATTGTATCATTTGTGTGCATCACAGTTTCAAATTCTTCACTGAAAAATAATAAAATAATATATCCAATGAAACATTTGTACTATAAATTACATGTTTAGAAAATAAGTAAATATAATGTAAATATATTATTTTCAATAGATTAAATATTTAATATAAAAAATATACAAATTTTAAGTATTTATATTAAACAAAACATATTATATGTAATAAAATAATATGAATGGTTAAACTATTAAGTTTTAAAAATTAAAATAACAATAGCTATGTTTTGTTTTGTTTTGCAACATTAATAATTATTAATAATTAAAGTAAATATTTTATTAATTAGTAATTACAATGAATTAATTTTTTTACCTATTTCCTAAAAACAATAATGTTGACGAAATTTATAAAGTCAATTAAAATAAACATAATTGATTAATTCATAATATTATTTTAATTGTTTCTATCGTTATAATTATAAAAAATAAAAATAATAATAAATTACAAATAATTGTAATGATTAAATAAAATGATATTGAATATCTTCAACTAAATATAATAGTGTTAATTCCACTTAATTTTAATTATTATTATTAATTTTAATTTACTAAATAAAAAATAATAATTCTCAAATTAGAACTAAGATAAATCAATACTATATTGTATTCTAACTAAAATATTGTCCACTAAAAATATTGTAACATTGATCACTGGAACATGGTAATAAATGTTGTTATAAACTTTTATATGTTTGTGATCGAGTGTGTGGATTTATTTGTATACTTACATGATCACCGATTTAATGAATAAAGGGCAGTCTAGAGTGAATGTTTCGTATTCTCCACCTTCGCCACATATATTTAAGCCATATTTTTCATTCTGGAAACCAACACAAAAGTCAAGGAGAAAATGGGGTGAATCCCACTACATCTCCACCGTGTCAGACAAACAATCCACTCAATATAATAAATATAACAGTGATATTATACTCAATCATATCCCATCCCGAAATAGTAACAGAAAATAACATACCCGATAAATGTTAACTCAATTATTTTTTAGTTATTTAGTTTCTTATTTGTTCCAAAAGTTAAATTTTTTAAAAGTTTTACTTAGTATATTATAGATAATCAAACTAACAAACTCCTATAACTATACCTAATCTATAAATAAATAATAAAAGAACTTGCATAATGTGTATCAAACTTAATTGTAATGAAATTAAAAAATAACCACTAAACAGACATACAAAGACTATCATTCGCTAAAACATTTGATTTATAAAATGCATTTAAAGAATCTTCATTTTTGAAGTAGCATGTTAGTCATGCAATTTTAAATAGTAAATAATAAATATATATATAAATTTATATACATACATATTTTTCATGTAATGTTATAAAAAAATATCTAAATACATATATTATATAAAAAATAAATGATATTTATCTTTACCATTTTGACCAAATGTGGCATAAGCTTATCAATCCGTAATCCCAGATGTTTTGTTGGGTCTAATCCAAGTGCTGCTACTTTAATAACAATCGCTTCAATATTGCAATCAATCATTTCTTGTAGCAGTTCTTTTTGATCACGACGCCATAAATATGACAATGAACAAATACCTAACCTTGAACACCTATAAATTGTAAGATGTGTATATAAAATGTATTCAAATTACTTTAAATTATATTATATAAATCTGTCAACATACACATCTTCTACACGTAGCCGTTGATAGTCAGAAAGTATAGCACCTACAGCTACAGCATCAAATTCAATCTGTGTCTAAATTGTATAAATATATATATGTATAATAAAAAATTGCATAAATAAATAAAATTTAAAAAAAATATATAATTTATATATAAATACTTTAATATTAATAAGAAGATCAAACAAATCTTCAACTTCATCTTCAGGAGTATGAGTATAAATTTTTTCTAATTGTAATGCAACACCATTTGTACGTTGTCGGAACAATGGAAGTCCCATGGCTTCTGCATATAATTCTATCGCTTGATGACCTACACTCTGGTACATATAACTATCCAACTCATCTATCATTTACCCAAATATGTAGATAAATATAAACATATATATAACACTAATAATTTAAAAATAATGATATACCTTTGCTTTGTGGTTTTAAATTTGCTAATGCAACAATATCATGGCCTGCTGCTATGCACTGCATCATATTATAACAGCTGTCCTTACCACCACTGATCAATGCAACTACTCTCATATTAGAACCTTAAAAAATATATTAGTTTATGCATGAGGCAAAAAGATATTATAGCATTTACTTTACTATAATAAATTATAATCACCGTTTTTGCTTGTTTATATATTACTTTTATAGGTCAGTTCAAATGGTGTGTATTTACAGCATCCAAGGAACGATAAAGGGTAGCATTTCGGTTGGTTTTTCTATGTGATTTTGCCAAATCAACGAACACTTATTGAGAACCATAAATGTTACATTAATATTAAAAAAACAACTGTACAAAATTGGCAAACAAATTTTTTTCTCAAGTACATTTTCCTTAAAGAATTCTATAAAAAAATTTGGCTGGGCTGTTGCCTCTTGCCTGTTATCATTCACCGTAAACCCTGTTTTTTATCAATCTAACGATGAGAAAAGAAATTTTTATTATACAATATAAACAAGTTAATATCACAAACTTCTATAATATAATCAACGGGTGCGTAAGGAATAATTGCAGCGAAAAAGGGCTTTCTGCAGTGTAACCATTTATTCAACAAAAATTTATTGCACCAATTATATCATACAATATTTTAAAATCGTAATGACTAACTAATGAGTAACAAGTAATAAAAAATTAATTCTATATTTAGAATTTTAAAATATATAAAACGTATGCCAGGAAAATCAACAATCACTATGAAATATCTCACTCATTATTCACGTGTGACCAATCATTATTGTTATTTGTTATGATAATAATTGATAATGAGTTCACTGCCAGTGGCCGCCATGACACCTGCGTATCACAAAGTTGCTGACATACCCATATATTTAGCCATAGCGTAGAGGACATAGAGTACTATAGTTACCTAGTACTCAAGGTTATGGTAGAGGAGATACGAGACATACGAGATGTCCACCAGCTTGAATATGGAAACATTTTAATGATATTCTATATTGGCTGTTTCATGGGAGTCATATTTAGGAAATTTCTTGTTTTATTTACACAATGTTGTTTATAAGTTTATGTTTATCCAATTTGTATTTTGTACAAACATAATTGTGAATTTTTATTATTATGGTTTTCTGAGGAAGTTTAGACGAATATTTCTAAACAATTTTAAAGTAAAGAAGTTCACAGAGAGGGGCAAATGAGGGAAAACTCCCTCCTAGATTTGTGGGGATATGTATTTAAAAATAAATTATATTCTATAATCAATGCTACTAAAATTTTTTTTCTTAGTATAAGATCCATAGAATAATATAGAGGAGCCGTTCCCTATCATTACTGTATAACTAACGTGACCATAATTTTTTCCCCTCAAAGCGGGACGCCTGTAAATTTTAATAGGAAAAGCAAATTAAGTTTTTAAGTTTTTGCTCAAGACTTCAACAATATAAATATAATATTACGTATAATATAATGAAAAAGATAAGACATATTCAAAATGAGTTAAATAATTTTTTAAAGCCATGGTTTGAAGCATCCGTCAATAAAGTTACGCAATTAGCTTTAAGAAGATGAACTTTTAATTCATTTGTTGCTATAGGCGCTAACACATTTACAACGATAGCCTTAGATTTCGTACGAGCACATCTGAATTTTTGTTCAAAACATGTCTATAATAAACTAGATGTACAGTCATTCGATTGAAAGCTATGATTTTCCTGCACAGTGTGATAAACCCAAGCCCCCTCCGCTGCAGCAACTTCAAAATCCTGGGAAGACGGTGAATCTGTTTTCTTAAAGAAATTGAGCATTGATAAACTTGAAGCGGCAGCATGATCGGATGATTTGTTTTTCTGACCGTAAATGTTTTTCAATATCACTGGCACCACCATGTGCAACACTGAAATCTGTACGACACTTGTCACATGTGACGTCTGAGGGAACACTTCTTTGTTTTATGAACGGATATTTCGTTTGTAAGTCATTATTAAATACGCACTTGCGTTTAGGCATTTTTAAAATTCAACAATCGCCAAAAAAATGTGTAAGGCGTGCCAAGCAGACGGGACAACTAATATAGAGATGTAATTAAATAACTAATATTTGTATACACCGTACGTCGTCATATTCTATACCAGCTACTCCAGCTATAAACAATGATCATAGACGGATACGGGATACCCATATTTATATATTAGCATTGATTAATTATACAATTATTCTATAATTAATCAATGATATTAGTATTACAACTTATAATAAATTTGAGTGGTTGACGCGGTGATAGAGATAACGAATTTTATTATTATTGTATAATTTATATTTACGATATAAATTAATATGTATAATCGTATACGAATACGAGTATTGATTTCTGTTGAAACAATTAAATACATGATCATATTTGATAAAATGCAATGCAGATCACCATTTTTTTCAAAGCGGGACATTTTTGGGATCATTGGGGACAGCGGGACACATCGTTCAAAAGCGGGACGTATGGTCACGTTATGTATAACAAAATTGAAGTCAGAACTTCGACTCCTTTTTCAAAACTACCATTTTACACAGATTAAAGTATTATAAAATGTCAATATAGATATATTGGTGTCACTGTATTTTATCAAAAAATTTGAGTAAATACCGCTAAAAAAAATCATATCACTTTTTGATAAAACAAAGTAACACCAATATATCATATATTGATATTTTACAATATTTTAATGGGTTTAAAATGGTAGTTCTTAAAAATGAGTCTAAGTTCTGGCTTCAATTCGTGAAAACATGGGCTTCTCTATATTATTCTATGATTTGATCTAAGTCTACAACCGTGTTTTACACACATATTAAGGTGAACAGTACTTCCAAAAAATGATAAGAAATCATTATCATAGGAATCTTATTTTTGGAAGAACGGCCAATACTAACATCGAAAATTTTAAAAATGCGGAAAAGAAATTTGGTAATTAATACTATAAAATTCTGATTAGTTAAATTATAACTTTGCACAACGAATCGAGGGATATTTTCGATTTGCGGAGTGAAGCGATGAAGCCGAGGAACGTAGCGACGAGTGCCAGCCACGAGTAGACTAGCACAGTTATGCACATGCATTATATTAAAGGAAGTTAGTTTTCTAATTAGTTAGTTTTTTAATATTTTAGAGAATACTTTTTGTTTCCAAGGTTGGTATCGTACTTTTAAGTAATCATAAATTTTTATTATTCATTCTTATTATTTTTGGAAGTACTGTGTATATATCCCTATATTAATTGTTTGTAACATTAATCGTAAGAAATTAAAAATTAAGGAATTAAATTTAGAAATAAGAATAATTATATGCAATTACTGTAATAAAATATTTAAAATAATTTTTATATTAATAATAATATATATTGTACTATTGTGTAAAATTAATATATTTTACAGTTTATCACACTGTTAAGTGCCGCCAATTTTCCCGCCATTCTAGCGCTATCTTTTGTGAATATTGTGACTTCTTTGTAAAAACTATGTTGTGACTTTGTGAGTGTAACTTGCTGGTTACGAGTGCTAATTCAAGCTGTAACAACCAACAATTTTATTAGGCCATACCGTACATTATTCAGTTAGCTAAATAATTCGTATACCAATTTCCCTCACTGTCTTGTACTCATTTTTAATTTTTCGGAGCAGTTATTATTTTTCAACAAAGTTAACCATGTTTGAAGCAAGATTATTAAAAAGTGGTCAGCTCAAGAAGATCCTGGAAGCCATTAAAGAACTTTTGAAAGAAGCTACATTTGATTGTTCCGATTCTGGAGTTCAGCTACAGGCCATGGACGACGCACACGTTAGTTTGGTATCCATGTGCTTAAAAAGTACTGGTTTTGATAAGTTTCGTTGTGACCGTAACTTATCAATGGGTATTAATTTAGAAAGGTATAAATAACTAAAAAACACATTAAATTATACAACTACCCCAAGTTATATTTATTTGTAATTTTAGCTTGGTTAAAGTTATGAAATGTTGTTCAAATGATGACATAATGACTATCAAAGCACAAGATAATGCAGATACTCTTTCTATTATGTTTGAGACATCGAATCAAGGAAAAATATCAGATTATGAAATGAAACTCATGAATTTGGATCAAGAACATCTCGGTATTCCAGTATGTGAATAGTTTAAAGAAAGTCATTCCAACATGTTTTGTCTCCGTTTATTTAATGGGGAATATAGCAAAATCACAAATGCAGAACTTATGATATGATATTTAGGTTGTACTTAAGTATAATCATAAAAAGTATTAAAATTGAGTAAAAACATCTATTAGCAAATTTAAAGAAAAGCATATTTTGGAGGGAATGTCATATTGGTAAAATATCATCTGGTAAAGATGTTTAATACACTATATTAAATTGTTTTATTCGTTAGATAGACGGAAACAAAACATGTGGCTATGTTGACTCAGTATATTTAATATTGAAAAACGTATTAAAATAATAATTACAAATTTACTTACGTAACTATTAGTCACTAACCTAACCTAACCTTATTTTGCTGAGGGAGGGGGTATAATAATAATTTAAAAGTTAAAATATATATTTTAAATTTTCAATATAATTAATTAAAATATAAAACTTGGTCTTATTTTGTCCTCTATCCCATATGAATAGGTATCTAATTAAAAACATATTACTTTAATTTCCCTTTCATTTTAATTAATTTAATATTATAACTTAAGTAGTTTTAAAAATAAAATGAATTAAAAACAATGTTTACAATTTACATCGAAATGTTTTACTTTTACATTATAAATGGCTCATTTTACCATAGTAAACATTTTCATTTAACATAATATTTATTATAAATAATTCATATTGCAAATTTTTTTAATTGTCTGACGAATGATTTAACTTTGGATATAATATAGACTAAATAAAAATAGCTGTTTAATATGTTTAAATATTGGAAAACAAAATGTAGTTTGTTTTCTATGCGTTTATGAAATTTATAAAATTATGAATATTTTATCTTTTATTTTAATTCTTCGATTGCCTGTCGAAGGTTTGTGTATGTTGGTGACCATCCCAGCAATACTTTCGTTGTTAGTTGTGATGCGAAATAACTCTGAAATACTCATGAGCTATTTTCAAACCTTACCTTAAGATTTTGTAGCCATGATATTCACCTTATGTTGGGCCCTCTTTTTTCAAATATTTTCCCTTGCAAAATGGATTGAAGTATGGAATATCTACTTTCATTTCTCATTATAATCTCATTATTATGTTCTATCTAGATTTTTTTTTTTTGGGAGTCCACAATTTGTTAATTATGTAATAATTGATAAAGTATATTATTTAAAAATGCATACAATAATTTGTTCCAACTATAAGTGCTCTGGGCGCCGGACGATAATGCGTCCAAACTCTTGCTTGTTTCCTACCACAGACAGGGTGATTAATTTAATTTTCTGTATACATGGTGGCGGCAACCACGATAGACTGTCATTGTCAGTGGCTATTGCGGCTGACTAACAGTAACCAATTATAGTGCGATTAGACTCAGCCTATGGGTTTGAATCTCGCTCTGTGAATTATTTGGATGCGTCAAGACAGTGTGTTCTTAGATGGAACAGACTAGCTAAAAATTCGTTAGACTAAACCGGTATAAATTTCTCCTTAAAAGTAAACTGGTTTAGTCTTGAAAAATTTGTTAGAGTATACCAAATAAGAAATATGACAAATCGGTTAATTCCTTTTTCTACCACCAACCATCACATAATTAATCTCAATTAATCATGTTTTCCCTAATTAATTTTCTATTCACATTTAATGTTCTCATATTATTGTAACTGTTATTTTATGTGTTTATGTTTTACCAGTAACCAGAACCCAATCGATGGAAAGTGTGAAACTGAATTAAACTATTAAAATGAAATCAGTTGTTTTGAGTATCTATTGTACATTGTGATAAAATTATTATTTTAAATGATAAACACATACATATTATGTACAATATACATATTTATTATGACCTTTAACACAAATAACATAAATATTATTGTTCTATTTGTTAATCTTTGCCGACCAATAAATGTGTAGTAATTTTGACTGACAAAACAACTAAATAAATATATGTTTATTAATGTGTAGAACCTTTAAACATTTGATGCTTTTAAAATAAATACCAATTTTTGTATAATTAAGTCAGACGACACACACATGGTCTCACATGTGGTTTCCTGACTCTTACTTAAGTTTCAGATAAAATTCATTTTAATTAGCATTGTATATCATTTTGAAAAATAATTAATATTTATTTTTAAGGAAACCAATTATTCTTGTATAATTAAGATGCCGTCAGTTGAGTTTGCAAGAATTTGCAGGGATTTGAGTCAGTTTGGGGAATCTGTTGTTATTGCTTGTACTAAAGACGGTGTAAAATTCTCTACATCAGGTGACATAGGATCAGGTAAGCCAAAATAATATCTATATATAATATATATATATATATTGACTCTTTTATATATTTATGCATTTTAGCAAATATTAAACTATCCCAAACATCATCAATTGATAAAGAAGAAGACGAAGGAGTTACCATTGAACTACAACAAGCTGTATGTTTAACATTTGCTTGTCGTTACTTGAATTTATTTTGTAAAGCGACTCCTTTATCTTCACAGGTACTATGATTTATTTAAATGTTACTTTATTATTTTAATAAATATGTATTTTAATTTTTAGGTCATTTTATCTATGTCTGGTGATGTACCTCTAGTTGTAGAGTACCAAATTGAAGAATTAGGTTATATACGATATTATTTAGCTCCTAAAATTGAAGAAGATGATTGATTTTAATAATTATATATTTTTAATATAATTCTTAAGAGCGAACTTAAGGTTTTAGTATTTTAACACAAGTCTTATTTATAAACTTAAAAAAACTTAATTTTCATATTTTTTAAAATTGTATTCCTATTAAATATTTACAACTTAATAAGACCGTAAAAAAAATAATGAAAGAAATGTATTGTATAGTAATTATTATGGAGTTACTGAGCATATAATAAAAGTACTTTTTTAATATTACAAGTTTACATCATTTATGAAATAAATACAATAAATGCTATAATATAAGTAGAAAATATTAAAAATAATGTAAAATGGAATAAGTTCCTAATTATTTTTACATCACTATATACATTTCATTAAGATTGTACACAAAATTATAATATAATTCAATATATGCAGGAAGACAATGATCTTTTTATCATTGTTGAAAAATAAATTATAAATCTTAACATCTGCTTATTTTGTACTAGTATCAAAATTATGATATACGTAAGTAAAAGTAATACAAAAAAAAATATTGTAAAGATTTAGAGACAAAAGCGTTACACTAAAACACTAGTAACATTATTTCATACGAAAAAATTGTTAACCATTTTTTAACATACATGTTGCAATTTTCTTATGAGTAATTGGAAGTAAAGAATTTAAGGGCTCATGATTAATATATGAATATATGATTGACTATAAGCTGTCAATTAAATTGATGGAAATAGAATAAAATTAAATTAGAAAGTTAAATGTCATTTGTATTATCAATTGGGTGTATTCTTTAACTCTAAACAATAAATTAGATTAAAGGAAAAAAAACATTTATTCTAAAATCATAATAAATTGTATTTTATGTCGTAGGTGGTACTTCATCTTGGGCGTTACAATATTCAACCATAGCATTAGGACTTATAACTGTGTCATGCAACGTTCTCATGTGCCTTAGTAGATTACTTTTTACATTAAAACCTTTATTGCATACACCACACTGGTATGGTCTTTCACCCGTGTGTGTCCGACTATGTATCAACATACTTGCATGTGACGGAAATGTCTTTGTACAAGTTGGACACACCTTGCGGCCATTCATTATTCTTGGCCGTGGTCGTTTAGCAGAAGGTAATATACCTGATCCACCACTTGCTAAACTATTTGTAATAGCCAATTGTTCTTCTGTGTGTGCGCTTTGAATGTGTCGCACCCAATCTCCTGGTGTTTGATATTCTTGTTGACAAAGTTCACAGCGTAAAGGCGGTAATTCACCTCCATCATCATCATCCTATTTGTAATGAATTAAATTAAACAAATTTTAAATTATTGGATTGAAAACTTAACAAGTTATGATTAATATTAATGGAAAATACTAGGAAAAGTAGTACAAAGACAGGCAAATAACATATCTTTTAAAAAAAAAATATCTCCCTGCTGGTAGGGAAGAGGAATTAAAAATTCTAAATTTTTCTTCATTGTTTATTTTATTCCTTTTTAATCTTTAACCTTCTGTCATCAATTGGAAATCTATAAATAGTAGTTTTACTATTGCCTTAAAATATAATTCTTAAATTCTTGTTCTTAAAGATGAAACAAGATCAATTAGAGCAAATAGTGCCATAAATAAATGTGGCAAGGGGCTGTATATTACAAACTTCAAAAACAGTTCTATGAGGTTAACTAACTAAACTCTAAAACTATACATACGGTAGTTTTTCTTCTTTTTCTTTTTGGTAAATCAGTTATTGAGCCTAATTCATGAGTTTGTATGTGTCTAACCCAAAGGGCTGGAGTTCGAAATGTTTCTTGACACATATCGCATGTCAACGGAGCATAATAATCAGAATCGGCTTCCTCGTCATCTTCATCATAATTTGAATATAATTCCTATAAATCATTTATGCGATTACAATAATATTTTTTATTTAATAAATGTTTAATTTAGATACAAAATAAATATATTGTGAATTCTAATATTAATACTATTGAATCAATTATTATTAAACTATAATATTAATGATTCTATGATGATGAATCATAATATTTTATTTTACCGGTTGAATTGTCATTTCAGTCCGATCGTTATCATTCCATTCTAATGGTTCTTCTTTGACGGTGATCTCTAACTGTAGAGCATTGTGCATAGGATCTTCGTTTTCTGAATTTTCTTTCTTTACTTCTCCATCGTCGTTTTCTTTGTCTTTTTCGTTTTCCTTGTTCTCATTGCCGTCAGATCTCACCGAAAGTGGCATGTCCACTTTAGATTTTTGTTTCGGTTTGCTGTCGTCCTTGTTGTTATCCGGTGTCTGTTGCCTTGGTACCACACCAACAGTATTCTCGTTGCTTCGACATAGTCCTCTCACCCTCAATACCTCACCAGCTTTTAACACTCGATCCAGCTGACTGTTGGTGACTGTCGCTTCGCCACTGTACATATACTGTAATAGTATGCAGAGCGTACGATAACTAATGTCTGCAGGAAGGACGATGACCAAATTATTAGATAAGCAGCTTTGAAATACTTGATTTAGGTATGCGCTACAAGCCGATAACACGAAACGGTGTGCAGATACATTGCGACCATCGGTCGTGCTTAACGTGACATCAGTGAACGCTGTTGTACCATGTAACGTTGCAATTGTCGAATGTAAATGAGCACCATGGCTATGCCATTTTAATTGATAATTTTCTGCGTTTGCCATATTCGACATAATGTAGTTTAATCTGCAAAAAGTAATAATTAACATTATTTAAAAAATCTTATATCTTAGTATCTTATTAATAATATATGCAATGCCTGCATTAAGTATCAATTAAGGATTTATTGGGCCTAGCCCCGGGGCTGAAATTTCATATGGCCTCTTTTGGCAAAACATGCTTTATAAAGTTGCTCGCAAAAAATTACAGTTTTTTAAATTATTTTACAAATATAAATTACCGTGAAATTTTATAACAAGGATAAAAAAGAGTTAATACTTGTATATAAACAAAAACTATTTTATCAGATACTTTTTTTTTTTTGCTTTACTTAAAGCCAACTCTTTTAGTACTTTATGGAAGTCTATTGATTTTAACAAATCATTCTGAAAATATAAAATAATTTGTATGTCATAAGTTTTCTTGGGTTTTGTTCTCTTTATTTATTTTTTATTCTTGTTAAATTTTAAAAAAGTTCTCTCAGCAGAACAATTAGACACAGGAAATGTTAAATATATTTTTAAAAATGTAAATATATAAGGAATTACTTCGCGTCACTGATTTCCAAGCCAGTCAAATAATTTGATAATTTCAGGTGGATCAAAAGATGGTTGACAAAGCCTCTAGTATTCTCTAAATTGTA
Organism: Eriosoma lanigerum; assembly: GCA_013282895.1. Taxonomy (NCBI): domain Eukaryota; kingdom Metazoa; phylum Arthropoda; class Insecta; order Hemiptera; family Aphididae; genus Eriosoma; species Eriosoma lanigerum. Next base: position 47,822,047 of record CM023358.1, read on the forward strand.
CAAGTTCATTGAATAAAGTAGATTCTACATCATTTTTATACTTTGAAATATAGTTTGTAATTTTTTTCACTAGATTTTTCAGTTAAGTGAATTATAAATTAAAAAATGGCATTATTACAGTAAAATGCGTATTTTCAACTAAAGTACTTTTATATGTATTTACTTGTTTTTGTCGATAAAAAGAATTGTTATTTTAAAAATATAGATAAACTATAATTTAAAATCGTAGAATAATGTGTATCGGTCTTAAATTGTATGGGCCCCTATCACATTTGTATTTGAGAGGGCTCCAGCTAGACCTACCTCCTTAATCCGGCTATGAATATCAGATCTAAGTCATGTAATTTATTTTTTACTTTATTTATTATTTATCCTAAAAACAACATATATTGGTCATTTGTAAACAATTTTAAAATAAACTGTATCCATAGTCTATAGGTTACTGTGGAGTGTGGATCATAGGCGTACGCACGGATATTGCTGAGTATGCTTCAGCAACACCTACGTGATGCAATTGTGTTTGGTTTAACATCAGTTTTAAATGTTTTTTCCGGCAATAACACATATATAAAATATAAATGCATAAATAATATTACCTATAAAGCTATAATGATGTATTATACTCTAAAGATATAGGTATTCTTTTATTCATAGGCGCAACTAAGATAAAAAATCTGGGGAGGGGGCTAATTTTTTTTACACGTAATATCCGTTTACGTAGATTTGCTTTATGTGTAAAATTAAAATATAATATTTACAATTTACATATGTATATAAAACAATAATGAGTACAGCAAGTTAATCTTTAATAATTAAAGTACATTTCGTTTAAAAACTGAAGGAATTGCTAATCATTGTGGGGGTGCTAAACCCTCCCAAGCCCTCCCCCGTAGTTACGCCTATGCTTATATTACCTATATGTTTATATGTTTGTGCAATTGTTGTTCTATGCGATATTAATTCATATACATTTTTACAACAATTTTTATAATTTAGTTATATTTAGATTTAAAATGTTACAGAACTAAAATAAAAATTATTTTATTTTATATTATTTAAGAATCCCTAGTCATTATATAACATACATCAGCAATACTTGTAAAAAAATCCTAAGGATGCCTATGCTGTTTATAGATATATTAAACGTCTGTATGATTGTACCTATCTGTATTTAAGATTTTGTCAAAGACGGGATATTTTACTATATTTCTGGTAAGATAGACGGAGACAGAACATATGGTAAGACGTCATCTTAAGAAAAAAAATACAGAAAATTTCTAATTACGTGGTAATGTAATTTACTAATTCGATGAGCAAAAACGATATATATATATATCGTATAGCCGGTATAACGTATAGGTTAGTTTTTTGTATTAAAAAGGCGTCAATAATAATAATAATACACCATTTAATATTTTAATAAAATTAATTAGGGCTAAGCCCCCAACTTTTATATTAGCCCCCCCCCCCCTAAAAATGATTTATGTTTTACATAGGTATATTTATGAATACTCCATGGCTTATATAAATCTTAAAAATATTAGCCCCTCCAAAATTTTTTAATGATTTCTGCTTATGTTATAAAAAATTAATAATTACTATATTATTTATCTTATGTTGATTTTATTATGTTTTATTGTACAACAATAATTTATTTTATTGTAACATAGCGTTTACAATATAAATATATAATGTCATTAGAAGTTTCGAGTTAGCATTTTAGTAATAAGGTAAGAACTAAAAGACATAAGATATTTTCAATTTCGTACAGCATTTTTCTTATTTTTAAAATAATAAAATTCAATCCGTGGTAGCTAGTCAATATTATCATAGTTACCTACTCATTATAAAAAAAACTGACCTCTCTTTGTAGTTCGACTGTCTTTTAATTTTTCCACTTATGTAAATAAATTATGTATCTATATGAAAACAAAAACACCTTTACTATAGTATTACATTATTACTTACCTAATACATTGCAGTTTAGTATTATCGAGGTCTTATGTTATTACTTATTTATAACTACTATCGTTATGTATATTTTGTATAATATATACGAGTATATTAGATAATGTATTATTACATTGCATGATTTATTAGAGGGAGGATTTGTACTCCTAAGCTAAACTCCACCCTTACACACGCAAATCTAAATAAATTTAATACAAACAATAACAATAGTCAATATTGTAAGAATATAATTTGGTATTTACATGCATTTTATAGACTATATCTAGTCTAAATATTATATTATGTATATTATCTAGGTCTGTATTCAGGAGGGTTTTCAGGGTTCAACTCACCCTCTGAAAATTTTTCGACATATTATATATATTATTGAAAAAGATAGCTTGATATACTTTTATACGTAAACTACCCAAAAATTAATGCTGGGTACGACAATGTGTCTAGTTCTATATTATTTACATTTTACGTTATGTTCATAATTCATCTAGGTAGGTATATAAAATAAGATTTTTTCGAAAAAAATGAATTAAACAAATTATATTTAACTATAGATGATTAGACATAACCAGGTCCGGATTGGCCTGGCGAATTGCCGAGAAAATCTCGGTGGGCTGATAGAAAAATATATAGGAAATGTGTTGAAAAATAAGATATTAATTTTACACCCCAATTGTATTGTATTTCAAAATGCAATTTGATAGAAATACTATAGACAATTTAGCTATACATACGTTTAGAAGATAAAATTATAAAATATGGGCCGGTAAAATATTGATATGGTGGTCTAAATTTACCCGATCCGGCCCCGGACATAACTAATGATTTAATCGTAACCTCCATATGTTTAGACATATCGATATCGTATATATATACATATATTGATTTTTATTTATTTTTTAAACATCTAAAATAGATAAAATGTTTATACACTCATGGTGAAAAACATTATAGCCTAGGTGATTGTAGGTGAAGGCCAAAATTTCCATGTAGTAATATTTATTTATATGAAATAATATTAAAAACAAATTTTAAAAATTATGAAAAAAATACCTATTTATAATTTATATTAACGGTATTAGGTATAAACAAAATATATATATAATTTTTTTAGATAGTTCAGAGATTAAGCGTAGACTTTTAGACTTTTAGAAAGTGCACGTTGAATATCAGTGGCATGATTATGGGGGGAATGAGAGGGATAGATCCCCCAGAACCATTTATATAAACAGTATTCCCAGTTTACAGTTTACAGTTACCAGTTTACCACTGTACTTGAAAATATGGTGAACATTTAGTATAGGTATCTATATGTAAAAAGTTTTCCCTAAGATAAATTCCTAATTAGGTACGCCACTATGGCATGTCATTTATAATTTAATACAATATATGTATAGTATTTGAATTTTCAATGGAATTTGACGGTGGTTCTTACTTTTTAAATATTAATTGTTATTGTATATTTATAACTATTTATTCTAGCTTATAGATAGCTAAAATCTTAAACTCTTAACTTTTAAATTGAGTAAAATATTATAGAATTTATTTTTGATTTTCGAATTCCAAATTAATTATATATTTATCAGGTAGTAATATTGTACACTGTTATCTTAACTCTCGAGTATGGACAGCCGATAAAGTTCTATAAGTAGTGCTAAACATACAAAAAGATAAATATTAAAATAAATAAAAAACATATATACCTAAGTCCTAAGTATATATTAGGTCCGGCAAGTTACCGAGGCGAGTTACTTGTGGGGCAACGCACATTTTGAGCCGAATAGGTTATATCCGTCCGGTTATTATTAGATAATATTATTATCATTATTAATTACTCATCTTAGCTTAAAAGTAGGAAATAATTTTAATGGCCGTTAACTATATTTATACCGATGAAAAGTCTAAAACTAGGTAAGCTGATATCATCTTTATCTATCAAAATAATAAAATATATTAGTATATTATTACATTATTACCCATATTTGATAGATCATAGATTATTTTAAAAGCTCTATATACAAATTCAAAACATATATTTAAATTTACTATACGCATTAACAGTTAAAGATAATACAATTTTAAATCGATACGGAGACAAAAATAGGATTAAGGAATAGTGAATATCAAAAAATAATTGTCCTCCACTTTCATTCTGCGATTATTAATTAAAAATGAAGAACTCAGATAACATTTTTATATTTTACCACACAACAAGTAAGATAAAAATAATAAGATAAGATAGAACTTTTTTGAAATAATTACCATTTTACCAAACGCAATTTTGAAGGGAAATGCCTAACAGCTAACACTACCTATATACTATATAATATGTATAGGCCTATAGGTACATACCTAATATTTACATATAATCCGATGTGCTTACAATATACATGAATGATGTATCAATATTATACATATTTTAAAGTTATCTAAAATAAAATATCTACGTATAACCTAACCTAACATACCTATCATTTACGACGTACCTACGAATATGCTGTGAGTACCTACATTATATAACTATATAGTATTATTATATTAAAATATGAGTATTTATACCTACACTAGTTTTTTAAATGAGGGTATAAAGTATCTATACCGTATACCTAATACCTAATATTTGTGTACAAATCATGTAGGTACCTAGGTAAATCGTTTACCGATACAATATACATACACAGTACACAATGCATAATCTCTGCTCTCAGTTACTGAGGTACCCTTAAAGTCAACCAATGCGTATAGGTACGGTGTGTGGCGTGAATAGATTTATATATAAAAGCCATTGATATTTATCTAGATTTCTCTAATTTAAATTTAGTCTAATTAACTACACCTAGTATTAGTAATTATTAATCGATATGTCAAGCAACCGGTTTTCTAGGAGCTTTTTTTTGCACGTCACATAACAATATGATTCATCACTTCATTTGTCACATTACTATACCAATATTTATGTATTATATGACTCTGTGATAGACCGGTAGATCATTATTGTTATAATAATATTATTTAATTTTTACTATTGTTACCTGCACGCGGTTACGTTCTCGGTGGTCCGCGGTGATCCGACTGCTGCTGGTCTAGCTGCAGTGGGCCGGTTGCTGCACACGACAACGACAACAGCGACAGCGATACGACGAGCGGCGAGCGACGGGCTACTATACGAGTCCGCGTGAAAACAATCGTCGTGAACATGTACACGCACACGCACGGGGGTTATACGGGAACGCGCGCGGCTTCACCGATGTCACGGGACGTAGGGAAAAAAAATCGATAAACAATACTGATTATTGATTTTGGCAGTGCCGATGACGCGGCGGCCGCCACTACCGCAGTCGCGCACTATATGTGCACGCGCCGCTACCACGTTATATCCGCACGCCGCACGCGCCTCACTCAAAGGGATGAATGGCAGTGTGGCGATCGGCGACTGAGCTTATTACCAAAAAACCCAACCTCTTTGGAAAGTCGGTGGAAAATATAACGACGGTGATCCCGTCGTCGTCGCCGTTGTTACCACCATAGTGTATTCCCGCATTTATATATCTGGATATTATTCATAATATTAGGAGAAATTGTGGAAGTGTGGAACGGTAACGGGAAATATTTGAATTTTGAAAGCATGTAGTCTCACATATAGTAATTAACAATATACAAATGACTAATTTACTAAGATGTTACCTTTTCAAATTATATATTTCTAGATAGATAGATTATATATTATATAGATAGATCTATATAATATAATATATCGATACATCCAACGAAAAAGTTAGTAACTCAATTTTTTTCGTTTTTGAGTTACAACTTTTAACACTGCATTCTGATAAAGGATTTTTTTTCTTTATCGACCACGAAAATGATTGCATTTCCATCTATCCCAAAGAAAAAGAAATAGAAAATAAAATAAATTTTGAATTTTATTTTGCATTTCCTGAACAATTGACAAAATGGAGTTACTACCTTTTTCGTTGGATGTATCGATATAATATAGGTGATTTATTTTTATTTATACAACTGAAATTGTTCAGCAAATACGAGCTCTATTACTATATTTATTCAAGGATAAAAGACTAAACCATAAAGAGAACTTAAGGAATTATCCTCTTTAAGATCGTTAAAATGTTTACTAATCCAAAAATTACCTGCATTATACTGTTCAGTGCTCATATTATACTTTTAAATATTGTGCTTTTTTTCTGTATAATATATGAAGGTTTAAGAGATTTGAGAACTCCATTAATGTTATGAGTTACCTATTATTTATTTGATTTTGATTTTTGATTTTTGATTTTTGACTATTTTTCATTATAGTTGAATAATTTTCTAAATATAATAGTATAAAATATAAATATATATTGCCTCTCCTTAATTCCTTATTACTTTTTTATAAGTTATGTTTTATATTTTGTTGTTTATTGTTAGATGTTGCAATTTGTTTCACTACGTTTTAATTTTCTAGCAAGCTTGAGCAGTAATAATTATGTAATAATATGTTTTATAGTAGAAATATTGAAAAGCTAAATGGGTATGTACTATTTAGGGGCACTATAACTCATACGAAAATAAAAAAGTTATTTAAAATTTAATTAATTAATTTGTTCATTTTTTATTCATATTCTTCGTGGTATTCACTGAAGATTACTACAGCTAAGTATTGCCCAAAAAGGGCACTACAACCAAAAAGTTTGGGAACCACTGCGATACATTATAGCTTTTTACTATGGCGTAGATTTAATTGCTCTAAAAAACAAGAAAAATATCTTAAAAACACAATTTAATGCTCTTAAAATATTAAAAAATGTCATAAAAAATGCCCTAATTTTTTTTTTTAAACATAAATTTAAAATTTAAAATAATAGTTGAACTTGGTTGATTTTGAAAATTAATAATATTACAAATAATAAATAACACTATTTATCATCGATATCAATGATATAATAAAATGTTGTACCTATTAAAAGAAAAGTACAAAAATAAAGTGTAGTTACCCTGTCATAAATTTAATTTATCAGATCATATAGTGCAGATGCTACTGATATAGGTTGCTATATATATTATTAAGATAAAATGAAAAAAATAATTTATATATAATAATTTTTTAGGATGGTGGGTGGGGGTAAGTTAATTTAATCAAAATGTTTATCAATTTTTATTAAGTATTCGAAAAATGCCCCAAAAAATGCAAAATTAAAGTTTATAAAAGTTTTAAGTTTTAAATTGATGTATGAAAAGCTTAGAAAGTAATGTTTTAAGACATTAAGAAAAAAATGTATTTTGCATTTTAATTCGCGCCCTACTTATTATCATATGATCTAGGTGACTATAGGTCTAAGATCTGACATAACATCGGTAACCTTTTGTACACAGATTTCTTATTAGTGTTATTCTTCTCTATAATTTTCAATTTGAAATGTACATTACATTATATTATTATAAGTACCACCTTATGTTTTATAATTTGGTACTTTAGTCTCACTGGCTTTCATAGTTGTGTATACTTCTCAAGTATCTTTTTATAATTATTTTACTTTGTCTGATCACATCTTATAATGGTTATAAATTATAATTTTACGTAATATATATACTGATATAAAATAAATTTTTTAAATAAATTTATAGGACCGTTTAAAATGATTGAACGGCTTAAAAAATGTAATCAATTTATAAAAACTTCAAATTATATCAAATAAAAATAAATAAAACTGTAATTGGATTTTATTTTGTAAATCATACAAATTTACCTGGTCTCTGAAGCAACTAAGCACGCCGACCACAATTATCCATAAAAGACTAATAAATTTCATGTTCTATATACATATATAACACCAAAAACTGTTTTCGACCCTTTGACATGCGATTGGTGCCAGGCAGGTAGCATAGCATGTCGTTAGAGGGGAAAAGAGGATGTAAAACTGTTAATCAATAACTTTAACAATCAATATAACGGTAAAAGCATTATTTTAATTTTATTTAAATATATTCCAAATAATAAATAAATTGATGGTGTAGAAGGCGTAAACTGGACACTTCCATTATTCCTTAAAAATGTCGTAGCCCTTCCAAAAAAAATTCTTAATTATGCCACTAACTCAGTTGCACAAAACAAATTTTATACTTTTCTAATGAATATAGTTTATAGAATACAGATATAATAAATTTAACCAGAAAAAAGTGGGCAATCACTGATTCCGGATGTTCCTTCTTCGCCTCATCGGTCCAAGGAATATTATTGTATTAGATTCAGGGCTTAAAGTGGGAAAAAATTCCAGGGGGAACTAATGTCTTCATATAGTTTTAAGCGTTCCGTATAATTTATATATATTATATATTTTTATGTATAATATCTAATGCATATAGTATATATAATGTATAAACAGTGATTGTGTAATATACTCATCTCACTTTTAATCCTGAATAATATTCAAATTTGTAATTTATTTCATGAAAAATAACACAAAAATACCATTAAGTAACAACAGAACCATATAACATAATATTATATTATGTTATCACTTATCGGCTAGTCGGATACCTATTAATCACAGTATAAACTATAGCTGTTTACAATAACCGATTTATTCTCAATAGAATTATAAATTATATTAATTAATGTTTATTTATAATTGGAGCGTTCTGGCTCCAAGCGGAATCTAGAGTGTATTGTAACGTGTAATTTGTTAAAGGGGACGCTTTTTAACCACCATTAGAAATAGGGGGACTGAGTCCCCTTGCACCCCCCCCCTCAACCCTTTAAACCCTGATTATATTATAATTGCGATTTTAATGCAATGATATTAATGAAACATATCTAAAAAAAATATTTAATAGATAAAATTCTATACTGAAGTCTGAAAGCATACCTAATTTGAGATTTTCAGAACATATCTAGTATCCAAAAAATCTTCAAACTTTTAAAAGCACAAAAATAAAACATCTTAACTGAGTTATGTAATACATTACCTATGCTTATATTAAATTTTCAAACCGTAAAACCCAAAATTACAAAACTATATTGAACACTATTGAGAAAAAAATTATATTTTTAGAATGATTTCAAAGTTTTTTATTTAGACATAAAATTAATGTAACAATTCCATAAAAATTACCATATGTAGAATACCTATGTCTATATTAGGAAAAAATTTCTGGTCTTTAAAACTGCAAGAGTTATCATAAAGTATTTAAAATCTAGTTTGTCAAATTTGCAGTTTTTTATTTGTATGAAAACATTTTTTCGGGTAGAAATAATTGTCCGATTACCACAAGTAGGTATGCTTTTGGTAGAAAATCGCGTCTAGTTGGTACTTTATTAAGCTTATTTTTCGAATTTCTTAAGTTTTTTCCTAGGAAAAGAAAAACTACCAAAAAATGGCAAAAAATCGGCAAAATTACGATTTTTGTAATTTTTAATCTTTAATTTCTTGATAACTAATTATGTTTTCATTGTAGGAACTTGAAAATATTTTTGAGTATTAATATAGGTAATATACAAGTGTGGAAAAATTTTGGAACAAATTAATTGATTATTTGGCCTAACCAGGGCTTAAAGTGGGAAAAAATTCCAGGGGGGACTAATGTCTCCATATAGTTTTAAGCGTTCCATATATAATTTTATGTCTCCAGAACGTTTTGTAACGTGTAATTTGTTAAAGGGGACGCTTTTAAACCACCATTAGAGGTAGGGGGACTGAGTCCCCTTACGTCCCCCCCACTTTAACCCCTGGGCCTAACAAAGATCTATGAACATTTTTACAAAAAAAATTAATATTACCTACAATTTTGGGTATATTGGTTTGAAAATTGTATAGAAGCCTAATAATATACTATTTAATCTTTTTACAAAATATTTTAATATCGTGACTGACAATTTTTTTTTAGGCTTTTTATTAATTTTTTTTCTGATCTATGGAAACATTTTTTCGGGTAAAAATAATGGTCCAATGACTACAAATAAAGTACCCTTTCCGTACCGAATTTCATCTAGTTGGTACTTTATTTAGTTTATTTTTTGAATATATATATACTATGTGTAATTTACACTCGTGGTAAAATCTTGGAATGGATTTTCAGTATAATATATATTAATATATTGAGATTTGCTTACAATCGTATTTTCTAATGCAATAAATTGCATTCAAATCTTAATAATTATAATAAACCACTAATTTTTCCGAGGACCGAAGGGATGAAGGAGGAACATCCTTTATTGACGTTACCACTTGTCTTTTTTCAAAGTAAAACTTTTGAGAAATTTAAAAAATGAGCTAGATAAAGTACCAAGTAGATGAAATTCTCTACTGAAGAATTACCTTAATTGTGATAATCTGACCAGTATTTTACCCCAAAAAGTGCTGAAAGACATTAAAATTAAAAAAATTAAAAAGCCTCCATTGTAAAACCAATATACATTCCTCGCTTCGCTCATAATCTAAAAGTATAATAACTTATAAGTAGGTCTATGCAATTTCCTAATGCATACTTATGCATTATAATTTAATATTTTACTTTTATATTTATAGATATATTATATAATAATAAATATACTTTTTATAATTATTAGGCAATTATTAATTTTAAATAGTTAAATGTTCATAAACAGATTTTGCTTCCGCGCGATGAGACTCGCACGCACTTTAAACAAAATATACGTAATAGATACATTAGATACCTTCTAGAGTACTAGACTACTACTGATATTGATTTTTAAAAAATTGATTTGTAGTAAAGTTATCATTATAACTTTTATTAGATATACCTACTCTATTTGGCTATTACGCGGTTTCGATAGCTATAAATGCTATATTACTCATATTATAATTTTTATGGTATGCTATTAATATTTATGTTTTATATGTAAAATGTATTATGTTTTACATTATTTTTTTCTAATATATATAGAATATTATAGATACAATTAAATTTAATACAAAATATATACATATATATATATAGGAATACTTTAATAAATTATTATATACGTAGGTATATATTGTATTATATAAATACATAAATATATAGTAATTAATTACTTTATAGGTACTTATACTGGCTATACTTACCCACTAATTACTATATGAATAAAAATATATTATAATATTATATATTCAGTAAATTTAATACTGATACCTATGTCAAATGTACGAAGTTCGTGGTGTGATCAATAAATACACGGATTACACTATCTAAGTTTCTTATCAATAAATATAGAAAACACCGATAATTCTATTCGATAAAATAACTTTTAATGAGAGTATAATGCCGTTAATTTGAAATCAATAAGATAATTTATTTTTATTTCTTGGCCTTTTTACGTAATCATGTTTTAGTCGTTTGGTGTGAATTTCATCATGAACGTAAAAGAAGAACAATGTATGTGCGTAAAATTATGTTTAACTAGGAAAAAAATCTAGTACATTTAATCTTATACAGCAAGCTCTTGAAGATGATGCTATAGCTCAAACAATGTTCTTTCAGTGGTTTAAGCATATTAAGGAAGATAAAAAATATTTGTTAAAGATAATGAATGACCCGATAGACTATGTTCCTCTAAAACAAGCAAAATCTTGGTTGTGTTCCCGAAATAATTTTATTTTGATGTACTGAAAAGATTATATAGAAATATTAAAAAAAGACCAGAAACTGGAAAAAAGTTCTTGAATGCTATATCATGAATCATAATAAAGCCCAGGCTCACAGGTCATTCTCTAATTCTTAGCAAAAAATAAAATTCTATTAGTTCCACAACCACCTTACTCACCTGAATTGGCTCTATGCGATTTTTGTTTGTTTTTCAAGTTAATATTATTATGTAAAGGACGTCGTTTTTGAACAATTAATGATATTATACAAAATTTGGAAATTGTCCTTAAGGATATTCCCCTTAGTGTTTACCAGGAATGGTTTTAAAGGTGGGAAAGAATATTGCAGCGGTGTATTGATTCTCAGGGGGATTACTTTGAAGGTGAAAATGTGTACTTAGAATAATATTGTATTAATATAAAAAAGTTATATTTAAAAAATCCAGGTACTTGTTGATCATATCTCGTATACCTATTACATATTGTATACTAATTGATAAATCAGTTTTTTACTAGATTTTACTATTTAATTATTTATTACTTATTATACTTATATTCATAGTATATTATTAAGGGAGGTCATGTGCATGCTCAAGGGTACGTCCCTGAGGATGTTCCAGTATTTCTTCTCTGTGTCTGTCCGTCTCAATAATTTTCTAGTAAAGAATTACAGAAAAAAGAAGAGTATGTTGAATGTATGGTACTTAATTGGTATTTATTGATATAGGTATACATATAAACTCTAACCATACAAATTATTTATTATATTATTAAATATAAATATAAATAATCATAAACATACCTACAAGTTACAACCAAACAGTGGCGCCGAGTACGGGATTCTGATATGGTCATGGCTAGACCATAATTTCTTTTCTTTTTTTTTTTTATTGGGGGATTAAAATAATTTTATTTTATTGATTTAGTAAAGAATTATTTATAAATTTGACAAAATCGTTAAAATTATCATGTAATATAATATGGATGTTGGTTAAAACTTGTGTATTTTATTACATTGACTAGACTATTTAAAAACAAATTCGGCGCCACTGCAATCAACAACTACAGTATGATGTAAGTACTTAAATCCATACAATTTATATTGAATATTCTATATTGACTGCGGAATTAGATAGGTATACCTAACCTAACCTATTTACTTTATCAGGTACTATTATATATAATATTCAATATTAATAAATTATAATCCATATTATGTGACTTTAACCTATTTACCTAATATTTAATACATATATAAAATATTTAAACTAATATAATTAATCATCATCATTTATTTCTATAGTTTATGATAATATAATATTATGAAACTATATAAATTCATGATACATAATGGGGATATTTTCATTTTGCAAGCCCCGTATGTTAGTAGGTAGGTATAAGCATGTTGTATATTGTATAATATTATTAAATGATCAATTGTAATTCGCAAACACAGCAATAGCCAATAATTAAATATGCCAAAGCCTATACCTAGTAAATCATTAATTAAACATCATAACCAGGTTTATAGTTCTAAAAAATACATAAATTTTCACAAAACATATCGAATAAAATATTGAACAAAATGCAATTTTGCATATAAATTCCTTACACCTTGAACGGGATTTTAATTTGAATAGTTATTTAAATATAATAGTTTCGTATCATGGTTGGATCTTGGTTGTTCTTTATTTGGGTTCGATTCAATATGGAGCATGTGTTAGGACATGTTTTAAGTTTAGCCATTTAGTTAATTATATTTAATCATTCATAATATTAATCATTGACTAAAATTAATGTACTCGTATAATAATTAATAACACAACAAAATTAACTCGTTATAAAAAAAGGTTTAATGTAGTATAAATATAAGTCATGTAAGTATGATGTGACTTAACGTAAAAGAAGTTACCATTGTATATGATATAAAATATGTAATACAATATAAATTATAATAAGTACTATTACTATATTGTAAATAATAATATACTATAAAAAGTTTATTTACCTTTTTTAAATCCATAGTAATTGTTAACTGAATAACTGATAACTGATTAATATTTAAAAACTAAAAAGTAAAATATAATTTAAAAAGAAAATACTTTACTTTACCAATAAAAGTATACAAAGTTAACAAGTAACAAATTAACAAAATAATAACAAATAATAGAAACTTAATATTAGATTCTGAGCGGAGTGAGAAATGTATTGATTCTAAAAAGATGTTTTTTTTTTTATATGTATGAAAACATGTTTTCGGGTAGAAATAATGGTCCGATTATCACGCATAGCATATTCTTTGCTTGCAAATGTTGTTTACTTGGTACTTTATTAAGCTCATTTTTCGAATTTCCCAAAAGTTTTTCCTTAAGAAGCGGAAAATTGGCAATTTTTTATACACTTTTTATTACATATTTTTTTTCGTGATTCCTTATTAAGTTTTAATAGTAGGGACTTGAAAATATTTTTGAGTACTAACATAGGTTATTTACAAACGTGGTAAAATTTTGGAACGGAACAGTTAATTATTTGGAAAAATATAGAGCTTTGAACGTTTTCCCAAAAAAATTAATATTATCTACAATTTTGGGATTATCTGTTTGAAAATTTTAAAGAAGTCCAATACTATATTACTTAATCCTTTTACAAAATATTTTGAAAATCTAAACAGGTAAATTTTTTTTATAGGACTTTTATTTTTTTTTTCTGATCTATGAAAACATTTTTTTGGGTAGAAATAATGGTCCGATTACCACACAAAGGGAACCTTTCTATACCAGATTTCATCTAGTTGGTACTTTATTAAGTTCATTTTTTGAATTTCCTAAAAGTTTTTCCTTTAGAAGCGGAAAATCGGCAATTTGTATAGGCTTTTTTTTGATAGATGAAAACCATTTTTCGGGTAAAAATAATGGTCCAATTACCGCAAATAGGGTACCTTCTCTATAGCGAATTTAATTTAGTTGGTACTTTTTTTTAGTTCAATTTTTGAATTTCCTATTAGTTTTTCCTTGAAAAGGAATGATATTTCCTTGAATATTGATCGTAGAGATTCGAAATTTATTTTGCATATTTACATATGTAATTTATATTCGTGGTAAATTTTGAAATGGATTATCAGTATAATATAATGTAATATCATTACATTCAAATCTTAATAATTATAATGAAACACTAATTTCTCCGAGGACCGAAGGGACGAAGGAGGAACGTCCACAATCGGCCTTCCCACTTTTTTTTTACATAGTGATTTGTGGTTGGTATAAAACTTCATGGTTGTTTTTCCAAAAATCACTATTATAACAACATTATGTTTTATTGTATCCAAAATAAATATAAAACTAAAACTAGAAAACTGTTTTGTAACGTTAAATAAAACTGTAGTTGACGCGACTAAGTTTAGTTATTATTCTAATTTAATCAATTATAATAATGTTATTTGTTTATAATTTCATAAATAATGACACTAAAGTTATGCAATTTTTACTGAGTAAACAGTGTAATTTTATGATTTTATCGAAAAAACACATGATGTTTAAATACTATTTAATATAATATAATTGTTATTTGTTGAAAATAACATTTCGAATTTGGTGTTCAACCCGAAAACGTATTTTCACTACGCGTTATTGGTTTTCGCTTATTCGTTGTAAAGCGAATTATATTTTAATATTTATAGTTGATTATCGTATAATTTCTAGTTATATTATCTACTCAAGTTAAGATTATTAAATTCGTAAAATGTTATTACCTATCAGGGACGGATCTAGCAGGGGGGCGAGGGGTCGTGGCCTCCTCCAGAAATTCTGTGAAGAATATTAAATTTAGTGTGTACACTGTACACGCGTTAAAAATGCACATTGTACAAATGCTTCAATTATGATTTTTCCAAGACTTATTAATAACAGTATCGTTGTAATATTTAGAATAGATAGGAACAGCTGCTATTTCACAAATAATTTAATCAAATTTTGACTAAGATTAAAACTAAATCTAAAAGTAATGTTTATTCTGTTTCTATTGGATATTAAGGATAAGACAATAGTTCTGTATATTAAACACATTATTCTGAATAAATGTAATTATTTCATTTTTCCATTTATTATAGTCATTCATCACTTTCAGTGTATTGAGTTTAAAAATTGAATTTTAATATTTGTTATACTTTCATAATATATGAAGTAATGTATAATTTATCGTAGTTTAAACAATTGGCCCTCCCCAAACCTTAACTCTGGATCCGTGCCTGTTAACTATCTATTTTCCGGTTTGGTGTTTATTATGAGTAAAATTATATCATTGTAATTTTACTAATTTAATCTAATACGTATATCGAAGTTCAAAAGTTACATTTAATATTCAAACTGTTCGTTGCTTACTTTACTTTGTCTTTACTTGATCTTTTACACACAACAGATATATTATGTTGTATGAACAAATTCATATAACAAAACAAAATTTGTAGTTAAAACATTTCGATAAAACATATTGAATTATTTTATCGTTGGGTTCATCATATTGGCTTTTCACTTAATTTAAGTAAATGTTATTTACCAGGAAGCATACTCCTCTTCTTCACTCTTACTCTCTAGAGTCTAGACAGTACTGTGTTAGAAGTTTTAACTTAGAATGTGTATTCTTAGTTATGAACTTAGGATTTATTAACTTATTATTATGATTCCATTTGACTCCCTCGATATCCTTCGACGTTCATATCAACATAATAGTTGGTAAAGTCTTAAAAGTTTTAGGATTTTTAAAGCGTCATACATGATAACTCTATAATTCGATCCGCCCATAATATATATTATGGGATATCCCTATTCTTGTTTCCTGACGAGTTGACACTGACATTTCTTTTATCAGTGCACTCCTTAATGGTTTAATTGATGCCTCAGACCTTTTGTTCTCCTTTCTGTATTGTTTCGTGTTCTATCCTATCTCACTAGAAACCACTTTCTCTTTTATGTTCCTTCCCATCGTACCTCCTATAATAATAATACTTCTCAACACTTCAGATTGTTTCGCTCCCTTAACAATTCATATAGTTTTTGGTCACATCTATTTCTTACAAAGTAATTTTTATTTTTATTTTTTTTTTTACTTTTCATATGGATATTCAAACCTGTTTTTTAGAAATTATTGTTGTTGTTATTTTTATTTTTTATTTATTTTTTCTATTACTTTATTCTTTTTGTTCATCGCTATAAATTATATGTCATGTGTATTACTTTTGTAAATTGCTATTTAACTTAAATTACAATTCAATACAATATAATATAGTTTGGTAGTCACGGGCGAACTTCAAAATTAGGTAGAAATAATCTATTGTTGACTATTTCAACCAATTGTTTTTTTCATGCGCGTAGTGAGAATTTTGATATTTTTCTAAATAGAGTTGTCAAACAATATATTTTGTTTAGATTTTAATCAACAGATGTTAATGTTAACGGTTAAAAATGAATAAACAACGTCTTTAAGCCAAAAAATTATTTTTGAAATATATTTTTCTAGATAATTACGCGGCATAATAACATTCATCCGTTGATAGCCGTCTATTAGGTATTCTATTAAGTATAAAATCATAAATTATTTTAGTATTAATTAATAATACGATCAATATTAAGTGATATTTATGTTTAGTAGATAAATTGATAGGTATTCGATAGGCTTGTACGTTTTAGATTAGTTTTTGATGATATTATTGAAAATTTGAAAGTAAGAAAACAATGAGTGATGGAGAAAGCGATAAGTATTGTACAATTCGCTTATGAGTACATCGTCCTGTACGTGTATGTGGGTAGCACTGAGTACTGACACGGCAGACTCTCTATAATTTAAACCCCTCTTGAGGTTGGATATCTATTTCTCCAACTAATTGCTCTAATATTAAATAAAATAAAATCAGTGACATTGGGTCTCCCTGTCTCAACTCAAATTTGACCGGTAAAGGTCCAACGATCAATAGCCACTTGCGCAAATAGGAGGGGGCGCTTAGCTACTCAAAAGTAGTTTCAGCCGCTCAAAAAAGTTTAATCATTTAATAGGCATAATATGTATTTGTTAATAAACTATATAATATCATTAGTGACATAATATCACATGTTTTAATTTTTGGATTATGCTATTTTCTTATGTTTTATAGAAGTATTAGACTATATAAAAAAATATATTAGAAAAGGAAGGATGTGAAGGTATTTTCTTTTTTTTTCTGTTAAAATACAATATATGTCATCAATAATCATATATAATTAGTTGTATATATAAGCCAAAATCATGATTTAATTATTATTTCAATAACGTTATTAGAAGCTGAATGAATCAAATTTGTAGAAGTTGAAAGTTCTAAACTATCAAAGCGTCAAAACTTTGGGTGTGGATGGTATTAACTATTTAATGTTTCGTCGATATAATTTTGATCGTTCGACGTTTATTAAATTATAACTTTTTTTGAAATAAGATAGTATTGAAAAACTCGTTTTTCTTTTTTTACTCATTATTATCATTAATATCATTAATGTCTAGAAAAAAAAAAAATTTTATAATAGTGGTCGTAGTGGAACACTATGTGGTTATATTATTTTGATCGATAGATATTTATAAATGAGTTTGTGAACAATTTTTTTATAGGAAAAATAATTAAATGTTCATGTAAAGACAACAACGACCTACAATTTACATAGACAAAATTTTAACTGGCACAACTGCAGTAGTGAAGGACGAAGATAAGGGGGAGTGAAAAAAGGAAAAATAATGAATTGGAAAGTATTTTCGATAACGTATTAAATATAATCAGGAGTCAATGTTACAATGAGCTAGATATGCGTGGCGAAGCCAGGACTAAATTATACGCATGTGGCATGGTCATGGACGACAATCCACTTGGTAAGAGACCAGGGGCATCATTTAGGGGATTAAGGAGTGTAAGATTGCAACCCTTTTTTTCAAGTAGAACCTAATTGGCCAGCTGAAATAATTCACTATTATTTGTATATACATATTTCTATATGGCCTTCTTGAAACTTCGTACATCCGAAAAAAACTGAAATAACGTCCCTGTATAAGACCGATGGGGAGTCTCCGTTTGAGGTGGAAAGATGTAATAAAAATAGACTTAGAAGCATTGAATGGAGGTCTGGATTGGAAATTGGCGGATAATAAGTGAAAGGTTGGATAATTGGATGTGTGACGGGATAGTCTTGATGGTCGATGGACCCGAAGAAGAATAAATATTGAGGTATTATTATTATTATTATAAATTTATAAGCATTATAAGTATTATTTATTTATTTATTTATACTAATAGCCTTAATAATATTGAGTAGTGAGCCTATAATATAATAAGGTACCTATTGTTATATTTAGGCGCAGTTTGGGTTTTATATTTGGGATGAGCTAAAATTATAATAGATTCGTGGGAAGTATACATCTATACACACATATTTAATATCCTCTCCCGTGAGAAAATCCTAAATTCGTCACTGTGTAGGTATATTGTTTAGAGGTAGTATAACTCAAAATAGTCAAACTCAATGGGCAATGGTAATAAACTAATAACTAATAAGAATGCGACATCGTTTATTATTTATTCACTATTTAAATATATAATTATTATTTCACTAAAAAAAATTATATATAGCACAGGCAGTGACGTATTTAGCAATTTTTTTGGAGGGTGTCTAGACAATATTCTTTACCCTGAAAATATAATTATATAGTTTGATCATAGAATCTTTTTAAGTTTCACCCCTTCACATTAATATTTTTATTTTTATTATTGTCAATAATATATCACGTTTTACATTTTTACGATTTGAAATTGGTAAGCTACATATTTATTATAGAAAAATAAAAAATTAAAAAATAGTGGCTGTTTTAACTTCCAGGACACCTCCTAAATACGCCATTGAGCACAGGAACATGACATTTTTTTAAACAAATAAATATATGGCCATATAGGTAATACCAAATGTTGACTATATTTTTAAATACAGTGATAAACTGGTAACTATATACTATAATATATACATATATATATATATATATATATATAGTAATACTATTATGACTTGAAAGTAATTTTATTTTTCATTTTAAAATTTTAAAGCTATTATTAGGTGTATGCACATAATTAAGAAATGTTTCGTTAAATCATTTCGTTTTGGTTTTTGCGATGTTACATATTTGTTACGAGATTTTGATTTAAGTATGTTTATTAAAAACTCGCCGCCTTTATATCTATCTAATAAAATTTACCTAAAATTGCCTTGGTTCGATATTTTTTGAGATTTCTTTAAATTTGTATGCACATGGAATTCTATAAAAACATATTTTGTCATTGTCGTCATGTCAGCAATTCCACAAGCCAAAAATTAACTGACAATTAAATATATAATAATAAAGCTCAGGGAATCAATCCCCCTCATCCTCCCCTTAATTACGCCACTGGAAATGTTTATAAGTTATAATTTAAGTATAATTCACAAATTAAGATGGACTAAATAATTTAAGTTTATACATAATATAATATTATATTCGTAACTTCGTAAGTTATTATGCCTTGTATTATAGAGATTAAAATTGAATATGAACACTGTGTAAAGTATAAACTATAAATAATATTAAACATTTTAAATATTAAATTATTAATATCTATATTAATAAGGCTTATGAAATTTAAAATATAGGTATTAATGTATCAAATATTATAAATAAAACATATGTTTTTAATTGCAAAATTTTAAAAGCGCATGCGCCTTATCACTGCATTCTTATCATTGTTAGTAATTTAATTAATAAGTTTAGACTGTTTAGTGTTTAAAGCCCTTAGCTTAACATATAACATACTTATTAATATTTTGTTGAATTGTTTTGTTAGGTAGTTGTGTTTTTGTACCTTTCAGTATTTACTTTTACTAACATTTTACATTAGGCAATTGTGTTACTGTATTAGTGTCTTTAGTGATTTATGAATATTACTAATAATATAATGGCACAAAATATTTTTGTATGTTTTTAGAATATTTTAGTTTTATTATTTATTTAAAACTTCTATTGGTCAGTAAAGAGTGGTAAAGTATGTGTGTGTTGATAATGAATATATAAGTGATAAGTCTTTTGAACAAAAAAATAAAGGAGCAATGGCTGACTGTGAATTACGGCAGAGGAAGAAGGAAGAAGATGGAGTTAATAGACTCCAAGAAGATAATAAAGAAATCAAATTGGTTGGACAGGATCAGGTTCAAACAGAAAATAAACAAGAGCCTGTAAGATACTCTATTATTAAATTGTATTATAATATATTAGGTATATTTTTCTAATTAGTATAACTATTAAAACTATGATTGGAATAAACATTATAAAGTTTATATGTATATATATATATATGTCGACATATACCTAGTTACATTTCCTGAATTGCAAAATTTCAGTTTTTGTTAGGCTAGGTAATAATGTTTGTTCATTAAAGTCATTAGTAAGTTTATATAATTAATTAATTAATGTAAGTAGATAAATACATATGAAATGGCTATTTATTTTTGAATCTTGATAAAATGTTATATAATGATTTTTTATAATTTAGAAATATTTGTAAAATGCTGAATACTTAGCAGTGCTGTAGACAGAAATTGTATTTGGTAGGGGGTTCAAAATTACATTAATTTAATTAAAAAAGTGTTATTATCATAGTACTTTAACAAACAGCTTATTATAACAGTACCTATTTTTATTTACTCTATGGCCCTGATAATAATAAATATAGAAATATATACTTTTTACAAAACTAAATAAATAGGTACATATTCTCCTTTAAAATCTTAAAATTAGCTGAAAACTAAATATTTTATTTAGTCTGTTATAAGTATTGAAGTATGCTACATAGTATGACTTTTCAATAAATTGAATAATATTTTTAAACAAATAAAGGTGACAAATAATAGTATATTTAAATATATTAATAATTATTCCGAAATAAGTATTTAGTATCTACCTATAAAATAGTAAAACAAAATATTTTGATTTATTGCTATTTTCAATTAGACTAAATTGGTTTGTTAACTTAACATTATAATTAATTATTTTACTTTTAAATATTTTTACATTTCGTAGAAATCAAAATAATAATATGCTAGTTTTATTTCATTGTTTAGTATACCATTTTTCAGATCAACGATTGTATTCAGTCATGTGTTACGATAAATACTATGCCGCCTATGGTTAGACGTTACAGGCCTGTTCATAAGATATATAATGCTTATCAAAATTTACGAAAATTAAAAGGTCCTAAACATTGGTATGCAGGCTCAAATTATTTTCGAACCAATTATTATCGTAGGTTTAAAGTAAGTCATGTGCTCAAATATTTTTCAATAGACCAGATGTGGCATGATTCTAGAAACAAATTTTAAAGTAATAAAGTATACGGTGATGGTATAAGTTAACTTAATGCTTTTTAAGACTTTTGAATACTTATGTTATTTGTTTCATTGGCTTATATTATTATATTGTATATGCCACTAATTTAATCAAGCTAAATGTATTCATACTTTTTTATTGTGGTTTAAAATATCATAAATTGAATTAAAATTATTTGTTCATTGTTTTAAAAATAATTAGCATATTCATTTTTTCACCATAACATTTGCATGAAAAAAATTACATTAATCAAGTTAGAAGGGGTCAGGCTTGGCTGAGTGGTCTAAACATATGTTTTGGCACTTGTGAATACAAGTTCAACTCTGGGTAGTGACAGGCTTATTGCGCATGGTGCATCTGAACTCTGGAGCAAACCAGTTACAATTACCCAAAAAAGCCCAATCATTTGGTTAATTAATACGTCATATAATAGTTAGCTAAGAACCATCTTCGACCCATGATATGTGATGATTGTTACCAGCCTGCAGGGGCGTATTTAAAAATTATCAATGGGTAGGGGGCACACTAAAAAAATATATTAAAAATAATTTATAATAATTTATTATTATTATGTATACAAATTAAAGGAAACCTGTATAGGTATGGTATTTAATTACTATGCAATATTACAATTGCTAATGTTAAATCCCAAATGATAAAATAATTATATATTTTTATTTTTATAAAAATATGTGATACTGTAACACGGTGAAAAGAAAGCCCGGGCTCTCAGGCCCCTCTTAAATACGCCCTTGTCAACTAGGTAACATATCACGTTGTTGGAAGGAATAAAGATTATGTAATACTGTTAATTAATTAATTTATTAAGTTATATTAACTAATAGTTGTTGTAATTATACAACTACCACAGTAGTTTATACACAAAAGGTTTGAAGATAAAATCCTCTGGAATAAAAAATAAAGTATAGGGAAAGAATAAATCATTTAATTATTATTAATGGTTAAATAATTATAAAAATGTGCTGGATGAAGGGGTAAAGCAACTATAATCTTATGTAAGTGTTAGTTTATACCCTTCCCTAAACATAAATTGTAGGAACACCTATATGTACTACATTACTATGTTTAATTTTATGTATAAAAAAATTGTTTAATATTAATAAATCAATAAAATAATATTTTCTTAATAAATTTTTTTAAATTTTCATATATTTATTTATTCCTTAATAATGGTATATATTTACAAAATAAAATAATCTAACCATACAACTTGGTTTTATAATGTTTTATTTATAATACTAATTAACTGTATAATTTGTATGCAGTATAGAAGAAAATATAAGAAATACATTATTATTTAGGCATATATTTATATTACTACGACATCTTGAAAGCTTAAACATTATCTGATTTAATATTTAAAGTAATAAATTAATATTATATTGTCAATATTGTTTGATTATATTATTATTGTCTTATTCTATATAATATGCATTATTTGTTATAAAAGAAAGAAGATTTTGATTCTGAAGATGATAAGAATATAGATCTTTCAGCAAAAATACCCTCGGGTACTAATAAAATGCCACATATATTAGAAACATTATTAAGTGGAATTTCAGAAAGGTAAACAATTTTAAAATTATTGTATGTAACTTATATTTTAATATTTTATAATGTTGAATAGGTGGAGAAATTGGATAATTAGAGGTATATTTGGTTGGTTAATGATTGGTCTTTTTTGCCTTTTATGTTATGGAGGACCTTTAGCTTTAATGATAGCTGTAAGTATTATATTGCATTTTAGTTATATAATCACTAAGACTATATATACATAAATCAATAGCTTATTTAAAAGGGCTTCATGTTTGGCCTAATAATTTATTTAATTTTTATGCTATACTTAATTGTTGTCAAGGTCTAAAATTTTATAAACTACTTATTAAAATTTTTTTTTTTTTAATGCAACATACTTGTTGTATTTAATTAGAATTTAAAAATACATAATAGTATTTAAAAGATGATTCATATTATTTAATAATAATAAACATATTTATAATTTGGTATTATTTTTTAACCATGAAAAAAAATTAAATACTTATATGAAATCTGAAAAAATAAATTATATTAACTTTAATTTCATTTATATTGATTTAGATTTACTTTAGTAGTAAAATAAAATAAACTATTTTTATACGCATTATATATTTAAACATTATTTCTTCTGTATATTTAGTTATTTCATGTTTTTAAATAACTTGAACTTGAGTAATCATTTTTATTTATATAACTACAAAATACAAATAAGAGACTGAAACAAGAGAAAATCTAGTCTGAGATAACAGAAGTAGGGCGAATTACTAATTTTGTTTATATTATGTCAACTATATGGACAATGCAGAATATCCATATATATATATATATATATAATATGTATATCAAATTCGATTTTTCTTATGGAACAGGGGTGGGAGAGGCAACCACCCTAGATTCAACTCTGGACTAAACTAAAATATTAATATTTTATTTATTTTTTAATTAACTAATGGAGTTAAGTATATTTATCATATTATAATGTGTCATCTTATGTAAACAAGTTTAAACTATTATGTTTAGTATTGATTTAAATATTATTTTAAATATTTTTTAAATATTAAATATTTATAAATAAATAATCGGATTAATAAAAATTAATTCTAGTTTATAAACAAATATTTTATGTTCAAATTTAATATTTTAATAAAATAATTAACAATTATTGCATTATTAAATTGACTACAAATTGAATAAATAATTTTTTAAAAATGGAATAAATTAATAACTTGTAAATTTTAATCTTTATTCCTTAATAAATTAAATGTGGCATAATTTTTAACTTTTTTTTATAAATTAATTACAGGTTTTAGTTGTACAAGTGAAATGTTTTGAAGAGATTATTAACATTGGGTATTCAGTTTATCGAATTCATGGTTTACCCTGGTTCCGTTCTTTATCTTGGTATTTTTTGATGGCTTCTAATTATTTTTTTTATGGTGAAAGTCTTGTGGATATATTTGCAGTTGTTGTTAATAGAACAGTGAGTTTTCAATTATTTTAATTTTGTTTCATTCTTAAAAATTATGATGTATGATTTTAATTTAGGAATATTTAAAAATGCTGATAACTTATCATCGATTTGTCTCATTCAGTCTGTACATTGCTGGTCTAGTGTGGTTTGTTTTATCATTAGTGCGCAAATATTACATGAAACAATTCTCTTTATTTGCTTGGACTCATGTGTGTCTTTTAATTGTTGTCTCTCAAAGTTATTTCATTATTCGAAACATTTTTGAAGGACTAATCTGGTATGTAAAATTGTATTATTTAATAACTATATAAATAAATTATTGTATTTATTTTTATAATAATGATGTACTAATGTGCTAAATATATGCATTTATATTTCTTTATTTGTATCACTTTATTATTATTTTTTATTTCATTTAATAATGTGATACATTTTATGTATATGATATACAATATCAGTAAATTGTTTTATTTACACTTAATGATAGTTAAAATAAATTATTTTAATTTAATAATAAAAAAATAATAACACTTTTACTCATTTTATAAACTCAAAACATCACTTTTAATTACAATTACTTTTTGTTATTAAATTTGAATTACTTAGATTGATTTAATTTTTAGGTTTATTGTGCCTGTGTCAATGATTATACTTAATGATATATGGGCCTATGTTTTTGGATTTTTCTTTGGAAGAACACCACTCATACAAGTATCACCGAAAAAAACATGGGAAGGATTTATTGGGGGTGGTGTAGCTACTGTAATTTGTGGTATTGTGGTGAGTTACTTTACTTTAATTTAAATTATAAATAATTTATAACTAATATTAATATTTATCATAGATTTCATATTTTCTTTGTCAATATCCATACTTTGTTTGTCCAGTTGAATACAGTGAAAAATTTGGTAAAATGATTATTGACTGTGACCCATCACCGTTATACACCCTCCATGAGTATATTCTACCAGATTTCATTGCACGTGCTATAAGTATTGTATGTACTAATTATACGAAAAATTAATCCATTTTTTAAATATTGTGTATTATATATCTTTACAAAATTAAAAATACATATATTTTAAATGTTTTAGTTTGGAATCTCAAACAAAATCACTCTTTATCCTTTTATGATTCACACATTTTGGATGTCTTTGTTCAGTTCTATTATTGGACCATTTGGTGGATTCTTTGCTAGTGGATTTAAACGAGCATTTAAAATAAAGGTACTTGGTTTTTATTAATTTCTTTTTAAATACTTTTTAGTATTTACTTATAAATTTAATTTTAGGATTTTGGTGATGTGATTCCCGGACACGGAGGTATTATGGATCGTTTTGACTGTCAATATCTTATGGCTACATTTGTTAATGTTTATATCTATAGTTTTGTCAGCACGCCTACATTACAAAAAACTGTTCAACAGGTACTCAAAAAATATAATGTTTATTAAAACATGAAATTGTTACAATTGTTATAAACAAATTATCTTTTTAGGTATTTACTTTACGACCTGAAGAACAATTGCAATTATTTTATGTTCTGAAAGGATCATTGGAAAATCGAGGTATACTTAATGTGCAATAATCATAATTGGATATTCAATAATAGCTAACCTTCACATTCCTTCTTTCAAATTCAATAAAATTATTTTAACATTAATATTATAGAAATATCTTTAATTAGCATTATTTTTGACTTGTAT
Source organism: Eriosoma lanigerum (assembly GCA_013282895.1). Taxonomy (NCBI): domain Eukaryota; kingdom Metazoa; phylum Arthropoda; class Insecta; order Hemiptera; family Aphididae; genus Eriosoma; species Eriosoma lanigerum. Next base: position 47,848,745 of record CM023358.1, read on the forward strand.
TTTTTTAAATACATAAGTCAATTAAAAATATTTAACAAAACAAACTTATCTACTTGAATTTCAGATATGTTTACATATAAATTATATTATGTTATTTAGTTTGTTAATTTAAGTTTGTTCGTTATAATTTAGTAGTTTAGTCTATTTATATTAATATATTTATTATTTATATAATTATTGTACAGCTTAGAATATTATGTTATCCATAACCTAGTCTGAATTTTGAGTGTACACATTCCTTTTTTAATGTGTTTGATTTTATCAATTATTCTCTAGGACTTAATTCAAAAGAATCTATGAATCTATTTTATAGTAGATAATGTAGAATGTATTTCTATATAGAAAAAAGTAAGGTTTTGTTAAATCAATTTTACATTTTTGTTAATTTATATTTGTTGGTGTTTTGTACATTTCTGTTAATACTATTTGAGAGAAGGAATAAATGCATTTTATAATATTATATACCTTATTAAAACGATACATACATAGCTATAAAAACAATTTAACAAGTAGTATTAAATATAAGTATGTTTTTGAAAATAACATGTTTGGTTGAGTTTAGAGTTTTTAGTTATTTTTAATATTATAAACAATTATTCTAATTATTAAATTATTGTTGTTTTTAATATAGTATAAATAAACAATGTTTTCTTGGCTAAAATATGAACTGTTGTAATACAAAACTATTAGTACTTATTAATTAATTATAATAATATAATGTGTGAATCTTATTGTTCTTTTAATAATAAAAATATTATAATATTTATTTATTCCTACATATATGTGTCTATTATAAAGTTTTTTTTATCATTTTTAATATTTAGTATATACCTTTTAAATTGATAATGAACCAAAAAAGTAATATTTCAATCTCATACCTTCATGTTTACATGTTTGTTTTGATATTTTAGTTGCTATGGAAATTCCAAGTATCAAAATACTTATTATCAGCTTATATACTTACTAAGCAAGTTTCTCCTTTGAGTTATATAATTTATATTTTATATAATAGTTTAATGTGTTTTAAAGTTATATTCATGTCACTCAAACAAGAACATAAGATGGAAAATGCAATTATTGTGAAGGATCTTGAATTACTGTCACTGATTGGCTTTGATGGTAATCCATTGAATGGACTCATATTACATCCTGATGGTATTCATTTAGTTTATCCACTTGGGACTAATATTACTGCTTATAATTGGTCTTCAAAGGCACAACGATTTTTTGAAGGACACACTAATATTATATCAGCCGTGACAATATCAAAGTCTGGTAAATATGTTGGTTCCGGTCAAGTAAATTACATGGGTTTTAGGGCTCCTATAATTATATGGGATTTTAACACTGGTCTGATAATTACAAAATATGAGTCACACAAAGTGCGGGTTGAATCTGTTGCGTTTTCTTGTTGTGAACATTTTTTAGTTTCTTTGGGTGGTCTTGACGATGGTTCAATTATTGTATATGATATCGAAAAGAAGGAAGTTTTGTGTGGATCGTCTTCAGTGAAGTCTACAGCCGGATACACTACTGTACTTAAGCCAATGCACTTACGTGGTAAATGTTTCATTGTGGCAGGTGACAACATCTTAAGATTGTGGACATTGAACAAAGAGCAAAGAAACATTCAATGGCTCGACACTTCATTCGCTAAGATCAAACGGAAAATACTTTGCTGTGAAATTGATCATTTAGATGAATACGCATACTGTGGTACTAGTACAGGGGACATTATGAAAATTAAATTGAACTTCTCATATGACATATCCGCTGTGATGCCAACTAACTCACCAACTATGGTCGGATGTTTCGCTAAGTATCCAGTCATCAAAAAGCGTCGTAATAGTTCCTCCAGTGTAGAATTATACAGCAAAGGGATTACTTCGTTGTACCTGATCGCAGACGGTACCATAATTGTGGGATCGGGTGACGGTATTGTAGAATTGGTGAAGCAAAATGTACGATCTGGTGACATCAAAGGGAAGAATAAAAACAGCTGTAAATTCGAAACTAGGTTGGCGACGCCTACACACCCATTACTGGTAGTAATCAAATCGGCCAACGTCGATTCCTCCGTAACCAGTATACAGCTGATGAAGAATGTCATACTGGTGGGAACAGTAAACTGTGAACTGTTTACGATCCGGATGGACGACTTTGACGTCACGTGTCTATTTACGTGCCATACATCGGTCGTGTACGATTTGGCGTTCCCATACAATTACAGCAAGGTATTTGCGACCGCCAGCAAGAACGACGTACGCATTTGGTCTGTGATCACGCTCCAGGAATTGCTCCGGATCACTGTCCAAAATTTTACGTGCTCCGGTGTGTTGTTTTCATTTGATGGTTCGCAGATCGTCACATCTTGGAACGACGGCAACATCCGGATATTCACACCGGAAACCGGACGACTACTGTACGCTATAAATAACTGTCACAACAAGGGAGTGTCGGCGATCGCCATGTCTAAGGATGGTAAGAAGTTACTAAGCGGCGGTGGTGAGGGTCAGGTCCGCGTCTGGAAAATAGACAATCTAAATGGCACGTTACAGGCCGTACTCAAAGAGCACAAGGGCCCAGTGAGCTCAATCGATGTACACCAGTTGGGCCACGAGGCAATTACGGCCAGTGCAGACGGAACATGCGTAGTTTGGGATATCGTCCGATTCACACGATTATCGATAATGTTTTCATCTACGATATTCACCAGTGCCAAATACCACCCCAACGGTGTTCAACTCCTCACGTGTGGTACCAACAGGTACATCGGATTTTGGGAAGCTCTCGATGGATCAATGATTCGCGAGATCGAAGGATCTTCTGCGTCAGCTCTTAACTCGCTTGACGTTACACCAAACGGTTTGTATATATACAAAATAAACTGTATTTATTATACATGCGTCGTGCAATACAATAATAGGTACATTATTATTTATTATTTTATTAGTTACCCTACCGATTTATCATTAAATTGATGCACATGCATTTGGTATTCTGAATAATATGAATTTTGAATACATATAAGATTTGTCCAAAAGTCATATGTACGAAATACGAATTACAGATGGTTAAATACACGTTGGTATGTTAATTCATATAAATAATGATAAACTAATAAACGTACCTGTAAATAATAAATATATTTGCAAAATATAAGTGTGTTCTGAATAATAAATAGTAACATAATAATTAATAACCATCCAAAATAGCAAAAACATGGTATGTTAACATTATTTATATTTTATATATTACATTTTTTACACGCACCTTAAAATTTTAAGATTTCATATTTTGTTTCATTTTTGTGTTTCAAAAAGTTTGAAGACCTTTTTGGGGTAGTAGATTTACTCAAATTCCGATTACCACAAATGGAGTATGTTTTCGTTAAATAGCAATTAAATAGAATTAAATTTTATCTAGTTCGTGGTAGTTCATTTAGGTAATTTTTCAAATTTCTCATAATTCTTCTTTGGGAAAAGGAAAGTCGGAAAAATGATTGAAAACCGCCAAAATTCGCGGTATTTATTTTTTTAACAAATTTAAATTTCATTATTTTATCATATTTAATTATTATGTTGCATATCATTTGTTAAATAAACTAAAATAGGCGCAACTATACATCAAAGCACAAGGCGATGCTTGAGCTCCATGTTTTGCAAATTCTGCAAGCCCCCTTTCCTACACAAAGTGTATTTGCCTGTATATATATCAGTGATGGCCTGGGCCCCCCATTGATCTGATACTTAAGTTAATAAACTATACTATATTTTAAGAAAAATATAGGTTTTTATTAATGTTATGTATTTAATATTATTTTGAAAAACTTTGAGCCTCCCTAAAACAAAATCATAGATCCGCCACTGATATATACTTTTACATAGAAAATTAAGTTCAAGGTAATACACACAAAAAAATACAAATACTCAAAAGTATTTCAAATAAAACCAATATAATTTAAAAATATAATATAAATTTAAAAAAAAGTAAAATAAACAATTGAAATTAAACTACGTACGTAACAAAACCAGACAGAAAGTATATTATGGCTTCGTAACTTTCGTATATAATCCATTTAGTTTAGAAAGAATATACCTATTCTATACATTCGCATACATGGCTGACAACGGTTAGAAAAACAACCCCGAGTGGTGGCAGTCTTAAAATGTTATAATCGTGACATAGTACCTACATTTTTATCTTGCTTTTAAGTATAAATCGTCCAAAATTTATACCGCATTCAAAATCCCTTGAGGCCTTGACTATATTTTAATTTAGCAGTTTACACTCTACCAGTGGCACCGACACGTTTTAGAACAGGCAGTTCAATTTGTTTTATTTGATACTCACTCACCCCTAATTTTTCCCGTTATGTAATATTAATATCAAGTTTTCAAACAATATCGGCAAATTTTAAGGGGATATTTTTCTAAGGACCCACTCACTTTTTTTTTAAAGCAGTTTAATTGAATTACCTAAAGTATCTGTTCGGCGCCTACTGCACTCTACAATATTATTAAACAATTTGTTGCATTCTCATTGTCTCTGCCCTCAGTCTTTAGCTCATTTGTGCTCATTTTAGCACACTGTCCACTGATTAGACTGACATGAACGACACATGGTTTAAGTTAAATCAATTATAGCATATATATAATATATATACACATTCATTTTAACATACTATATGTCTATATATATATATATACTAGTGGTGAGAAAAAGAATGTTGAATCCATTAATCCGGATTTCAGATTATATCTGGTAATTTACTTAAATATCTTAAATAAATTATAGAACTATAAGAAATAAAAATAGACATATTATATATGATAAAAAACAAAAATATAAAATCAAAATAACTAATTACCAATCTTAGTTTAACATTTAATTACGTGTTCTATAAGTCTAAAACCCTAAACACCACATGCAACACATTGGTATTGTTGTTTATTGCAGTATTATACAACAATACAAGCATTGGAAATAACGCAATAACATCAAGTTAAATATAAACACAAAATGGTAAACAATTCATAAATGTTTAATATACATAAATAGAATTATATATAAATATTACATATATGGAAGATAATAGAAAATTAGAAAATAATAGCAACTATAACCGTATGTAAATTTAATCGGATTCAATCCGCTAATTCGGATTTCGGATTCAATCCGCCAATTCGGATTTCGGATTAAATCCGTGTTATCTGGATTAAACGGATCTTAACCTTTATTTCAATCCGGTTCAATCCGGATTGGTAATCCGAATACGGATTGATCCGGATTTGATGCTCAGCACTAATATATACCCTTACCCTACTATAATATACTTACCCAATACTTATCACGTCATTAATTTAAATTTATTATTTACCATTTAACTGTTTGAACATCTAAATAATAATAATAATACTATATATTAATACACACCCTTGCACATTGGGTGGGTGAATTAATTTTTACAGGGAAATATATCGTGACCGGAAGTTCGGATCAGATGGTCAAGGTTTGGCTCTACGACGAGGGAGTGCCCACGCACGTCGGAGTGGGTCACGCGGGCGTCGTAACTAACGTGAAAGTAAGCCCGGACGGACGGTCAGTGATAAGTACGAGCGCGGACGGCGGCATATTCTTGTGGCGTTTCCCGCATGCCGCCGACATCGCGCCACCAAGCAGTGGGACGAACAGCCTGGGCGGCGGTAGTGCGTGTAGCCTACGCGAACAGCAGACGAATCGTTCGAGGCTGCTGTCGCTGAAGAAAACGATGCCGGCCCGCAAAGAGAACATCAATAATATATCCAAAACCCAAAAAGTCCGAACGGCGGAGGATGGCGTGCGAGTAACGGCGACGACCTGTGACGGTCAAATCAATGCGGCTGTCGACGGATCGGTCAAGTGCTTGTGCCGATGTGGGACCACGTGCACTTGCTGCGACAGAAACAGCGGTGACACGCGTAAATCATTCACTCGGTAACCTGACGTACCAATGTAAAAAATATCGGAATAGGCCGAAATTACATTCCACTGATTCGGGTTAAGACAATTTACATATAGAATGAAATGAAAATTCATGGAAATCGAAACAAAATAAATTGAGGGCAACATGACGAAATGACAACTTTATGATTTTGCGCCGATTTGAAATAATTCTTTAGGTTCATAATATTATAATAGTCATTATTTATATAGTTAGATTTTAGATTAATTTATTTAATAATTATAAATATGAATTGATTGTGGATGTATCATGTATCAGTAGCATCTAATTAACGTATATTAAATCTGTCGATCGTTGTAATATGACATATTACCATATAATACATTGCTCAATTCTTATTTGTTATATTACCTTTTTTATGTTCAAAAATTATGTTATATATGAAAATTATGTATGTAAATTCATTTAAATTATTTATATTTACAGGTAATTTTGTGCATATTACGATATTTTTCAAAATCTAAACAAATAAAAAAAAAAAAAGCATTATAAAATATATTATATAGCTATTTAAATATTATTAAATAATAATAGTAGGTATAGTCATAATCTTATTGTTTTTTTATTGTATTGTAAAAGTAGATTAAATTTTATATTATAAATTATAATAATCGACATAAAAATTGTTAAAATATAAAAATTTGTTATTGATTTAATTAATTATATATACATACAAATATATATAATATATATATATATATACAAAGTACATAATTATGTGATGTGGATGTATCGGTTATTTTTATTCTGCTGTTTATGATCTTGTGACTTTCAATGTCGTCTGCAACTACTAATAGGTATACAGTCTTCAATGAACCGCTCTGAAAAAAAACAGCAGTTATTTCTTTTTACTTACCTACTATTCATATAATAGTACAATATTTCATAAATAATATAAATACCGCAATATTTGTATTTATTAAAATTACCATATGAGTTTGCTAAACGAAAACATGAGAACTTTAAAAGTGAATCATGTTTTAAAATAATTGCAATCAAATTATTTTTAAAAAAAAGTGGCAAGGTCGATTGTGGACGTTCCTTCTTCGTCCCTTTGGTCCTCGGTGAAATTAGTGGTTTATTATACTTAAAATTTGAATGCAATGATATTGCATTAGAAAATACGATTCTGAGTGAAACTCAATATATTACAATATGCTATACTGATAATCCAATCTAAAATTTTACCACGTGTGTAAATTACGAATGTAAAAATTTAAAATAAATTTCAAGTTCCTACGATCTAAACTTAATTAGTTATCAAGAAATAAAATAATGAAACCGTAATTTTGTTAATTTTCAAGAACTTTTACTATAAAAGCTTATGAAAAAAAATTGTCAGTCACGATTATCAAAATATTTTGTAAAAAGATTAAGTAGTTTACGTTTAAACTTCGATAAAATTTTCAAACCAAAAAAACAAAAATTGTAGGAAATATTAAAAATTTTTGGAAAAAAGCCAAAACTTTATACTTAGTCAGAAAATCGACCATTGGTTACTACATTTTTACTTGTAATAAAGTTCACCTAAGTGAATACTCAAAAAAATTTTCAAGACACTATGATTAAAACTCAATTAGTTATCACGAAATTAAAATATTTAAATTTCAGAAACGTTATTTTGCCGGTTTTCGCCATGTTTTAGTAGTTTTTCTTTTCCCGAGGAAAAGTTTTTGAGAAATTCAAAAAATGAGCTAAATAAAGTACCAACTAGATGTAATTTGCTACCGAAAACATATCCTACTTGTGGTAATCGCACCATTATTTCTACCCGAAAAAGTGTCTTCATACATAAAAAAAAATATCATAATATTCATTTCTACTAAAATTATTCAAATTTTAGAAGCTTATAAAATAAAGTCGCAACTTACGATTTTCAAAATATTTTGTAAAAAGATTAAGTAATGTATGATTAGACTTCGATATAATTTTCAAAGCAATAAATCCAAAATTGCCAGAAATATTTAATATTTTTGGAAAAAGTTAAAAGCTCAATACTTAGTCAGAAATTCAACCAATCGTTTCAAAATTTTTTTTATAATGTAGAATACTTATATTGACACTCAAAAAAAGTTTCAAGTCCTTACGATCGAAACTTAATTAGTTATCACGAAATTAAAAAATTTAAAATAATGAAACCGTTATTTTGCCGATTTTCAGGAATTTTAATTTTAAAAGCCTATAAAAAAAAATTGTCAGTCAAAATTTTCAAAATATTTTCCAAAAAAATTAAGTAGTATATGATTAGACTTCGATAAAATTTTCAAAGAGATAAATCAAAAATTTCCGTAAATATTAAACATTTTTGGAAAAAAGTTCAAAGTTCTATACTGAACCAAATAATCAACCAGTCCGTTCCAAAATTATACTACACTTGTATATTAGTTATATTACCTAAGTTAATACTCAAAAGTCCCTACGATCAAAACTCAATTAGTTATCTTTATCATGAAATGAAAAAATTTAAAATAACAGAAACCGTAATTTTGCCGATTTTTCGCCATTTTTTGGTAGTTTTTCCCCTTCCAAGGTAAAATTTTTGAGAAATTTGAAAAATGAGCTAAATAAAGTACCAACTAGATGCAATTTCTACCGAAAACATACCTTAATTGTGGTAATCGGACCATTATTTCTACCCGAAAAAATGTCTTGATACATAAAAAAAAAAATATATGTAAAACCAATACAAAACAATTATAAAAACAAAAAAAACTAACATAACAAAACCAGATAACTATATATAAACATATCAATTATTAATGATGTTATAAAATAAGAAGTAAAATAAATGCATTGAAGTTGTATATGAAGACGGTACATTGGTATACATTGTATTTGTTTAGGTAGTAATAACTATATAAGAATGCGATAATGGACAAATTATTATTAGTAAAAAATTTAAATACTAAAATAGGTACATAATTTAACTTGGCATATTCTTAAACATAGGTTTAGATAAAACCGTAATATTATTGTAAACTATTATTTTAAAAAATTTTTATTAATTAAAATATTTTATTATTATCTATTATATATTTACCTATTTATATTCTGCATAATTAACCAAAGCAACTTTAAACTATAGTTTATTGTGGTAAATCAATCCGTATATTTAATTTATTATAAGAAAAAAATAAAATATTTGAAAATAAAAACGGTAATAGAAAATTTCATTGTAAGATTGTAAAATTATACATTATATTGCGTTCCATCGTTATTCGGTCAAAAATTGATTTGCTTCTTTTATGTAACACATAACACTTAATTGAAAAATTTATCGATATCATAGAAATAATGGTCCGATTACCACAAATAGGGTATGCTTTCGATTGTAAATTGCGTCTAGTTGGTACTTTATTTAGCTCAATTTTCGAATTTCTCAAAAGTTTTTCTTTGGGAGAAGAAAAACTACCAAAAAATGAAAAATTTACGGGAATCGTAATTCTTACATGTGATTTAAGATTTTAATTCAATTTTGAACGTAGGTACTTGAAATTTTTTTTAATAATTCTCATAGATAATTTACACACGTGGTAAACTTTTGGAACGGATTATCAGTATAGTATATACACTGTACTATATTGTATTTCTGAGATCTAACTAAATTTCGTTTAAATCGTATTTTCGAATGCAATACTATTGCGTTAAAATCTTAATTATAATTAACTTTTAATTTCTCCGAGGACCGAAGGGCCGAAGTAGGAACGTCTAAAATCAACCTTCCTGCTTTTTACAGTTTTCGTTATAAATTATAATACAATATTAATTTAACTCAAAACAAAATGCGTTGTTTACATAGGCGCAAATAAGGGGGGGGCTAGGGGGGGCCCAGCCCCCCTAATTTAATCAAAGCCCCCCCAAAAATTGAGCATAAATACAAATCAATAAATGCGTAAAGAATTCAAATATAATAAAAATAATTTTTTAAATTGATCATCTACTCCTGTAGTTATATATTAGTATATAATAATACTGTAATATACTATCTAATATATGAAATGCGAAATGAAGGTGGCAAAAAATTGTCTGTTAAGACTAAACCAGGAGAATGAAATTAATCTAGATGATCTGAAAGAAGTTGTTAACCGTGAGGTTTATCCAAATTTATTTAAACTTATTAAATTAGCGCTCACAATACCAGTAAGTTCTGCTAATTGTGAGAGATCATTTTCTACGATGCGCAGAATTAAAAATTGGCTGCGTAATTCAATGGCACAAGAAAGATTCACTGAGTTATCAATAATTCATATTGAAAGAAGCATATCTAATAAAATAAATTCAGAAGAAATTTTAAAAGAATATGTTAAAAGTGACAGTAAATTGCAATTATAAATTTGGTACAAATAAAAGAAATATATTATATTTATTAATTTTTTTATTAAATAAGTGTGTTTTTATTGTTTGTTGAAAATAGTTGTATACACATCAATAATATATATATTTATTTAAGAATTTTGTTTAAGTTGTGTTAAGGCCTGTTTATTATGAATTTTTATAGCCCCCCCAAAATAAAACTTGAAATTGCGCCTATGGTTGTTTAGACTTGTAAATCCAAAATTCCCAATAGGCCCATCCGCTTATTTAATCATTCAGTTATACGTATAGGCAAATACATCCGGAATGTATGGAAATGTAGTGCCATCTATTTATTATAGTACAGCATCACAGTATTATATTTGACCCTTGAAAATTGCTTAAATGCATCCTAATATACACGTTTGTTATCACTCAAAATTAGTCAACCAACTTTAATCGGTCAACTTTACACGCTTATAAATCATATCTACCTATAATAATTATATAAAATATTTATGTTATTTTTTTGTCATGCTTTAATTATTTTTCACAACACGGTCATTTATCATTATGTTTAAAGTTTTAACATCGTTTCGAAAAGCAATTACGCCTATTAGTTTTCAAGGTAATTTTCACTTTTGCAAACCTTTGTTTATTACACAAAAATGTCAATCACAATTATTGACTGCTTCGACTAAATCGTCTTTACAGTATCATCCTAATTTGTCCATTATTCGCTTATGTCATGCAAAGGTATCCGAATTGACTCCACGTGAAAAATTAAAAAGAGCTGCCAAAGAATATGGTTCTGTGTTAATAGTGTTTCACGTCGGTATTTCATTGATATCGTTGGGTACAGTATACTTTTTCATTTCAAATGGTGTTGACGTTCAACAGTGGATTGGGTGGATGGGTATGTCGAACGCAGATCAAAACACTAAAATCGTTGCTGGAGCAAGTCAGTTTATAATTGCTTATGCCATACACAAATCGTTTGCACCAGTTCGCATTTCAATAACACTTATATCTGTACCATTAATTGTACGATATCTTAGGGCTAAAGGGATAATGAAAATAAAAAAATAATAGATATTAATATTAAGTAATACATAATTAATGTATATGTGATAAAATAATAATAATAATTTTATTTTTTAATTAAGGTAGTTAGGTACATGTTATTTATATTTTAAATACTTATGCGATCGAAAACAATTCAATGTATTTCGTTGTAATGAATTATTAAATATGATATAGGTACATATTGTTATAAAATTAATAAAATATATAATGCATTATCCATTATGTGATATTTCAATAATTATGGAATAGGTAGGTACCTAAGAATAGTATTTTTGTTGTAAACCATAAATTGTTATTAAGTATTAACCTTTAAAAATAAACAATACAATTGATTAATGATTGTTAAACTGTTTATTTATTTTATGTACCTAGATCAAGTATGTGTTTAATATCTATATTATGTACTTGTAAATAAATATTATTTGTATTTGTATTTTATATTTTCAAATCATTTATCTTGTTTAAAATAAAATTATTTAAAAATTGTATGTTTTTATATTTCAAATTTACGACTGATCAATAATATTTAGAAAAAACTAGTATTATTCCAAATAAATTATGTAGACAATAAGTATATTATTAGCAACTAGTGGTCAACAAACACATGGTATAGAGAGCCAAGGTACATATTATAATTATATATCTAGGCTCTCTAGTATAGTATAACCTGAATTATGAACAATTTCTCCTTCTCTACTAAAGGCCTTGCCTTGTCGTTGCAAATCTGGTTCTCCGTTAAAAGCCAGTCTTTTCATGACTGTATCGACTACAGTCTTATCATTTCTTCTATATATGCTTTTCTCGATCTACCTCTACCTTTATGTCCATTTATTCTACCTTCAAATATATTTATCATAAATGAATTGTATCTCAGTAGATGACCAAACATTTTTCCACTTCTTACTTTTATGGTGTTTAACAGAATTCTTTATTCCCCTATTTGGTTTAATACATCTGTTATTATTATTATTACTATATTAATACTTATTATATTAACGTAATACTTATTAATTACGTAAATGAATATTGGCCCAAAATTATAACTTATTATTCAGCCCAATCCGTCACCGTATACTAGTATATATAATCAATGATAAAAGCAAAATTTTGATTTATTAATATTAGATTAAATATAAATAAGTTAATTTAATCAAATTTAATATAAGCACACTCAAATTTTGTAGAAACATTTATAATGTCAACTGGAAATGTCTGGATAAAGGGTAATTATTAAGGATAAAATAAATAAAACATTATATTGACAAAAATTTACACATGTAGTTTATTCAGATGTATACTTATTCTTATACGTAATATATTCTATTCAAATTAAATACAAATTCATCAGTACTAAATAATGGAAACAATAAATGTAATAAACATATCTTCTAATGTTGGATTATAACAATTTAATAATTATAATTAAAAAAGTATAAATAGTAATGTCCCATAATAGATAAAAAATAATTTTTTTTTTTTACATCAAAACATCTTATAAATAGTAAAACACAAAAGACAAGACTTACATGATATAATTAATATGTTGTTACAATATATAGTGATCTTTGTTTTAAATTTATAATATAATAATAAAAAAAGTACAAAATAATCAGGGAAATAAATGTAAAAACTTGTATAATAATTATTATACAAGCAAAATAATAGTAATAATAATAGTAGTGTAATAATAAAAATATATGAAAATAGTTTACAATTTATAATATAATGCCAAATACATGGAAAAAACAATTTTTATACTATATGTTAGCAAGAAAAACTTATAATTTGGTATATAGAAACAAATAATGCAGCTGAATTTAATATAATAAAATAAAATATATTTTACTACTTAAGCTTACAATATTACATTATGAATTGACATTAGAATTTGTTACTAGAAATTTTTGTATTAATGTATATAAATAACTAAATATATTATTTAAATTTGAAATTAGTAACAGTGCAATATACATATTACAAATTTTATACTTATTAATATAATGTTTTACAAACATCAACAAGTAAAATTTAATTATCTAAAATGTTATATATATAATTTGATTTCAATCATAGGTCAATATATAGTAAATAAATTATAAAATGTAAGAACTTTAATTTTAATATAAGCACTATACAATATAAATACTTGGTATATTTGGTAGCATTATAAATTGTTTTAAATATTATAAATGTTAATATTTTGTTTAAATATTATATAGAAAAAAAGAAATTTTGTTTACTATATATATAGAATTTATAAATGTTATAAATTATGAATAAAATATAAAGAACTTTTAATTACATGATAATTTATAAATATTGAACATATAACTTTCGATTTTAAAATGTTTCACCATAGCACATCACAAGCATATCAATAATTCAATATGTGTATGATAATACAGTGAAATCTCAATTTGATGGTTCAGAGAAAAGCTTTTGAGGCTTTAAATAACATCATTGATGTTTTATCTTTCAAAAGTAATCATCTCTCTATATAATATTAAAACTGAGAATTTTACATTTTATGCAACTATAGTTTTTACTGTATTTATCTACTTTCAGGCATATTAATTGTATAACTAGGTATGTTGTACACAAAAATATAAAATACATTTCTGACACATTGTGCAGATAATTATTAGACAATTGTTATTTACATCAAAAAAAAAAAATATAACTTTTTCGTTTTAAATATTGTAATTAATAGTAGTAATAACATCTATGTAGTATAATAATGCATAATATGCTAAAAAATAAATATAACATGCATGCATTTGTTGAGTATGAAATAATGAAGAATATGTATGTGTAGCGTAAACTACCAAAAAAAAGAATTAAAATAAGATATATTATTCTATGCATTTATATAAAAATATAGGTATCATATATTTATAAAATGTTCGTTAACATTATCAAAATTTAATTTTCTTTTATGCCACATTTTGGAGTATTAAATAAGTATAAATAGATATACTAAATGATTATTGATTTTGTATAATACATAGTACAAAATATAACAGAATATACTCATATTAAAAAAAAAAAAAAAAACAATGCGGGAACAATTAACTTTATGAAAATGTTATACTGATAGAAACTGAAATAAATGAATATTCTTATGATGACCAGAAAGTGTAGTACAGGAAACTGTAGAGTTCTTCCTGATTACAGCTTAAATTAAAACTTATTGCATTTTCGCAATGCTGAATTATGATCAATGAAAAAAGTTTGCCAAATTTTTAGGACCTATGTTGTTTAATTTGGAAAAACAGTTCACTATAACTAAAATTATGTTTATCTTTGTACATAATGTTTTTTTTAATTATGAAAATTGTTAATGACATTAATTTATATATTATACACAATGAAAAGGAATGTTTGAAGGGATCCTTTATGTAATTTGATCCAATATATTGAATTGGGAAATGGAGTGTAATTTATTATTGTTTTGACTTGTTTTTCACGATCAATGGTCCTATAAAACAAATATAACATTATTTTTAGTTAGTATATATATATATATATATTTAATATAGTTGTAAGAATAAAATAACTGGAATTTTGTTTATTTTACCAAATTCTGGAATAAATTCAAGAACGTTGTAAAACAATAAGGATACAAATAATTCATATTTATTGAATAATTAAACCCAAACACAACATATTATACATCTAATAATTCATGAACTCATAAAAAAAAATTGGAAAATATAAATGTAACAGATAATACTCTTTTTATAGTAAATACTATGAGTTAATTATTTTTTTTTTTTTACAATAAGATAAATAATAATTAATAATTAAATAATGTAAAATTAATTTTATTTAATATTCAATATTTTAACTCAAATTAGAGATTTTTGAACGGAAGATATTAAGAAGAATTTATGGACCCAAAATTAACATTGAAGGAAATTATGAGATAAGGACAAACCAGGAGATCCAAGACCTGTATGGAGAAATGACTATTATTGGTATTTTAAAAAGTAGTAAATTAAATTGGACTGGACACGTGTGGAGATCGGAAAAAAAGATTGGACAAGTAACAGAATGGAAACCAAGCATGAATAGGCGAAGAGTAAGTCCCAGACAAAGATGGAAGGATAGAGCACGATGACCTAGAGGAACAAGGAATTGGGAACGGAATAGATTTGGCAAAGTATAGAGATAGATGGAGTCAAGTGGTTGTTGCGGCAATAAGTCTAAATAGCTTTTAAAACGTATTAAAAAAAAAAAATTCAATATTTTAATACTGTACAATAAAAATATTATATCATTATCATTCTTGATATATTATCATCATATCAATATTAAAATATATAAGTCAAAAAATAGTAATTACATGTTTTGAAATTATATGAATCAGTTGTGTATATAGGAAGATTATCAGATATATATTTTGATTTCTTGCTTAATATTTTAATTAAAATGAACAATAATTAAATAAGTTATAGTAAGAATATATTATAAAATAATACGTATGCACTTAATTACAAATGTAGAGTATATTTATTATGTAGTATTATGTGCCCTATTAACTTTAAATATATTATATAAACATGTGATACTGATGGAAAGACAACAATTAGTAATTATGATAATAATTATTAGTTTATTTGTTACCACAATAAAATAAAATAATAAGAGCTATATAAAAAAATTACAGATCTAATGTATTATCAAATATTCTTCTACAAACATAATTTCTGATTTATATTAGTCTTGTATTATATTGCGTTGTTCTGTATGGGTTAGAAAATGAGTATAAAATACTTTATTAAAATGTAAATAGAAAAAAAAATAGTGTTTATTCCAATCAGATAGTGATGGTAGGATATAGTGTGGTATTACTAAGATTTGAAAAATGAAAACAATAACAAAAAAACAACAATCCCGAGTGAATTGTCATATAAATTTGTAATGATTAAATAAAACATAATTTTAAACTCGTATTATTAATCAAAGTAATCAATGAATAGAAATATTTTATATTAAAAACAAATCATTGTAGAATTTATACAATTCAACTGTTTTAATTGAAAATGTTAATCTTTAATTTTAACTGGTATGAATTTATAAAAAATATTGTATATTAAATTGAATAAATAATAAAATATAAACTTGTATTTAATTTTGAAGTCAGCATATTAAAAATTAAAAATTGTATTAAGGAATAATTATACAAATTTAAAGTTCATATAACTTATTTTTTCAAAATTATAATTCATATTCATAAGATAAAGAAAATCAATTGCATCAAAAAGTAATTTTTGGGTAGTATTCTGCCGCTTATTTCTAATGATTTTTTATATAAAATGTTTTATTAAAAACTTTCATCACTTATAACCCTAATCAGTTTATACAAATGGAACTAATGATAGTAAAAACTATACATTTCTTGATTAACATAAAATTTAAAATGCAAGATGAGATACTAATTTGATGAGCTACTATTTTGCTAAGTAGTGAATTTTGAAGATAATAAATCAAAATACAAAAGTATTTAAAATAATATTATAAAGTAGTTATTTAATTACATATTATTGTATTACATTTTTAACTTATTTTAAACATTTAACAATAAATATTTATGGTAGGATATAATAACATGGTGTATTTAAAAAACCATATTTTATTATATGTAATATGTGATAAGTTTCTTAATTTAGAATTAAGTTTATTATTATTTTATATGGTTTAAAGCTGTACAATAAATTAATAAAAAAAACTACCTATTGAAATTGTTATTAATTTTCAAATAAATATACATATTTGGTAGGTAGAATTTTTTTAAAAACCCACTTAATACACTTGTTAAGTATTATTTAACATGATATAATCTTCAATATTACCATCATATAAAAAATATAATACATTAGACTATTCAAAAATTGATTTTATATTTAACTCAACTTTTACATCACATAAAGCTTTAAAAATAATTCAAAGATATTTTGTTATAAATAAAAAACAATTTGTATATTCTTGAATTGGATCCCCTCATGGTTCTACTCTATGCTAATCCTTACATCAAAACTCGCAATCATTCCTCATTTTGCCTCGCTTAAGCTTGAAGAATTAAATTATTAAAATTAATAATATGTGAATTATAAGAGAAAAAAAATAAATTAAAAAAAATAAATTAATAAAAAATAATTTTCAATTTTAGATTGCGAAAAAATGTACTGAAATATTTGAAACACTGATATTTGTTAACATTAAAGGTTAAATTACATTTTTACTAAAATTTTCTCATATATTTCACTTTAACTTAAATTGATTATGTAAAATTTCAATAGGTACATAACAATTAATATACATATTTGTATTAATTCTTAGCTTAATAAATTCTATTAGTTTATTAACTATGTTTATTTAATATTTAAATAAAAAAGTAAATTTTTATTGTGTTATTAAACTAATATGAAACTAAATGTTTTCTTAGAACTGTTAGATTTTAATTTAATATTTATAGAGCATTCCATTTTTTTTTTTTTTATTTTATCTCACCTTCCGTTGCTTGAGTACACGTACATCGTTTTGCGTCTTGACTTGCCCCACTACTGGGTCGATACAAACCTAAATACACTTTTGGCCACATCGAGTGAACAAGACTGTAAATTAAAAAACAACCATGGGGGATTTCATAGATGGAATTTTATCAAATAAATTTTTTTTTAAAAAAATAGTTAAAATGAAAAGAAATTTCGGCCAATAATAACGAAATGCCGTTTTAATTTAATCTTATTTAAATGCCAAATGACCCAAACCTGAGGATAATTATTATTTTGGTTGTATTTGGCATTTCCATTTTATACATCTATTATTATATTTCAGTATTTTACAATTTATTTACCTTCTAAACACGCTACATATCACGAATGACTCATCAGCTAAACTTATCTTATTCATGAGTTCTATTCGAATATTACTAATTACACTATTCCAGTTTAATAGATTCTTAAATTTATACATAAAAATTTGGGTGTGTAAACTAAATTATTAAAACATACCTCATTGAGTTTGAATTTGAATCATTTAACAGCTCTAATGTCATCCGATTTTTTAAAGTTATATTCTCGTTTCTCATAATCTAGTGGTGTATTTACTCATTAATAAACTTTTTATTCACTAACAAATTAATACCATCATAATTATAGAATTAAAATTTACCTTTATTTTGATTTGAAGATTTATTTTTATCATTTATTCCTGGCCAACTATATTCAGCACTACCACTACCACCACCACCACCGCCATCATCATCATCCGAAGAAGAAGAATTGTTCCATCTATGATCTTCCCTGTCGCTACCACCATCATGAATTTCATTCTAGAATTATTTAAATAGGTATTATATAATAAATTACATGTATTTTAAGGTTAGCATAATGTTTAGTACCAAATTTATTTATCATTTCGGTCAAAACATTTTTATTTCAACCATAAATTGAATTATTCTGAATAATGAAAAATAAATATAATTCTATAACAAATTAAAAATAATATTTGTTTTGGCTAATATAAATCAATTGGGTTTATTATTTTCTTTTCTTATTATCATAGTCCACAAGTAACAGATAATAAAACTAAAAGTACTCACTAATTATACTTTTTTTAACTATACATGGTGTATAGATTAGTTAGATAAGGTTTAGTAGAAAGCCTTATAGAATGGGTTATGTTATAAATGAACAAATGTCAACAAATACAGATGATTCCATTTTTTTTTAAAGCATGCAAATTATCTTAAAGACAATAGCAAATTTTCTCCACAGATTTAGGTAACCATTACAATTAGTTGTTTAGTTCATACAAAAAAATAAATACATGCAAATATATTCACTCACAATTTCATCGTTATTTTTACAAATAAATACATTCATTTATATAGATATTATATTTGTAGTTTTAATTGAACAAATACAATCAGATATATATATATATATATAAGAAGATGAATAGTTTATAAATTAGGCAATAAAAAGCTATAAAAATATGTAGAATTTTAAGAAAATCAGGAAAAAATAAATCTAGTCATAACCAATTTACACATAAATAGTTCAATTATTGCATTTGTGTATATTTAATTAAACCAATTAAAATTTTATATTTTTTCCAACATTAAATTACATATTTTATTGATGTAATTATATATGCTTGATCGACTTTTTAAAATTAATTTATTAATGTATTACTATACAGCTATGTTTATATATGCAAAGGTTTATATTTATACATTACCAAACAGTTTTTTTTTTTAAATTATAGTTTTTAATGCTGAGAATTTGAATTTGTTGTTTGTTTAGTTATGAAATTAGCAATTTGAAGTTTGATAAATGTATGGTATTAGCATAAAATCTTAAATGCTTAATTTCACATAGTTATGCAATTCATCCATTAACCTATAGCATTAATGCGGTATACAATTAAACACAAGTTTTTAGTTTGATATCAATCATTAAAACTAAGTATAAGACTGCAAAAATACATATTTATAATTCCCTATTTTTTTACCAATGTTTACTCTACAAAATATATATAGATTTTGGATTTGCAAATCGATAAATTTATTTTACATAATTTAAAAACTTAACTTATTGACCAAATTCATTCAGATTATACAATCATTCTCAACATTTTATAACATTTTAAACTACATTAATATGAAAAAAATAATTGCAATTTTTCAAAAGTATTAAACATTATTTAAGTGATCATTAATTGGTTTCATTACTAGTGGTATAGAGAAATATTTTTATTACCAATCCATTAATACTTTAATGCCCTTGGTAAATAAACAATTTGCTAGTGATGTTCAAAAAACAACCCAAGTAAACGATAAAAGACACCCACTCTATGGATACCAATCGGCTCCAAGCAGACTGAAAATGAAGAAAAACTTTCTGAAATCAACTACGGACATCACAAAATCACTTGAGCATGAACGACATTGAAGATGGACAGCTTTGAATCAAACAAATAATTTAAAATAAGGCCAATGGAGAAACTTCCACCCAGATATTGCAATGAATGGAAAACTCAATAGATTGAAAATAGTTGTTGCCCGAACAAAGAAAAACCTATGTAAATGGGGATATAATACAGGAACCGTAGACTGTGACTGTGGAAATGAACAAACAGTGCAACATATACTAATATACCCCATATAGCCAATGCCATACAAACCTGAAGATCTGGCTAATGCAATAGATGTGGCTATACAAGTAGCCAATCAATGGAGCAAAAAAGGAGTATAACAAAACAAAACAAAGCATCTATATTATAGCCTGGACACGATAAGAAGAAGACGAATAAACAATTTATTTTACCCCTACAAAATTAAAAATTAAGTATTGAATTACTTCAATTCTAAAAATGTTCGTTTTTTATAATAATTACAGAACAATTTATCTTTTATAAAATTTTAAACTGAGTCAATGTCCAATTTCAAAAGACGCTGCATCAAAAATTGTCTTTTTTTTGTTGTTGACTTATTTTGAAAAAAATTAATAGCCTATAATGTTAATAAATAATAATAATAATAATAATAATATATAATAATAATTAATTAAAGCCTAAAATATTTAACAGTAATGTAAAATATTAATGAGGTACATATAACAGGCACAAAATAGCACACGCAAATTGGGAAATAAAAGAAGGGGGCGATAAACTAATTGGTGATTACACATTATTTTGGTAGAAAAACGTTATTCTTAATAAAAAATTAAAACTCTACACTACACATTAAATATATATTTAAAAAAGAAAACCATTAATATAATATATTTACTAATATAATTTAATTATATATAAAATATTATTGTGTATTATTAACAAACAAAAATATAGTTATCTTTAAATCACTGATATTAAATATTCATCATTGTAATAATTTATATCTGATACTCTTTAAATTGAATGTATTTTAATTTAAAATAAAATAATTTGAGACATTAAAAATTCATACATTTAGTTTAATCCATAGTTAAAATAAAAATGTAGAATATTACCATTAGTATATTATTTATTTCAAATAAACTTACGGTTGAGGGTAAAGTAATATCTCGGGTTTTTTTTAATACTATTTGTTTATTGGGTACAAATGAATATGGCATTTCAAATTCTTCTTCATCATCAGGTTTCTCATTCCATTGCCTATCTTCATCCTCAATACCCTAAAATCCAAGCAAATTAATTAAAAAATTGTAATTTATATTTATAAAATTTAAATAAATAGTTTAATTGAAATACAATAATGTAATAGTAGATAATACAATTAGACAGTATTAATTAGCAAAGTATTTACAGGAGGTATAGTAATATCATCAATACTATTGGTTTGGATGCATTGTGCACTATTATTTTCAGCAAGAACTACATCTACAGTAACATTTTCATTTGGTCGGAAAGTATAAGAAATATTAGAAGTATCTTCATCTTCATAGAAATGATCATATTCTTCATCATAATCTGGACATTCTGATTTAATACTAATGTCATTTCCAAATGGTATATGAGATTCATATACTGAATCATGTTCATATTCATCCTCTTCCATTAATTCAGGCTTAACTCTCGAAACATTAATTGCAGGAGTATCATATTCATCAATATTTTCCTAAAAACAAAAAATGTATTACATAAATACTATTTCAGTATTAAACCATATAGGACTAAGAAAAACAGTTAGATATTTACTTCTACGGGTTCCCTTTTAATTTTTTTTCGTAAAGTTTGTATATCAAATTCATTCATCTCATTTGGCTAAAATAACAATGTTGTAAATTTAAATAAATTGATTTTATATACATAAATTATTTATTTATTTTATTTGCAAATTAAATAACTTACTAATTTATCCACTTGTCCAGGTGGATTTACATTTCCTTTACCACGTCTAAATCTTAGTACAACTGATCGGCTATCAATAACCAAATTATATTTTTCTTTATATGCTTGTATTGCATCTTCTGCATTAGAAAATTTAATAAATGCATATCTAATAAAAAAAAATATTGATTTAATACAAAATATACTGGATTTTTACAACATTTTGTTCCAATACTACCTCTCTCTATCCATTGGAAAATATAGTAAAATCACAATTATTCGAATGAACAATTTATATAGTAGTTACTAAACTTTCACATTTAGAGAAGAATATTATCTGTATCGTAGGGATTTTATTTTATTAATTTAAATAAATAATTTTTATAATTAAATGCATAATATAAAAATAACAATTGCTGATAAATAATTTTAATATAATTTATCTTATGGAAAAAATAAAAACAATCTAACTCACATAATGTTCCCATTTACTTAAATGTGAAAGTAACTCTACTATGAAAATGGTCCGAATGAAGCATGTCGACATAACTATAGTTTTGCTATATTATCCATTTGATAAAATAAGACAGAATAGGAAAATACAGGGGGATGGTGTTATCTTAATTTTATTAATATGTTACCTTGTGTACTTCATTTTTTTTGCAAACCCAATATCAACTCGGGTGGCTTTTGGAAATTCATCCTTAACAGCATTAGAAGTAATATTTGTTGGCAAATTTCCAAGGTATAATCTAAATTAATATATTAATATATATATAATATGTAGTATAAATTAGAAATATTTTATTTAATATCAAAATTAATATTTATTCTTGTATAAATTAGGATATTTTAATTTATAAAATAATAGCGTATGTAAATAAAATAAAATAGCATTACCTACTAAGTAAGTTAAGGCAAGTACATATTCATTTTATTTGAGAAAAATATAGGAAATATAATTAATATAAAATGTAAACCTATAATTAAATTTCAATTTTTACTACTTGAAAAATCAATGTGTAAAAAATAACATTTATTTATTCTAGATTTAAAATATGGGTCCTTAGACATATGTATTAAAGAGTTTAATTTAAAATTACTAATGCATAAAGATAATTTATTTATACATTGTATAGTATAACTTGAACTCAAGTTATTTAAGATTTTTCAACTTACTGTGGAAATACTTACAACCACATGTTCTAAGAGGACTATTTATTATTTAAATTTTTAGACATAGAACTAGCAAATTATGTTGATAATATTCTGTACTATAAGAAGAACGTAATGTGTTGTACTTAATGTTTATATTTTACTATAATATTTACGTGTATGGATCAATGCATTCTGGAAACGCCTTTTCTTCAAACTGACTTTCTTTAATTTCTACACGTAATTTTTCATGCTGGAAAACTGTTTCATTTAAATGATTTGCAACACTTTCAATATTGGCATGCGGCTGTACTTGTACATAACAATACCTAATAAAAATGATAAAATTAATATTTTTTAACTAATATTATGTTTTATTGACTTTCTTATTATATATAAATAATAATAATAAAAAAAAAATTAAATGAAATTTATTTGGAGTTTATAATTTATATGAACATTAAATACAAACCTAGGGTTACACGGTGTATGAAAATGTACAGATTTAATGTCAGTATGAAAATTCTGTACAATTTGTCGAGTAATTTCATGGTCTGGAAATCTAATCATGATTTGTTGGTTATTTTTAGGGGTTCTAAGTTCCATCTCGGCGGCAATAGCTTTTACTGCATCTTCACGGTTCCATGGTTTCTGAGCCCGTTGCGGTTCTCCAGATTGTTGTGATTTTAATTTACGTTTTCGTGTTTTGCATTCTGTCACTGCATTTGATTCCTAATTAATAATTGAAAAAACAAATGGAAAGTAAATCTAAAATATATTTTTCATTGATTATATAATTTCTTTGATATCATATTATTGTAATTGATTGTAAAAAACAAAAAAAAGACAAATATTTAGATAAATTTTAAACACAAACCTGATTAGCCCCATTTGATTGATTTTGAACAGAACCACGAGGTCTATTCATACGTATGTGTTGTCTCGGTATAAACCGACCTCTTGGATTAAATCCTGGCCAGTTTTGTGTTGTTGATGATGATGATGATGCTGCTGCTGATGAAGGTGTTTGTGGATTTTGTGGAGTATTATTAAAGAAACTTCCATTCTGATCAATAAATTTAAATAATATGTAAGTGAGCAATACATTTTATAATTTTATTTTATTAACATACAGCATTTTGGGAGAATTGTCTTGGGTAATTATTTCTTGGAGTATTCCCATACTGATAAGGTGTTCGTTGACGTGAATTATTACTAAATGACCTCCAGCGTGGCGAAGGTGATCTTAAAGTACTATTGCTTGATGAACTGAATGTAGGTGGATTATTATTACATATTGTAGTATTTGTTACTGTAGTTTTTGTTTGTGGCGCTGGGTTTGGCATACGAAATTGTGTTTGCCATGAATTTGGGAAAGCCTGTTGTGGTGGCCAGAACCCATGGGGGTGAGTTGGTGGTGGAGACGTAAAGTCTGTTTGTAAGTGTATTTGGTTGTTGTGCAGTGGAGGCTGTTGTGTCACATAAGCTGGTAGTACTTGTTGTCTCGGAGGACTTATGATAGGTGATTTGTTATCGATGGACTGGTTTTCCACTAAAGAAAAAAACATAGATATATTTGTTAGTACCAAAGCATTTTCTATTAGTATCTCACTTGTACTTTTATTAGCCAAATGTTTTTGTGGACATTACAATAATTTGTAAGAGTTCAAATGTGTATAGAAATAGGTCAGTTTGAATGTACTAGGATACAATAACACAAATCAATAAATAAATAGTAAATACTTATAAATACTAACAAAATAGGTATAACACTATAAGTATAACGCAAACATACAATATTACAACACCAATATTACAATAACACAAGTTAGCACAGCAGCTTGTCACTCCTGTTGTCGGATTGTGTAATACGATATTGATAACAGTGTTTTAAAAAACAATCCGACAACGTTGTAAATAAAATGTTGTTGTGTTGATAGCGTACAATGATAAAAAAAAGCATTTTGTTTACGTTTAATATATTTTCCAATCGCCTTTTCGAACATCTTTAATTAATATGTTACGATCTGAATGTTCGATAATGTTTCACAAGCCTTATTACTAAATGTGGCGGTCTCGCCTTGTCGTCTACACGTAAGTACCACGAAATTTATGTATAAAACTAAGCAAATCGCCGGCCCAAGATAATGGACTTGGTATACTCAATATTTCGAAAACAAGCTTGGAAAACTCAATTTCAAAATGAACAAATGGAGGAAGATATGTGTTTCAAATGTCTAGCAAAAATATCTGCTAATAATATTGTCGCTTGGGTAACCACATTTGATTTAGACGACCATGTTAATATAAATTGGGGTTCACATGTCTATATAGCAGATTTGAATGTACCATGGAAATATCACAAAATCACGTCCAATAATTGTACTGTCACCACCCTAGAATGGGATATGTATGGATATTCACTATTGATTGGTGACAAGAATGGTGCAGTATCAATATGGACTTGCAGTACTGATCATAATCTTACCAATTGGGTTCAGGTTGGTTCAAAAGATTTTCGTGGTGAACCGATTATAGCTGGTACATTTTTCCATTTAGGGAAAAAATTGATGCTTGTTAATGAAAAAGCTGATAATATTAATTATTTTGAAAAGTTTAACTATGTCAGGTTTACACCATCATTACGAACTTGGGGTGGCACAGGGCTACCCGGATGCTTAGTAGTGTCTGCAACAGGAATGATAGCTGCTCTGTTAACTAATGACAGTGGCGAGCCTATGATATCTGCTACAAACAGTTTAGCTGTAGCTAGATACCGTATATCTGTTGTTGACATTAGTTACAGACAAAATGGAAATTTCTTGATTGTCACATCTGATGGACGCCCACGATCACCAATTCATTGTTACGAAGTATCAGTAAAACTTGTAAATGAAAAAAGTTGCATGATTGTATCACAGTGGTTGCCTAGTTTTTTTTTAACATTCAATGAAACTGTTGATAGAGTTATTTCACATGTAAAATTTTTATTGCGAGAAGGTTCTGAATCCCTTGTGATTGGTAGTAACAGCAGTAATGGATGCATTATTGAAACTTGGGAGTTGGTTAAAAAAACTAATCCAATTAACAAAGTATTCAAAAAAGTCATCACTGAAGATCATCCGACTGTGTGTTGGATTAAAAAAAGTTCTTTTACAATCGGATCACAACTAACAGCATTAGCTACGCCTAAAATGTCTATATCATACAATCAATCTTCTAGCAGTCAATACGTAGTAGCTGCATTCAGTAATCATCAAGTGTGTTGTTTATCTAGAGAACTAACACAACAATGTTTATTTGAGTTGAGTAGTTATTGTGAAGACAATATAGGAAAAATAGGCTTACAGCATAGCTCTAATATTCAATTTTCAGACTTGGATATTTCTTACTTAGGAAATGTATTTGTTGTTTGTGATAACATGGGTAATCTATATTTATTTCAACTACTTTCAGTGGCAGAACTGAATGGGCCTTTAACTGTTGCCTATGCTACGTTACAACTTGAGTACTGTTTGGTAACTGGGCTAGATTGGTGGGATTTAGCCATATCATTAAGACCTAACATGTTGGAAGCCGTGTGTAATCGTTTTAGTGAAAACTTTCAAAAACAATCACAGGTACTTCAACAAAAAGAATACACTACCTATTTGAGTATTCGTTCTTTCCTTTACAAAATGATGCCTGGAGCTCAATCCAAGCGTTCAGACCTCATGCATTTAATGACACTTCATTCTATATCAAATGCATTTAAAAATGTATTACGTGTCAGTGATATCATGGCTGATCGAGATCCAGCTGAAAGTCTATCAAATGTATTAAAAGAACCTATTGTGGATATAGACAAAATTTTAACCAGTTTGGGTGGTAAAGATTTTACTGTAGAACCTAGTACTATTCAATCACTTCATCAACTAATTCAATGGCTTGCACAGCTAGCTTTAAATGTAGTTTCCAGAATACCTGAACCAAGAGACAATATTGGATATAACTTATTAAATGATTTATATGCAATAAATACTATACGAGAGTTATTAGTAATGATACGTATATGGGGTCTGTTACGGCCTAATTGTTTACCTGTCTTTATCAAGAACATTGACAATTTAGATGTTTTATCTGTTACATTCCGTTTACTTTCACGATTTGTCCAGCTGTGTGGTGAACATGATGAAATGTTATTTGACGAATGCTATACACTTCAAAGTCAGGTTATTATTACTCCTCTTTCATCGGTTGCTGCAGGAATTCATGAGGTTGCATCTCCTGCTCTTTACTACCAACACTTACCATTGAAATTAGTATTTGGACAAGAACCAGACTGTTTAAGGTATAATACATCTTCTATAGATACTATATCAAATGGTAAACAACATTCAGATTATGTCAAAGATTATGATGTTATTAGAAATGTATACATTGGCAAATGTCCATTAATAGTGAAGCAGTGTAATAGATGTGAAGGTAAAATGCAGTTGGTTGGAAATTCAAGAACAGCGGCAATTAGAGTATGGGAAAATAGATGGGCAAGAAATTGCAGATGTGGTGGTAGATGGCGTACAGTCAAGGTTGGAGGGCAGTAAGTGTTATTCATATAGACAATTAAAGTATGATAAAAAACTCAAAATTTAACGAACTAGTTCAATTTTCAAATACCTTTTGTGACTGTCATTGTGTATTAATTTGTTTACAGTGATGTATGTTAATAAATACAAACTGGTGTAATTAGATAAATAACATATTTTAGTTTTAATCTATTATAAATTATTTATTTATTTTAAAATTATCACTTTATCAATTAGATAAATGTAAGTATTAAATTATATTTTGTTAAATTTTCTATTATAATATGTATTTAATAAGATTATGAATCAAATTGTATTCATGTATTGATGATCATATTATATCATTAAAGAATCTTTCCCAAGGTATAAAAAAGATCTTCCAGATTAAATTTTGATCTCTAAAATGTTAGTTAAATATACTATTATTTTTAGTATAGTTTAATAATGTACTTACTATTTTAATACCATTTATTGATAATTAAGTTATTTATCAATGAAGATTCAAGCAAAATTTGAGTAACCTTATATAATATATATATAATATAATAATATACCTTATATATTATAATTTGTTTATTACAAGTTTCTTAAGTTAAATATTGTTATTTTGATTTAACTTGCACGAATAACTATTATTTCATTTTATTATATTATAAACAAGTGAACAATAGTGTACATAGCTGATGGAAATCAAATGAATATGTAAATTATAATAAAATTACATATTATGTTTAATTTTTTTTTTTATGTTATATATTTTTGTTTGTAAATTATTTAAAGAAAAAGTCATTATTTGTTTATCCAATTTGAACAACTAATTTTAATAAATGTAATATATATTACAATGTTTCTATCAATCTTTGGGTGTTTCATTTGATTCTTTAGTGATTTTAGTTTTAGGTACTTGTCCTGAATAGTCTGTTGCTAAATATGTCATTAAATCTGTCAATCCTTCAAACTCTGTACGAGAATTATGAACAGTTGGAGTAAGCCTTGGCAGCATCGATCCTATTTTTATTCTAAACTCATGCATCTGAAAATTTATAAATTATATTCTATTTACTATAATACAGATTTAAAAACTTAAATACAATTATATATGAATATAATATTAAATATTATTTTTCTTAAGTATGACTATAGAAAATGATAAATAGGTTAGATTATGTTTAATATAAAGGTCATTGGAATAATATATGTAGTTTCTATTTTAAAAAAAGTACTGGAATAATAAATAAACCATGTTAGTTACTAGTTTAAAACATAAATAAATAAAGATATATATGTATGTCTATGGTTTAAAATCTCTGATTTTTATTCAATTTATTTTAAAGTTAATTTTTTTATAGACTTTAAAATAATGTATACTTTTTTGATGAATTATTAAATTGTATATTTAAATTTTAAATTAAAATTAAATTTTGGATTTGGCATTTAAATTTACATATTTACTAATAAAAAAAAAATTAGTATGAGATGATAGAGTATGATAATATAATATAATATGTAAAATTATATTTAATTAAAAAATTATACATTCTGCCGTTATATTGTTCAATAAGTAAAAGTGAAAAAAGTTTAATTTTAAAATGCACAAATGGAGAAAAAGACCCATTGGTTCAATCTTAGAAGAATTGATACTATTATTTTTTTTATAGTGATGGAGAGAGAGAAAGAGACAAAACGTCTCTTATATTATATCATGGTCATTTTAGGTGTCTATAACTACATTGGAAATATCTTAAAAAGAAAGCAGGAACTAAGAAGGTAAGAAAAGAGTGCAGTTGAGATTTAGCGTGGTATTTTTTTTGTAAAAATGTTAAGCAGTTTCTTTTATGGTTTGGTTTTTAAGTTTTCTGTAATATTTTGGTAAATATGGAGTTAAAAAATGGAGTTTTTAGAATTATAAATTTTTAAAGTAAAAATTAATAGTTTTTAATTTTTTGACATTTTGGCAATTTTACTAATAAAATTAGTACTTATATAGTTGATACTTAATAATAATTTAAGTATTTTAAATGTGTATTTAAATTAAGTATTATATAATTTAAAAAATAGCAATCACATATTAAGATATACCTATAGGCTATAGTGAGATAAAATTTGAATAATAATTAATAAAACATATTATTTAAAAATTCATACCAGGTAACCAGAAACCAACCAATAGAATGTGTTATTAATGTAGAATTAGAATTAAATTATTAAAATGAAATTTTATTTGTAAAAATTTGTTGTTTTGAGTATCTATTGATAAAATTATTATTATTATTTTAAAATATTAAAACATTAAAATAAATATTATCACCGATTATAAATACTAAGATTTGAATATCAATGAAATTATATACAAGATACAACATACATATTAATTATTATTAACTCAATAATAATACTGTCTGTTAATAAAAGCTATTTCTCATCAATAGTGGTCGCTGTTCATCAACAACAATGTATTATTGGAAACCATAATATATATTAAAACTATGACCAATTTGGAAATGACCATAAGCTTAGCGTGTGAATATTTGTGGAGAGGCTAAAGTCCACAACCAAAAAAAAAATTTGTGAATATAAAGTATTTGATAGCATTTTCAATGGGAGGCTTGTAAATTTTCTAAGGGGGCTTTAATCACCCTCACGTTACTATGAAAATATTTATGTGCTTAAAATAATTCTAAAAATTTGAAAAATGCTGATAAAATTTTGGAGCGAACCCCATGGATCCCCCTCTGATACGGTCTCGATTATATTAATGTGAAATTGTAGACTGAAATATAATAATCTATACCTTATAGTAAATCTCAATATTTAATCTCTGCAAATACTGTTATTCAGTTTATTCATCAAATTATTAAATTTCGCTCTCTATATTTATTTAATTTAAAATATATATGTATCTTATACATTATACTAGTTATAATTATTGAGCAATAACTTTAGAGTGTAAATCTAATACAATTTGTTAAAATATGAATAGGTATGTCTAATTTAGATAATAATTTTATTTTCTTATTATGAAAATATTTATGATAGGACTGTCAAGTTCATAAATTCATGAACGTCGTAACTAATAAGTATCATTGACATTTAAATATTATACATTATGTGATATAATTTTATAATAAAAGATACTTCAATACTTGCATCATTTGCACCACTCATTTTCCACACACCATAACAAAATAACCCACAGCCAGTAAAGGCATAGAAAGTTCCCCATTTAAGGGCTCTGATAGCTAACTGTACTCCAGATTCAACAGTTGGCGAAGGAGAAATCTGTCCTTTGGAGAACATGGTAGGATCTGTTTTTCGGGCTGATGCTAGAGTTGATGCAAATGCGAAAATACCAGCACCAGCCGCAACACACGTTAAAAATGTTGCTGATGCTAAAATAAACATATTGATTATATTAAACTTGCTTTTATAATAATACTAATAATAATAACAATAATAATAATAGTAATAATAATAATAATAATAATAATACCTATAGTATCACTTGATTCTTTTGTAACCTTTGGCAATTCAGTTTGTTCATTTTCTTTTTTATTTGTATTAACCATTAACACGTGTATTTATTTAAAATATAAAAATAATTTAGAATATAGTCGTAATGAAATGATTAATTTAAAATTTAAAACAACATATTATTCAATATTAAATAATATATTATAATTTGCCGGCGTTTTTAAACATTTTTTTACACAATGATAATATTTTAGATAATAATAGTAATAATAAATAATGATAAGAGGAGAACTGTTCATTTTATCAGTCCATTTTTTTAGTCAGTGTATTCAAATAGCCAATAAAAAGACCAGGTATATTTGGATTACAAAGATTAAAATAAATAAATAAAATTTTGGTGAAACTAAAATAAAACAAATATAGTTTAAATTTGTGTAACTATTAAACTATTCATGATCATATTTCTATACTTATATCATGTACCTATTAGTTTAATAATATTTTTAATAATTAGAGTGTTTAACAAAAAAATAAAAGTGTTAGACTAAACTTTTTAAAGGATGTAATTTCTAGAGAGGTGGACTACTAAGGGGTCTTCAAACATTGGACATAAATACAAATTAATCAATACGTAAATAATTAAAATATAATAAAAATTATTTTTAAATATTTATTGGCTGTTTAATTTTAAAAAAAAATTATAGAATGTTGTTTATACGATTTTTCTTTTTACATTATTATACAATTTATAATGTTTAATAGTTATACATTTGTATGTCAAGACTCTAGTGCACATACAGTATGAATCATACTTTTTTATTCAGAAATAAATTTAAAAAATTTCCGGCTCACGGCCAATATCTGCTTGTTAGTTGCTACTCATTACCTACAATCTAAGTTGTGATATTACCTAATGATTGAAATAATAAAATAAATGTTTAATTATAATAATAAATAATATATATAGGTATATAGTAATAATAATAATGATATAAGATTAATAATCATTGCATCGTCAATGACTATAATTCGTTTCTGGAGGAAAAAATATAGTGGTAGTTTAACTAAAATTTGTAAATAAATATAAATAATTACTCTGTAGACTGTCTATAGGTATATCATAAAAAATTATAATCTTGTAATATTTCAATTAAAATTTATTATTACGATAAAATGAGATGTGGTCTCATTATATTATAAATTAGAATTTATAATTATTTACCTATTTATAAAAAATTGATTAAATTACTATTTGTTTTTTTTTTTTTTTTTTTAATCCACATTTTTCCTTAAAATTTTCCACCCAGGACTATTATATAGTTATATGATTTACCCATGTAAAATAAGTCCTTGGTGTATAATAAGAATTTTTGAAATAGTTATTATGGTGGGTATATGGCAGATCCCCATGGTTCTGCGTTTCATACCTACTTTTATATTTCCAGCCTTCTAGCAAGTTAAAACATGAAATTGAGCCTATGAACCTATGTTGCATAATATTACCTGTATACTTATATTTATAGTAAATCAATAAGGTAAGTATGTAAAAAGTTATCATATAATATATAAGAATGGTTCTGGGTTAAATGTTAATATAAATATAGGCTGTGATTTTATACTTATAGGTAGTTTTTATAACTGTTTAAATTTAAAAATTCTCCAGAACTCAAATGAATTATCAAAATATATTAACAACATTTTTAATTACTAAAAATTATAATAATATACGACCTTAACTATTCAAGGTGATAATAAATTTCAAGGTATTATATTGTAACCTACAGTTTTATAATAGAAAATAACAATAATATACTTCATTACGGGGTTCTGGTAATCTGGTATAACCATCATGTATACATAAGCATGACCTACCCAGAGAGATTTTTTTACGGGATTGATTATATTATTAATAAATCATAAAATAATTAAATTTTATTGTAATAAATTAATTTTATTAATCCATCACAAAATTTACTGTAATGATATTTACGTAATTTATTACTTTATTAGTCTATTAAATTTAGAATCATAAATTCATAATTCTAACATAAAATAATATTAATATGAATAATGAATGGTATATATTATATTTAGGTACACATCTAATTATAATATTAACAGTGATGTCGGACGTCGGTTAATTATGTATTCAAAGTTGCATATCGTTATAAATAATTTAATTATTCAAATATATGAAATGTTAATTAATTTTAATTTGTATTTTTCTGTACAATTTATGTTTTTTTTTTGTTAAAAATTTGTAGATAATTATTTATAATGTTAAATAATATTATTACATACCTTATTTTATATCTCTCGTATACATTGGTATAGGTACGTATACTTATTTAATGTAAATGTTATGGGCATTAGCGGATTTAATTGTAGAATCACCAGGCACCCACTCAATACTTTCTATATGAATTACGTATTTAAGTATATAATATCGTGTCAAATATAGGTATACTGTTAAACCTACAAAAATTTATAAACGACTACATTTTTCGGCTCTGAAAATGCTAAATGCTACGCAAAAAAAGATGTTAAGTTAGGTGATAGTATAAAAAATGTAAAAACCAATATATATTAATAAACGTATATATTATCATATATACAAATTTGTAAAGAGTAAAATAAATAATAGATAAAAAAAATAAGATATTTATATATTAAAAGGAAGCCATCGCACAGCTTGCTGCAGGTTTTCCTAACGTGTATTACAGCGAAATAACTATACGTCCTTACAGGAAAACGCAAAACAATTAATATTGAATAAGGTTTAGGATAAATTTAGTACTTAAAGTTTATTATTACACATAAACAGAAGAATAATTTTAATAGATTGACATGTGAGCAAACATTTACTAAAAGTGAAGTAATGGTGGTTTGAATTTAGAATAGAAATAATTGTCTAATTATCATGAGTGGGGTATGCTTTCGGTAGCAAATCGTGTCCTCTTGGTACCTTATAAAGCTCATTTTTCGAATTTCTCCAAAGTTTTTCCCTAGGAGAAAAAAAAAACTACCAAAAATTTGCAAAATTACGATTTCCGTCATTTTTTATTTTTTATTTTATGATAACAAATTAAGTTTTGATCGTAGGGACTTTAAAATTTTTTTGAGTATTAACATAGGTAATATACAAGTGTGGTGAAATTTTAGTACAGATTAGTTGATTATTTGGCCTAATATAGATCTATGAACTTTTTTACAAAAAAAAAATTAATATTACCTACAATTTTGGGTTTATCGTTTTGAACATTTTATAGAAGCCTAATAATATACTACTTATCTTTTTACAATATTTTGAAAATCGTGACTGATAACTTTTTTTATAGGCTTTATATTATTTCTTTTTCTGATCTATGAAAACATTTTTTTGGTTAGAAATAATGGTCCGATAACCACAAATAGAATACCTATTCCATACCAAATTTTATCTAGTTGGTACTTTATTTAGCTCATTTTTGGAATTTCCCAAAAGTTTTTGCTTAAAAAGTGGAAAATCAGCAGCAAATTACGGTTTCCGTTATTTTAAAATTTAAAATTTTTTTATTGCTAGTTGAGTTTTGATCGTAGGGACTTGAAATATTTTTTACATATTTACATATGTAATATATACTCGTTGTAAATTTTGGAATGGATTATCAGTATAATATATTGTAATATATTGAGATTCGCTCAGAATCGTATTATCATTGCATTCGAATTTTAATTATTATAATAAACCACTAATTTATCCGAGGATCGAAGGAACGAAGGAAGAACGTTCACAAACCTTTCCACTTTTTTAAATTTCTTTGTCAGGCATTATTTTGTAAAATAGATGATTTAAATCTCTCGAAAATATTTCTATTTCTCATTTTATTTAATTTTAGGTATTTATAAGCTTTAAAA
Source organism: Eriosoma lanigerum (assembly GCA_013282895.1). Taxonomy (NCBI): domain Eukaryota; kingdom Metazoa; phylum Arthropoda; class Insecta; order Hemiptera; family Aphididae; genus Eriosoma; species Eriosoma lanigerum. The sequence continues at coordinate 47,884,055 of CM023358.1, forward strand.
TTAACCTAAATGCCAATTTTTTTTCTGTATTTTATTTAGGGTTATTTTCCTATAGACACATCAAGTTATGATACAGACTGCAACAAATCGTGGACTGACGTTTTTTTTTTTTTCTAAATTTTATAATAATATTTTTATGCACTTTTCCGGATTTATCCAATAAAGCGACGTCATTCGAAAACATGCAAATTAATAAATGAAGACATTGAATATTAAAATATTCTATATAAGTAATATGTATTAATTTTCGTAAATATTGGTTTATAGGCGAGGTGAAAGTTCAAACGCATTGGATGCACGTTATTCCGGCTGACGTATATTACCTAACATAATATATTTCGCCAAAAATATATTGTGGTACAGTCATACTACAGCCTACAAGTGTAGTTGAAGTAGGTATTAATGATATTGTATAGAATCCGTCGGGTTAGTACGGGTTAGTGTGTTCAGAAGTGTTTTCGCGTTGTGTTCGTTCTGTCGTTTTTATATATACCATCCATGTTTATTATTTAATGCATTTAATTTGCTTGCATGTTTAATTAACAATGCAAACTAGACGTAAGTATGACATGTTTATTTTTATTTTCTATTTGATTTATATATGTATATATATTTTTTCTTAACTAATAATAAAGTTAGTTTATTTTTCTACTAATTTGGTTCCGAGTATTGTATAAAATTTATAAACCTTTTTTTTTTCTCTAATAAGGATAAATAAAACACTATGAAATATATTTCATATTAAAATTTTGTTTAATAAAAATATAAGGCTATAAAATAATATAAATTATCTTATAGGTTGAAGCAATACGATGTTTGAATGTGAAACGATTACTAAAATATTTTAGGAATTTAATGTGACAAAATAATATGTTTGCAATTTTCATATATATTATATATAGGAATAAGAATAATATACATAAATCTGTTACTATACCTAGTAAATAGTTAAGAAAATATGATATAAAATAGCATTGGAAGATATCGAGTACTTGAATAGGATCAGGATATATTTGATGCTAACCATCATTAGTTATTAGGTATAGTTTATTATTATTATAATTACACATTTTTATGATCAAAGGAAAATGGCTAAAAGTTACTGACATTCGAAATGAGTTTAAATACTTGAAATGTAATGATTGTATTTTATATAATACATATTATTTTTTACCAGTAAATTTTTTCAATTATTTCGTATATAGAACAGATTTATAAAAATGTATATTACTCTATAAAATATTATCTTATAGGCAGAATTGAATTGTTGGTTGTATCTCAAATTGTAATTTTGGAGTTTTCGTATTATTTCGTGCCCTTTTTTTCATAATATTATCTAGGTTATTCGTGGTGAGTAGTTTAAAATAGCAATATTTTGTAAACATAAAATATTTATATTATTTGTTGTTTTTATTCAATATATTAAACCCGCAGTATATAGAGTTTCTTATTGCTTATTAGGTTAGATTAGGTTAGACGTTAATCTTTTAGGTACCAATATTTTATATCATGTACTGCATAGACAATATCTTTTATATAAAATATATAATTAAATAACACATTTTTTTCTCCCATTATACGAGTATATTTTTAAAAAGACGTTTTCGATTGTAGGGAAAATAAAGCATTTTTTTTAGAATTATTAAATTTCGAAAATTTTAAAATTTTAGGCCTTTATCTCATAATTACAGAAGGTGTCTATAATCATACTCGGTAGTTCGGCACACCCTGTGCGCGCGCCTATGCTTATAGGTATTATTAAAATATATAGCAGTTATATAATATTTGGGAAAATGCTTCAATTTTATTTTTTTGATGTTTAAAAGACAACTTTTTTCGCAGGTTAACATAATTTCATATCTTTACAATAAGTAAATATTCATACATATAGGTTAGGTTAGGCATACGATATTTTTATGTTAATAAAATTAATCACTTTACATATTTAATAATAGCGTATCATTAAAATCATTTTAATTATTATCACGTAGAATTGTATATTGAAATTCTGCGAAGAATCATATTTTGATGACGCAGGAATTTCTTAATTTCTTATATAGTTCTATCTATTTAGTATTTTTGTATTGAGTAAAAATGAAATTAGTATTGAATTTATTATATATTTGTGTATGGATGAGTGTCATCATCGTGAGGACGTTGTTTTAGTGTTTCGCCAATATAGATATATTCAATGTCAAGTGTTAACTAAATATACAAATTATAGCACAATAATTTATACTAGATGTACCTAAGTATAAAATAAACTATCGTGATATTTCAAAAAAAAAATTTAAAAGGGTTTTCGAACAGTGTTCATAGTTCGTAATTTAACACTAGGTATTTATACATAACTTTATATATTTAACTGTTTATACACACGTATTGAATCGATGTTAATATTTTCAAGCATCATCCTTACTGATTTATTCCTTACTTTGACTATACGATGTCATTGAAATTGAGAAGTTGTGCGGTAGTAATGTATTCGTGTTAATACTAATATTATAGTAAATAATTAGATATAAATGGTTTTGAACAACGATTTCGTTAATATAATAATATTTTTATGCTATTATATATGCGTCTGCAGCCCGTCTCTTAATATTATATTATAATTGTTTATCGCTTTTTGAATGGCGATACTTAATTCTTATAAGTATATAAATATATAATTATGACGTTAATATTTATATTGTATTAGTGAATCGTCGATACTATGTAGTATCGTATATTCGTCGATGGTCGATAGATACTCACAGATATTTTAATAGTATCTTTAATTATGTATAATATTATAGTAATAATATATACTAATAATATAACCTTCGTCACTTTCCGAATGCACGGTTCAAAGTTCTCATGGTTTGCATAATTATATATTTACATTGATATTTGAAAGAAAATGATTAATAAATCTATAGTGTTTACTATCAGAGCAAAAACTTATTATGATACAAAATTCTCAAAACGACTCTTTTAAATTTTATTTTAGGTTATATTATATTATTATTATAAAAGGCGCATCGCCGTTGTTTTATTAAGCTCAACGTCTTAAAAACCGTTTAAAATCCTTATGGTAATAAATTTATAATAATATACGGCGATTGTCGTTAATATAATATATTATATGAGTTTGAACTAGGACACTGTCGAATTATTCAATGTGCATCGTTGTCTGTACGCGCGATACAGTTACCGAAAAATCGTTTTGAAATCGGCGACACGTCTGAATACAAAACTGATAATATAATATAAAATAATAATATTATTATAGTTATGCAAGTATATAGGTATATAATAAATAATACGTACAAGTACCTATATATTATTATTGTATATAATTTATCTTCATAGTGACGGCGACGGCGACATTATTCTATCGGCGCTGCACTCTAGTCTTCTTCGTCGCCCGGCCGAGTGAAATCCTCTAAAACCGGATTTGCAAACGTAATTATTATTTTATTTTTCTCTTTATATTTGAGAGTTTAAACGCATGCATTCGCGGAATATGCTAGTCGACTCTAAAAAGACGTGCTATTCCGGTATATTTATCCGCTACACCTGCAGCCGAAGATGTAACTTACATAACGCGTTTACAATGTAATACGGGATATTATCTCGGAACAGACGATGGACGATTTGAGATCGGTCATCGGTATAAAACTGTAAAGCCACTGTTTATAGAAATCGGGGAAATTGTTCTATCCGATGTCGTCGTCATCGTTTAGTTTCGTATTTCACGTAAACCGCTGAAACTTATAGTGTAATATTAACGATATAGAACTGAATATAAAAATAGAATAATGTAATTTGTTAAAACACTACATACATTTGAAAAATAATATAAAATTTTTTATTAAAAAATATCTACGCAGGCAAATTATAGTCTATAATATTCATAGTCCATAATACTTTATTAAAAACAAATCGACGGACGAATAACGATCCACATGATCGTATATATTTGTATCTAATAATAATAATATTAATGATAATTAGCAGAAACAGTAGCAAGACGAGTACCTATAATACTATACTAACCTAACTGTAAAAAGTGGGAGTCGGGAGACATTGTATAAAAACTGGTCGAACCGTATAATCACTAACAATCACTAACAATGTTTTTATTTTTTGGCAATTCTCTTTTTTCGCATTTTGGTTGTAATCCAATCGAAATCGTTGGTGTACGTAGCCGCGTGATTTTAATCCGATAACTATGGTTGTTAATCGAAAGAATACTAGCGTTCATTCGCAATCTATATAGGTACCATCATATTTCATTATTATAACAGACAGCAAAAATCAGAGAGATAGTAAGTTTATCCTAATTAATATAATATAGTATATATTATGTAACGTTTAAAAATGACTCAGTTTAATATTATGTTATTATTACGTATAGATTCTATAGAAATAGTCTATATAGTTCATGATAATATTACCTACTTTATAGTACAAATAAATATATAATATGTAAATATGTTATAGTAATAATATTTCTTCTAAACTCGCGATAGTGGGGATTTTCGCACACGTGAATAAAAAATATATAAAACACAAACGTATATATTAAATATTAATAGTATTGTCTTTTTTGGCATGTGAAAGAATCATAATGACCCACAATTATAATATTACTATTATATTTTTTTATTATATTGTAATGCGTGTCGTATAGTTACAGGACTCGTATAATACGAAATATACAGAATGATTAAAATTTCGTATTACAAAAATGGTGAGAATTACGTTTAAAATATTATTTCCACTGTACATTTTTAACACGAAGTTCTGAACGCTCTGTATAAATATGTACACATGGGTATATATTACCTTCGCGTGAAGATTGAGGCGCATGGTAACGATGGCTTAAGTTCTGACAACTGGTGGCCTTGACTCAGTAATATAGTTTCGTGATAGCGAGACAGACAAAAGGCGAAAGTGCTATACAATAATAATGAATTAAAATGTAAAATATATAAAACATAACTATAGAAATCGCATTGCATTTACGCACTTTACACGTTTTCTGTTAAATACACGGACAATAAAATAATATATTGAAATAGTATACGTACACACGATTTATATACATCATAATATTATAAAAGTATATGACACATATATACCTACATAAATATATACTAAGGCCTAAGGTAACCGACCACATCCAGTTGGAATTGTAAGGCGTAGAAGACAGGTACTTAAATATATACGCAACTGTATTCATAATATTTTTAATTTCGGAGACCATAATATTATATTCTCATGAGTCATAATAATGTTATAGTATTATAACCAAGTAAAAATAAAATGATACATATAATTAATATATTATATTTGAGTTTATTACCTAACTAATTTAAGAATATATAGTTGTATCTTGTATAATCATTTATAATGTACAACAACAATTTACAAGTCATTAAAAAATAAATAAAAACACACGTTAATAACTTTACAAGAATTACATACTTATATTTCTTCTATTATATTAATTACTTTTATAATAAAATGTTCTAATCACCCTGTTTATACAAAAAATGATAGAACTTAACCTTAAATAGTATAAATACTGTATTATGTGTCAATTGCCTTTTGTTGCAGTCCGCCGATTGTATGACAGGATAATACGACGTTTAACGTTCTGTCGTTATTATAATCATTTGGTACAGTAATTTAATTTATTGTCAGTTAATTCGATTTAAACGTCGCTTTAAAACAAGTTACTTAAAATAAAAATAAATTACAAATAATAAATAGTAATAAAATAATAATAATAAATAAATAATATATAATTAACAATAAATATTATAAATAATAAAAATAATGTATCTAATTTTGGTCTACCGGTTACCTTTAAATTAATTGTTGATGCCCAATGGCTAATATCATTCATCCGAGTTTTTAGTTATACAATATAAAATGACATAATGATCTTAGAAACATCTATTAGGACTTAGAAGTAAGAATATCTTTAAAGTTTAAGCTATTATTATGAAAATTTCTAATTATTCATAACTCATAAAGTTATAATTTCATAAGGTATGATAAATATTTTTATCATGAATTCATCGGTAGGTACCTAATTTGGTTGTCTATTAATATAAATACACCATAAATAGTACAAAATTATACAACTCTGATTTGTTCATAATTATTATAATATATATATATATACGTATTATCACAGTAAACAATAATTTTCAAGGTATAAAAACCTTACTCTTCTTATTAGATCTAAAATCATCGACCCAGAAAATTATATATAAATGGTGTAATAAAACTAAAGATAAAGCGAATAACACTGTATGAAATTAAATCGTTTTATATTTTGACCTTGTGGCTTGTACCTAAATAATATATTATTGTGATTTGTGGTTTATAGAATCTGAAGTATAATTGTATTGTTTTTTACTGATTTAAATTGAGCATACAACACATAGTACTCAGTTTGTCTTAAGTATCTCTTATTCCCTTTAGTACTTTTTACCTATATATGTCTTTTCGGTTTAGTTTATTATTAGTAGATTGTAGGTATAATATAGATATCTACGAATTCTGTAATGTAAATTTCATCGTATACAACAGAAAAAAATCTTATAAAAATTATGTTTATTTAAACGTCTTAAAAACTACAATTACAAGTATAAAAAGTTGTATATAGGTAACTAAAGTTTATATTATATTTTTATTCGTTACAGTTCTTTATTTTGTTAGTTAAATATCTAATTAGTTATTTTAATAACAATATACATTCTAAATATAAATTTGTTTGTATTGTATACCAAACTATATGTATTATTTATTTATACATTTGATAAATTTGTGAATATTAAATTACAATGGTATGATTAGAGTCAGTCAATGTTTTAATTTTATTTCAGCCAGTAGATATTTGTTTTTTTCTTTTTTCTTTTATCATAAATGCATAATATTATGATTGTATTTTAGACCTTTTGTCCCAAACATCATACTAATTTATAGTTGTTATACTATAAGCTACAACTATAAATATTATATTAATTATAACTTAAAAGTTTGTTTACTTATTGTTATTTGTTACAATAAAATAAATTAAAATTATTTGATATAAACATGCAGCCAGGAGTTATTCAAACCCGGTTAACTTAATTAGCAGGGAAGTGCCATAAGAGTTTTAACGAACCGTCGTAGACTAATAATAATAATAATAATAATATTTAAAACAATGCATAAAGATTGTGTTGAATATTCTTCTGTATTTTTATTGTAAATTGTATACGAGAAGAGTTTTTATGAAACTAACCATGATGTAATTATTTTTGTAATTTTAATAAATTATTGCATTAAAATTATTCATTGATATTATTTTATAACCGTGAATTCCCAAATAATGTAACATTTATTCAATAATCAATTATTATTATTTTCTTGATTTTGAATAAAAATTGTGTTTTACTGTAACCACTAACCAAGAGTTTTTTTCTTAATATTCAAATTCGAATCATACGGGTTATAAAGTTTGTATTAATACTTATGAGTATTCTGAGTAGTTATATATTATTAAATTTAATATATATTTTCTTTTTATAGAAATGTACGATAACCAATGATGTTATTTTCATAAACTGAAAATGTTTATAAATAATATTCTATAATATAATGAATGAAATTAAAATAAAGTATTTATTTATCAGTATAAAATAAAATATAAAAAGGTATGTCGTATGTGTATAATGATTAATTACTATAATGTGTAATCGTAATTTATAGATTGTCAATATTACCTATATTATATAATATAATTTAATAACAATATATATATATATAAATATTTAATCCGTTTATTAATATACGTACCTATACAGTTGTCTTTACAAATAAATAAATAAGTTTTAAATTAAAATTTTTCGAGATTGATATCTGGTGTTGAATTATTTAAATTTTAAATGCTATTAGGTTATATATCTTATGTAATATCTGAAATAATTTATCAATTTTTCGCGGATTATTTGAAAATTTCATGTAGGTACAAAATTAAAAGTACGATCTATAGACGCGTTTATATATTGCTATAAATAATTAAATATTTAAATTTTAAAGTTTTATAAATATATAAACATATTATACGTAAATTACGATTGTTTTTTTTTTTTTTTAGTTTCGTTGTGAAAGGAACAATATAATATAAATTTATATCAATATTTTACATAGTATTTATATGCACGCATGATTTGGAGACGTTGATAAATCACAATATTGCTAACGAATTGTATTTTTGTAAACAGCCTCGTTCTTTTGTGCTTGTCTATATACAGTATATATGCGCGTTGTGTTTGTTTTACATATTTAATTTGTATTTACTGTATTATAAAAACATCATTTGATTTCGCCGTTGTGAGTTGTTTACCATATAGTATAGTTATACTCGAGATCCAATTTATAAATTATATTTATTCTTATATTGTTATTAATTCATGTGATAAAAAATGCAAAATGTACGTTGTACGTTGTGACAATATCGAAAAGCGAATTATATTTATAAAGAGTATACATTATTGTTTGGAGGTTTACATTGAATAAGAAACTGATTACATTTATATTTTATGTTCTACGGTAAAAGTAAATATTAATTAATAATTTGATAATGAGGAATAATAAAATGATGAAAGTAGAAAAATCGGCAAGGTGGAATGCTATTCAAATACATTATATACATTTAGTTATTAAGTATTGAATATATTATATGCACTATGCATATAGTTTAAATTATATTTAATATTTAATTAATAGTTTGAAACAAACCGACCAACTATAACAATTAATTAACTGTAACAATTAAAACATATAATTGTTACATCACAATTTTTGATATATAAACACAGTTCTTTATGCATTATAATTTTTAGTTTTAAAACATTATAATATTAAAATATTATAAAATTGTATAATTATTATATAGTTTTAAAATATTATAATTTAAATACTATATTATAACTATATGTATAAATTGTAGTCAATGGTGGCGATAACTTTTTCTTCTGATGCAGTAGGTACGTACACTAGGAAGTATTTTTTTCTAGTATTCTTTTAAATTTTTTCAATATTATGAGCATCAATATTATTGATACTGCACACTGTATAATTTAAAATTATATATAATTTTATGACAAGTAGTTATATAGATACTATTTTACTTTATCTGCAATTTTTTTAAAATCTATTACAATAGAGTGATATATATATATGTATATTTGTTAAAAGTATATCAAAATTAAATTATATTTTATATGTTTTATAGTTACTATAAAATTAAATTCTATATTGCACTACAAGTGATGTTCTTCACACAATTGTAGGCCCTGAATTAAACTAAACATAACTGTATAATTTAAAAACATTGAAAAGAAATTTTATTATATTTAAGTTAAATTGTTTTATCTATAGGTTTTTCTTTAATACCATTATAATATTATGTTTATAGATAGTAGTGGTTAAATATATTTTAACTGTTTTTTTTCCGAAAATACTTTATAAAACATTATAATATAATGAAATATCAGATAATATTATAATAAATTATTAAAATATTGGTTCATTAAACAAATAAAATAATTTTAATTGACACAAAGCTTTTAACGAATAAAATCCATTTTAAAATTTTAATGTTTTCTTATTATTTATATTCATTATTTAAAATTTGTTAAACCGTCGCAGATTTTAACTTTTTTTGCGTATAACCAAATTTTATAATTATCGCATGACACTGGTTCTTACCATTAATCTATCACTAATATTATAATATTATTATGATAATCACCATAAATAATTTATACAATATGTATTATGATTTATGAGTCTGGGCCCACTTAAAAGCTATTTTCAATAATATGTTCACCTACAGACGATTGTTATACTCGATCAAATATTAAAAGAAAGTTAGTTTTTTTAAAGGGACACCTACAAGCATACTATTCTTATTTAAACCATTTAATATACTTTTATTTTATTTTTTCCGTTAATTATTTTAACAAAAATAGAAAGTTAATAAAAATGTATTAAAAACGTATAACTTTTAAATTTATTTATTTGTTAAAATAATAATGCGGAGAAAGTAAAAATATATCAACTGAATATAGGCACATACAATAATAATATAAAGGAAAACTAAAGATAAGTGTTTGTTTGATATTTAATTAAATTTATTGTCTGTACAATGCATATAGTACAGTTAATATATTATACGTACGTGTTTTATAACGACTTGTGAATAATTTGGAATAGCGATAAAAACTAATTAAAATATTGTAATTCTTGTGAAAATGTGTTAAAAGAAAAAAAACAAATGTTTAAATATTATTATATTTTGTTTATACTATACCCGCCTATAAGGACTGAGAGCATTATAAATTATATAATATGCAACCTAATGGTTCTCGTATAATATAATTATGAAAAATCGTTTTGTTTCCATTTATTCGTTTTTCCAAATGGATTTTATCGATTAAAATATAATGTTATTTATTATGGGTTTTATAAACGGAAACGATATTCAATGCATTTAAACACTGTCGATTGTTTGCAGATGGTTAGCGAGTGGTGGGCGCTGGTGTTGATGTTGTCTGTAGTCCACGGACACGTGCCTTGTCAACACTCATACGGCGGGTGTAGATATAACGAGCCCTTCGTACCCGCGCCCGTCGGCCAAGTCCCCAGGTGCGTTCAGAATTATCACGGTGACGTCACGTTTTGTGAAACAATTGAAAAATACCCAGAGTGAGTATTTTTGAGACCATATAGTATAGGTATTAAGTTATAACTAACTCTATCAAAACTTTTTCAAAAATCGTAGTAAAACATCATAAATTTAAGGTTGAAGTTTCAAATTTGATGCAAAAAAAAGTTTATATTTATTATATTATATTTATTTATATTTATAAGAAGCGTTTAAATTTAATAAATAAGTTCAGAATATATGTTTATATACCTTATATTTTTAAAATTCGATAAAAAAAATAATATGTTACAGACGGTTGATAAGTTATCTGGTCACTAAATCGGATAAGAATTTTAAAACATTTTTCAACGAAGAAAAACTGATCGACAAACCTTACTATCAAAAGTAACAAATAAAGTTTTACAAAATGGAAACGTTAAAATAAAAACAATAATACGATTTTTGATTTCAGCCATAATATAAATTACAATCAAAATGGATATGGCAATTATTACGATTATCAAAATGATACTCAATCCCAATTTGCTGGTTATCCGGATAGGACGTATGTTCTACAAGAAGTGTCACTAACAGAGTCTCCGATTATTAACCAAAATCCACGTCTGAATTTCAAGTAAGATATTATTGTATATTAAGTTTTGTATTTAAAATACTCTATATTTTGTATTTTATAACTCGCGTCAAATTATTTTTCTAATTAAATTTATGATTCACTATGATTTTTAAGTACTAACCACGGTAGCAGTTATAATAGAAAAAAAAGACAAGACGACGTTCAACTATGCCCAGTTAAAATCAACAATATATTTCCCAAAGCAGCTTTAAACACACAAGGTGAATGGAAATATGTAGTTAATATGGTACGGACATCATCTGAAATGTATACGCAATCTATAAGATCAGAAATATGCGCGTAAGTTTAATATTTGTAACCACAAAGTAATAATAATATTATATTATAATATTTATAATGTTATACAGCCTTAAGATAGTATTTCATCTACACACAAATGTATATATGTATGCCTACTATAGACGCCGTTATATAATATTTTAGGCATTCATATTCCGTGAATGACATCTTTTTATATAAAATGCAAGTGCCAATTAATATTAATATTAATATATTTTTTAAATTGATATTTAAAAAAAAAAATGGAAAATGGAAATGAAAATGGGAATTACTTTTGTTTTATTTTAGTTAATAACAATACGTGTTAATAATAATACTAATAAGTGCTATTACATAATGAAATAAATAATAATATTACGGAAATACTGAGTATAACAACCAGTTATAACATATTAGTTGTTTGTTATTACTTATTACATATTTTGGATTAATTAACGTTAAATGTAGATAATGTGAAAAACTCGCGAATTATCTTATTCTGTATGTTAACATGTTAATAGTGTTAGTACTGTTGCGTTTCAAATTTATATTATGCATAATATATTAATATTATTCTTTCAATTACTTTTTAAAGATCTAAACATTTGAACTATTGATTAATCAGGGGGAGGGGGCAAAATGATACTTTTGCTTCTTCCTGATAAAATTAAGGGTGGAAATACTTGCCACTCCCGCCCACAATTACACCCCTGATAAAATAAACGATTGCCGGATTTTACGTAAATTCAATTAAAAATTGATAATTTGAAATGTGATATTTTGTCATTAAATATATTAGATATATTTGATGATATAAATTCTGAAAAATTTGAGTGTATAAATAAAATTTATTTATTCTGTTGTCGGTCATAAACTTAATCAAAACTGCTATACGATAAGATTTTTACATTTTTATTTTTAACAAAATATGGCACAAATTTGTGAAATTGTTTCGTCAACAAATTAGTTATTAATGGTTACATAATGACGAAAACAAAAATAGAGACGATATATATTATTGGTGTAACTTGTTGAACGAGAAAAATGCGTCAGTAAAATTATAAATGACAAAGAAAGTCGTTTAATCTTATGATTTTTAAAGAAAATTGCACATAATATTAAATTATAATAAATTTTTTAAAATACTTATTGACAAAAATTGTGTGTAATTAAATTTGATACTGTAGGATAAACGTAGTGTCGTGCAAGTGTACTGTGCAAGTATACTATGTATACCATGAGAACTTCGTATTGTTTTCATTTATGTTAAAATTTATTACAAGAAAACAAAAGCCGGGCAGTCGATTCAGGGTGTTTTTAGTCCATCCCTTCGGTCCTCGGAGAAATTAGTGTTTATTATAATTAAGATTTAAATTAGAAAATACAACTATTGCATTAGAAAATACATTCTGAGCGAAACTTAATATAATAAAACTGATAGATCGTTCTATAATTTTATCACGTGTGTAATCTATCTATGGGAAAACTCAAAAAAAATGTTAAGTACCTACGTTTACATTGCATTAGTTATCATGAAAAACCTAAAATTTATTAGAAAAAACGTTTTCCCGTCATTTTTTGGTAGTTATTCTTTTTTCAAGGAACAATTTTTGAGAAATTAAAAAAATGACTAAATAAAGTATAGATGGAATTTACTATCGAAATTATACCCTAGTTGTGTTAATTGAACAATTATTTCTATCCAAAAAAGTGTTTTCACTATTAAAAACACAAAAATCAAACATCAATGTAATGATAAAGTATGAAGACCTATAAAAAAAATTGACTTTCGTATTTCAAAATATTTTGTAAAAATATTAAGTATTATATGAAAATTAACCAATCCGTTCCAAAATTTTACCACACCTGTAAACTACCCATATTCGTACTCAAAAAATGTTTTTAGTCCTTACGACCAAAACTCAATTAGTTATCACGAAATAAAAAAAAATTAAAATAACAGATACCGTAATTTTGCCGATTTTTCTGTCAATTTTTGGTTGTTTTTCTTCTTCTAAGAAAAAACTTTTAAAAATTTTGAAAAATGAGTTAAATAAAATACTAATTATACTCTGTCCCATTAAAGAAAAGTAAGGTGTCGGACGAAAATTGGTTGGTTTAGCTCATTTCCACACCTAACCCTATCTAGTTCCCCTTCCATGCCACAGAAATGTGTAGTTACTGCTGACTGCCGTTGTCAATGATTGCGGTAGCGAATGAATGCGGATCTATTTATATGTATAATAATAGCATGTATGATTGGCGGAGGCAGCGCTGACTTGGAAAAAGTCTTTTACAATTGTGATATGTCAGCATTGTTCGGGTGCATGAATCAAATTGTCGACTCGACTGTGGTTTTTCTGTCAGTATGCATGCGCGAAACTTTACCTTTCTTATATGGGACAAAGTATAGATGTAATTTTCTACCGAAAACATACCTTATTTGTGGTAACCAGACCATTTTTATATACGAAAAAGTGTCTTCAGACATAAAAAATAAAATAAAATCATTGTAAAACCAATACATTCCTCGCTTCGATCAGAATCTAAACGCTTGTAGTAATTAATCGTTTTATTTTCCACCTTGTTTTCTCATTTTTTCAAATAATAAAAGTGATCGATGAGGAAAACACAAACACTAATTTTATAAATTAATTTCATGTAAATAAAACTAACAATACCTAATACTAATATATAGTTATAACTCAGGCCCAGAAAATCTATTTATAATTGTGTTTTTTTGTATAAATTATTTATAAAACTTACATTTTATATTAAAAATGATCAAATATGCACTTATAAATGAAAAAAAAGTTAAAATAAACAATTTTTTTTAAATATAGACTCGTATTGCTATGAAACAAATTTCTACATTAATTAACTATGTTTTTAATGATTACTGAAAAACATACAAACTCCTAGAAGTCCCTATTTCTAAATCACATTTATCGTATTTATATTAACTGTTATTATCATATCTAATTTGTAGCATTTGATCTTGATCTATGTGATTATCAAAAAAGGTAACTAAATTATTATAAGTACGTAATTATATAAAATATTAATATAATGTTATTATTATTATATAGTCTAGTATAAATTATAAATCCCAACATTCATTATTGTTCTCGATAATATGCATTACAAAATTAATATTTTCCTTTTTTTTTTAGAATTTCTTTTTTTTAAAATTGTCTAAATATTTTAAAAGATAAAAAAAAAATACTAATAAAATATAAAAAATATTAAATATTTAAATGCGCTTAAGTTGTGTCAATTGTCAATAATTTAAAGTTTTTGCTGCATAAATAAATATAATTGTATAAATTAAAATTTATTTTAAATACACTTTATTCAGGAAAGCTTTAGCATTGTACAAAATTATCGGGATTATTGGAAATTACTAATATTTTGTTACTAATCACACATACCTATTCTAGAACTTTTTTTTACAATGGTTATATTTTTAAATCTTACTTGACCTTTAATTATGATTGTTTTAACATGTAGACTAAACATATAATATTTTATTTTCGGATTTTAATTACTGTAATCAGTGGCGTATTTAGGGATCTTTTTTGTGGGGTGTCCAGACAATATTCTTTCCTCTGAAAATATAATTATAGTTTGATCATAGAACCGTTTTTTTAAGTCCTCTCCTTCACATTAATATTATTATCATTATTTTTTTTATATTTTTTTTTTTTTTTTGTCAATAATATATCTCGTTCTACACTTTTACAATTTGAGAGTAGCCACATATTTCTTAACAAAAAAATCGGGTGAGGTTGTCTTCACCCCCAGGACACCCCCTTAAATACGCCACTGACTGTAATGATAAGTTACAGTAATTGATTTATGAAAACTATTTAGAAATAAAATCACAAAATGCTCGTACATTGCAAACTACAAAATGTTCAGAAAAAATCACTATACACATATCGTAAACATGTTTGAAATACTCATTTTTACTTTATAATATGACGTACTGAATAATTAATTAGATGGGCTATGCATTTTAAAATGTTGTGCTTTTTTTCTATAATACAGTAAAAATACTTTAGTTTAATTATAATTTTTTAAAAAAATAATATTTTTAAAATATATATAAATAAATGTTTTGCCAGAAAATTAGATTTTTAAAATTTTTTATATAATATGAACGATTTCAAAATTAATAAATAAATTCTTAAATTATATTTAATATATTTTATTTATTTGTATGTCTATAAATAACAGTTTCGCTGTGTCAAAATACAATTTAAATAGTATGTAAATAAAATTTAAAATGTTTATATTTTTAAAGTAGATACTTTTGGAAAAAATGTACTATATTAATATAATAAGTACCTGTGTATTATTATGTAGTATTATGCTAAAATAATTCTAATTGAATATTTTATCAAATAATAATATAATATTTTGTATTAAATATATGTGATACAGATTTTTATTTTTTATTTAAATGTAAAATACCTCCGTAGATGAAAACATAATAACAAATATGTACATATTTTTTGTATAGTTGTTAACTAAATTTACCTTTTTAATTTATATGTAATATTAATATTATTATTATTGTTGTTTGAATATTTCTAGGGAGACGGATCAGCCATGCAACGGAATCTGCGAGACACCGCTTGGTTTCAGTACGTCATGTAAACAGAAATTCGTTCAAAAACGGTTGGTAGCATTGCAAGGGACCGGAGATAATTTGTACGTGGACGTTTTTTGGTTTCCACATTGCTGCTCTTGTACCATAGCCAGGGTTGAACAATAGTAATAATATAATAGTACCTAATAATAATAATAAAAACACCTATGTATTTTTTTTGTTTTTGCAACTGGTTGGTATTTTTCTTTAAAAAAACTTAACGAAAAATGTCTTTCTTTCATTGTTCAACTTAATGCATTGTTATATAGAATAAATATAAAATATAATTTTACTGCGTCGAGAGCAAATATTTTAATATAATAGGTATAAATATAATGTTATTTCATATTTAACTGTAGTCACGGAATATTTAAATGATTAATATTTACTCGTATTATTTAACCATAATTAAACATTTTATGTATTATTTACGACTCGTAATTTTTAAATGGTTATTTTTAATGTCTCATTTTATAATTTATAATATTATATTGTAAACAGTTTTAAACTTATAGGTACAATATTTTAGTACTTTAATATTGATGAGAATGTAAAAATTATGTTTCACAAAATATATAATATAATTTACATTTTACTTGTATATTAGAGTTGTAGTGCATTAGATTTATTTTAAACCTATTTTATTTTTATTTTTTAAAGTTGAATTACCTATATTTTATTATCTTATACAGTCATTTATTTAAATATAATAAGTTAAATTAACATTTCATAATATAAATAATTAGGTACAAAAAGTTATATTCTTTTATTACGTTGGATAATAATTGTATAATACAATACTGAGATGACAAAAATTATTTACTCTACAAAGAATTCATAATTAACAAATTATATTAATTAAATAATTAATAACTTAAATTTTAATAATATTGAATGTTTTATATAATAAACAACATAGTATAATATTTATACCCCATTGTATTATATTCTTCAACCATCTTGTTGTTGATAAGTACATTTAGTGAATATAATACGTTTAATAAATAAATTATTTAGTATTATTTTTAATTAGATTAGAGTGATGATCCTTTTAAGAATATTTAATATACCTACTCATATAATATGAAATTACATTACGAACATTTTAGTATTTTAATAAAATCATTTGGTTTGAATTAATTTTGGGTTATCGATCTACTATAGAACAGGTGTTTTCTCAGAAATCGGAATAAGAAGCCACTCGACATTGAAATATCATTCCTGAAGAGAATGCCATTCCATTTATACCAATATCTAAGACATCGAAAAACGTTAGATTTGTATTCATCGATTATGCTGAAAAAAATCCACAAATCGGTATGATAAAAAGGATATCAAACGGGTTAAATATTTTCTGGTTTCATCTTTAATATTCATCTTAAATTGATATTATATTATATTATAAAACTGGGTTTTATGATTTTTAGGCATTAAAAATTATAATTATTTTAATTATATAAATTATAATAAAAATTATAAATTTTGTTGAAAATATTTTTTAATTTTACATTTTATATTTAAAAAAGCGGGAAGGTCAATTACGGACATTCCTCATTCGTCCCTTTGGTAATTGGAGAAATTATTAGTTTATTATAATTATCAATGATATTTCATTCGAAAATACGATTTTGAACGAAAAACAGTCAGGTATACAAAAAGCGCCATTTCAATATTTTTATAGGAGGAGGGAAAAATTGAAGCAGGCCAAGTTTTACTCTGATCAGGCCAATTTTGTCTGACATTAAAGTGATGTTAGTGCCTTCATTTGCGATGCATTTATTAAAAATGTACAAAGTTGATTAGTTATAATTTTATTAACATATATAATATTCACTGACAACAAACCACAAGGATACAAAATACGAACGAAAAATTGATACAGATATACGAATGTACAATAAGTCCATGTTATTGTAGATTGTGAAGGTGACGTTTGTATATTATGTATCAGCACAATAAAATATATAAAATTAAATAGGGGAGCCGTAGCCCACCACCCATAAAATGGCGCCACTGGGGTATACCTATACAATATATTATACTGATAATCTATTCCAAAATTTTACCACGAATGTAAATTACCTATGAGATAACTCAAAAAATATACAAGTCCTTACATTAAAAATTGCATTAATTACCACGATATATATAAATTAAAAATAATAGAAACCGTAATTTTGCCGATTTTCCGTCATTTTTTTGTAGTTTTTCTCCTCCCAAGGAAAAACTTATGGGAAATTCAAAAAATGAGTTAAATGAAGTACCAACTAGACGCAATTTTCTACTGAATGCATACCCTACTAGTGGTAATCGGACCATTATTTCTACCCGAAAAAATGTTTTCATACATCAAAAAAAAAAAAATATATATATATATAATATTCAATTCTACTAAAAATATTTAAATTTTAGAAGCTAATAAAAAAAAATTGGATATTACGATTTTTAAAATATTTGGTAAAAAGATTAAGTTGTATATGATTAGGGTTCAATAAAATTTTCAAACCGATAAACTAAAAATTGCAGGGAATATTAAACATTTTTGGAAAAAAATTCGAAACTCTATACCAGAAAATCAATCAATCGTTTAGAAATGTTTTTCTTCAATAAAGAACACTTATGTGAATACTTAAAAAAAATTTCAAGTCCCTACGATCAAAACTTAATTAGTTATCACGAAATAAAAAAATTAAAAATTAAAGAATCCATAATTTTGCCGATTTTCCGCCATTTTTTTGGTAGTTTTTCCCCTCTCAAGGAATACATTTTGAGGAATTCGAAAAATGAGCTAAATAAAGTACCAACTAGACACGGTTTGCTACCAAAAGTATATCCTACTTGTGGTAATCGGACCATTATTTCTACCCGAAAGAGTGTTTTCATACATAAAAAAAAAACATCTTTGTAAAACCAATACATTCCTCGCTTCTCTCAGAATCTAAAATAAAAAGAAAACTATGAACAAAATCAGCAACGCAAATAAATTTTAAAAAATGCTTACCTACCCTGTTTTAACCAACTAAAATATAGAAATCTATTTACTTATATAAAAATGTCAGCAAAACTTTTGTTTTTAAACTAATAATAATATTCTTAATTTTTAAAATGTTATAAATTGTAATACATAATAATTTTATGCCGTCCAGTTGGTTAATTAATCTACTTGAAAACTCCGAATATAGTTTAGTTTATAATTAATTAATAATTTCATACGTTATAGGAATTTATTAATCATTTATTTACAGTCTGTTATTATAAAACAAGAATGGTTATGAATATTTATTATTACGTCGTATTGCTGCGCCGCGCGCCGTAAAGGATGAATATTGTTCAATTCATAATTTTATAATTGAGTTGTAGTAAAAATGAATTTATTAAAATATAACTACATGGATTTTAGTAATATAATACATGTTCTCGTGATATGTAATTTATAAAAATTAATATTCCCATAATTAAATAAATGTAATAAATAATTATTTTTCGTTATAATGTTATAAATTATATTAGATTTGATAGATTATTGAGTTAATAATTACCTATTATTAAAAAAAATTATATACATATTTATACAAATTTTACTCAATCACTTAAACATTTTACTATTTGCAATAAAATAATAGAAATTAATTTAATCAATGGATACTGTAATTAATTTAGTCGTTTAAACAACTTTAATTCGATAAATGCATAAAAAACGTAAATAATTCTACTGTACATATTCAATAAATTAATATGAAAAATATATGATATAATAGTTATATCGCTAATGTATGACAGTATAGGTATACAAATTACCATTATATACGTATATGTCATAGTATGTCATACATTATACATAATAGTGATCAGAAAATGCTGTTACAAAAAATACTGGAGATTTAGTATTATGATACTTAAATGGGCGTCCCCTATACTATATATATATTTATAAAATTGCGATTTTTGTCACTCTGTATAAATGTAGGTACTTACACAAAATGCAGTAAATCACGGAACGAAATTTTCATGAGAAATTCAAAAAACGTATTCTGTGCAAATGTGTGACTATATATTATAATGCATACCTACTGCCACAGATATTATATTATATATTATGTTATACCCAATGTAGTTGTACTATACATAGCTATTTCATTATTCAATATATATTACACACGACGCTGAATATATTGTACTCGCAGTTGTCGGTCTAGGGATATTAAAAGGGAAAAATCTGTCTTTTTGGATGTATTAAGTATATATACCTATTACCTATTTATATATATATATACAGTATTATAGTTTATACATGATAAATTTATATTATTTATTTTCCGCGTAATTGTAGGGTGGTTTATCAAGAACGTTTTATTTTAAAATGCATATAAGTATGCTATATTATATAAGTACGAATGTATGTATATTTAATATTCTTATTATATTATAAGGTATACAAATGGATATAACGCTTTTGAATTTTACAATGTATAAATAATACCGATTTAAAAAATTATCGTAAACGAGTTAAAATAAAAATGTACAATAAAATACATTATTGATAAATGTGAGATTTATTTGATAAATACTTCGATAAATTATATTAATAATAAATATGATTGTATATATTATAATCAATGTTTTAACGTAGGTCCGTGAATAGCATATGCTATATTTTATTTTATAATTTTGAGAATGTTTGCAGATGTCAGTTACTAATTTATAATTGTTGATATGAAATATTTGTAATTTTGAATTTAGTGATATGAAACAAATCAAATATTACACTAGTTTTTTTTTTTTATAAGCATACATTAGTAGCTCGCTATAAGCTTATCATTCGCAGCATGCTGTATTAATTGTTATTTTTATGTAAATTTTGTAAAAAAATTTTGTTTGAGTACATAAGTTAAGGTTAGGTTAGATTAACCTAACCTAAAATACTTGTACATATTAATAGGGTATTTCATTATGTTGGTCCACCAAAATAATTTTTACCAATTTAAAATTGTTGTAATTTACTCATGCATATAATTATTATTACAATAATGATTGGAATTACGAGTACATTAGTTTGATATTTACATCAGTTTTGTAACATAATAAATACTTTAATACACTTGTATAAGGCTTTACAATAAAAGTATATATAGAAGATAATTAGGCGCATCGTACGATGTCTACAATACAAATAGTATATATAATTTTTATACTAGTAGGTTATTTTTAATTTTTTTTTTTATTGTATCACTAAAACTGATACGATAATATATAATATTATAAAAGTTGGTTATAAAATTACAATATAAAAATACTTAAACAATTTAAACGTGATGTTTTATTAAGAGATAGAAATTAAAAAATTAATATTTATATTGACTATTATAACCGAATTGTATACTGGTATAACAAATATTTTTAATGTTATGATAGATATACGTACTATCAATTATTATAATATTGTAGTGTTATTAGTGTTATATATAATATTATATTAATCTTTGAAAACATATTTTGAATAAAATAAAATAAACGCTACCATATATAGATAGTAAAATACAGACCGGCCTTAGACTGGGGAAATTTTGTTGATTGGGCCTCTTTGTCTTATTATTTATAGTCGTATTATTATTAAATTTATTAAAATTATTAAAACGTATTTAAAATATTTATGAATATAAGGTACCTACATAATATTGTAATCATTACTATAAATACTAATGTAAATATTTTTTAGACGTACAAATTTGTCTAAAATCGTAAAATATTTATTAAAAATTTTTTTTATGGAGTGCGCGCATTTGTATGTTATAACTTATAATATACGAGTGTATTATATTCTATATATAGTGGTTATGAAATTAAATTTTAGAGACTGTTTTGTGAATAATTATTTTTATATGTTTAAAAAATAGTTATTACACGTCACTGAAAAAAAAAATTAATAATGATTATTTATGGTTCTAAAGCGGCCGGAACGATATCGCACAACGAAAAACTCGACGGACGTTTTTAGTGACTCCCATAGGAATTGGCGGTAAATATATTATGTAAACGTGTTTTTTACGATTCCTATTCGATAAAATATATATTATTTATAAATACTTGTATATATTTGATATTTATTTACGCGTATTTATTGGATTTATAAATATGAATATCCTGTTTTTCTGTAGGTACTTAATATAGTTTCGTATACGAGCGCATGCTGTATAATAGTATTATATTGCTTTTTATAGTAAACACATGATGCTTTCGGGATGAATATATTGAATTTTTTTCCATTAAAACTACTATTAGGTAGTATAGGTACTGTTAAATAATCTATATGATTATTACATATAGAATCAACAATCGAATGCTTTGTCACTTTTGTAATATACGAAATAGACGTTATAATATTTGAAACTTTGTCATCGTCAGAGGCCTATTATGATAGCTTTATAAAATAAACGAGTTTTATAAATAATACCGATTAAAAGAAATAATTAAAAAAAAAAAAAAAACGAAACGAATAAAAAACAGTAAAAGAGAAAATATTATTATGTTTATAGTGCGTATATTATTATACACGACAGCAGTATATATTAGTAGTTTCACGCGGGGACATTAAAGCAGGGCCGCGTCATAGGTTGTTAGATTTTGGTGCGTTATACATACATAAAATATTATTGCATCACGGTAGGCGGCGGCGGCGGCGGTGAACACACAATGACCGCGTGCGTATGTGCGCGCGCGCGTCTTCGCCGATGACGGTTTGCCCTTCGACGGCGGTGTGGTGGTGGTGCGGTACAGTTGCCACCCTGTCGGCCGAAAGGGGGCACCTGGCGAGTAAGGGGGATGCCGCGGTTGCCCCCACCACGCGGCGGCCCAACGGGATAATTGAAGGCCCGATCTGGTGTGCGTGCATGCGACGCGAAATTATTATAGAAATAATATTATGAAAAAACTACCCCTCTAGCGGACCGGCCGATAACTACGCGTTGCGGCGGCGGCGATACTATAACAGCCGCTACATCGTTACGCGAGCGCCGCCTGTGTCGCCGTCGTGCGGATAGGTGCGCGCGCCGAACGTACCCTGTGTGTGTGCAATGTGCGTTGTGCGTGATGTGTGTGTGTCCGTCCGTCCGTCGTCTACACCCAGGCAACAGTCGTATCGCGGTGCGTGTGCGTAAGCGAGCCCATTGAGCGGCCCACGCGTGAGTTACAATAGTGTACGTGTATGTGTGCGTTTATGTGCGTTGTAGTGTACGCGAAAATTTCGTAGTTATATTTTTAA
Organism: Eriosoma lanigerum; assembly: GCA_013282895.1. Taxonomy (NCBI): domain Eukaryota; kingdom Metazoa; phylum Arthropoda; class Insecta; order Hemiptera; family Aphididae; genus Eriosoma; species Eriosoma lanigerum. The sequence goes on from CM023358.1 coordinate 47,907,579, forward strand.
ATAAATATATTTATTTTTACCCCTTTTGGCGTGTACTGTACACATACCCGAGAAGACATTTTAAGTAAGTATACCCCGTAAATATACCTAATATGAAACACCATATTTATTAACATTATTTGAGTGTTTGTATTTTTATTAATAACTATTTTCGATTCGATTACTATGCGTATAACAATATTATTTTAGTGAAATCTCTGCGATTTACGCGATAATACTTTTTTTCAATATCCCCCGTCGAAAATGATTAGATTCCACATATTATACAATATTTAAAGATATTATTAAATTTAATAATTTTTTATATCCCTGTTGATAAACAGTTTGGGATTTTATTCTATTATTATTATTTCAAATTTGGATACGCTCGTTGGCTAAACGGTTAAACCCGTTGTGGCAAAAACCGCGAAAATTTCCCTCTCCTCTCTACTCACGTATACCCAAACACGACAACCCCTGTTATCGTCAACTACATCGTAAGTAGGTGAATAGCATAAAAATAGTACCGGAAAAACGTCTTCGGTCTCATGACGTTTTTATACGTTATTACACAAAACTTTTGGAATTTCTTAATTTTGTTCAACATTAATATTATACGTGTGTTTAATTCTTCTGTTATTTATATATTTTGCATCTACATGTGATGTTTACCTTTTGCTTGTAGACGACTGGGTTTTTATTTATTTTTTCAATATAGTTAAGAGATAATTTTCCGCTTTTAAAATAATAAATAAATATATTTTATTAATTTACACAATGACGACCTACTATTGTTACAATAATTTTCGCCCATCGGTTGTCGGGTCGGAAAATAAATTATATCGTTATAATTGGCTGTTGTCATATACGAGTGTGTGTGTGTATAAACTAAAGCGTATTTGTGTGCAGTAGCAGTTTAGATCAACAGCGTTTCATATTTTACAACATAGTATGTATATATAATATTAATGTATATACATGGATATGTGTGTGTCGTTTTATTAAATAAAGTGTTTTTATTCAACAATAAAAACATCCTTCCTGATTAACCGACGTGCACACAGCCACTGTCGCAGATTATTAATATTATTATTTTATTATAATGTAGACTTGCAATGTACATAATAATATCTAATGTGACCTGTTATTAACGCAGTTTGCTATTTTAAATTTCACACAATACTACTTGGTTTTCGGGGGAAAAAATATTATCGTAATAAACGTCCGAAAGCGCTCGGTTTGGATAGGTTTCATATCATCTTCGATTTCCTATGTATTCGGTTAAATATGACATATTTTCACGTGTCAACGACGGGTATTTGTTGATTATAAGACCATTTTACGGTTGTTATTAATTTTTGGTCTTGTCGACCCTTTCAAAAATTTCATAAAATCGTTTTCTATTCGGAATCCGTTGGCCGTTTTAATTCAATAATATGTTTACGTCAAACGTGCTTGAGCGGGAAATATTTCGTATATAACCGTGAAATGGAAGAAACTTTTAGGGGTGAGCATTTGTGCGGGTTACTTCTTTTTCAATACGATTTTCGCATCAACCCTCGAGTTTTGCACGTCGTGGTGCGTAGGTCGTGGGAATTGAATTTTTTTTTTTTTGAAATGTTTACGACTGACATAAAAAGATATCTGAAATGAAATGATGACTTTTACGGATTTTTAGTGAATATAAATTCTGTAAGTTTGCATAACTGAAAAACTCCGTATCCAGCGTTATTTAAATGGTTTAAGATCTATTCAAACTGTAGTACCTATAGTAATATATTTCCCGTTATATTATTATAACTGTACCAGGTAACTATTGTGTGACAAAAGAAACCTACCCTTCTACTATTATAGTATTATATTTTATTACATATTCCTACAGCGTAGTCACAAAGATATGATTGATAATTGATATAGAATAAAATATAATAAATTGTTATTGATATATATATATAAATTCCTATATCGAACCATAACTTATAATACTATATCTACCCGTTTGTAATATTTTATAATATAAAATTGTGTCATACCGCATATCAGTTTATCGACTATGATTTAGAAGATGTTTTGAAATGTCAAATGTATTATTTGTTCACAGTGTACGTTAGAAGTGACGCAATGGGAACGTGACGCTGGCTGCAACGTCGGCTAGTATGAGCGAGGGTGGCGGGGAGGCAATGGCCTCGTATGGTACGGCGGGTTATCCGCCACCACAGCCTGCCACCCCGTCATCAACCGTGCCGGAATCGAAGACACCTGGCCCAGCACCCGGTCTGCCACCGTTCAGCTCGTTTTCGGCGGTGGAACTGGCTGAGGGACTGGGTGCTCGGCTAGGTCCAGGCGACGGTTATGACCCGACCACCGGTCGGATAATGGACATGCACTGGGACTACAATCCGGACGGGCTACACCGGCCGGACCTTTACCCGACCACAATGATCATCCCACAGCCGCAGTCATATCGGCCGTGGGAGAGCAAGCTTGACGGGAGCAACTCGCAGGATTCTATGTCCAAGGGATCGTTCGATTATCCACCGTCGCCGGCCGGGAGCAAGTTGCCATCGTTCCAGTCACAGTTTAACTTCCAAAACGACCAGCAACAACCGGAAACTGTGTCGCTAACCACATTGACTCCAGCAGCCGTGTCGCCAACCCAGTCACCTGGTTTGCCCAGTTTCCACACGTTGTCCACAGTAAATGTGGCCGCGGCCACTACGCCCCGCGGATATCCTACCTTAGTGCCGGGCATCCAGCAACAGTTTCTGGACGACCGAGCCGGCACTATACATTTGTTCCAGAGCCCTCAATACCCACCACCACCACCTCCACCACACGCATTTGCACCGCAAAACCATCATCATCAGAGTACGATAATCCAAGGCAACTTTATGGGAGCCCCGCATCATCAGTCCAACCAGGCCACGCTGCTGACGGTAGTTAAAACGGAACCGGTGGCTATCGTGTCCGCGCAAATTCCTAATCACGTGTATCAGAGTGCGGGCGGTGGTACCTACATCGATTCGATCAAGATGGAAGACACGCTGTCCCCGCGCGGATTACAGGAATCTAGAAAAAAAGAACGGCGAAAAGTACGGGCGTCTAGCATGGACAGCTCGGTGGAGAGCGATGGCGTAGGCAGTTCAAGCGTGGAGAGCTCGGGCCAGGTTGCCGCCGTCAGCAGCACCGCCGGGTTCAAGTCTCCCCTAGTCCAGCACAACGTAATCGGCATGACGGGCGGCGGAAATGTCAGTGGCATCGGGGGTTCCATGATGGACTCTGATCATTGCGAGAACGGTGCCAACGGCATGGATAAGCAGACGAAAAAGAAGAGAAAACGTTGTGGCGAGTGTATTGGATGTCAACGAAAAGACAACTGCGGGGATTGCGCGCCGTGCAGAAACGACAAGAGCCATCAAATATGCAAGATGAGGAGATGCGAGAAGCTCACCGATAAAAAGGTAAGGGACCATAATGTATTAAGTGAAGGCGTGGGAACCGTCATTGTCCGCTTATTCGACGACGATGAATTAATTATATCGTATCTATATACTATACACAAATACACAATAGTGCTTGTATGTATATATTATTATTTAGAAAATACGATAAGTTTTGTACGTATATGACGTGTTTATTTCGTGTAATGAGCACCCATAATATGCGCGCGATAATGATGGGAATTGCATGATAATATTCAAATCCTAATTTGTTTTATCTATTTGTGCTTTCGTTTATTTCGTTTACTACATACATACGCAATAATATGTACTTATTGTACTTACATATATGTATATTTAATCTATGATATGACTAATATATGTTATTGTCATACACACCGTATCATAATATTCGCCTAAATCGTTATGTTGCAGCAACAGCGTACACATATAACAGTTACCACATACCATTAATATGTGTTAAACCACCCCCTTTTTCATATATATACTATATATATTTATTTATTTACATAAAATTATTTAATACCAAAAAAGTTTTAAATATTACAAGTTACAACCCCTTTGCGCGCACAATACGGTTTATACACGTGGTGTATTATACGTCTGTGTGTGTGTTGTTTTGATGATTCGTCAACGGGACCTTCCCCTTGACACATATTACCGCGGCGGCGGCGGCACCTGCGTAACCCTTCGTCACCTCTGCTGTCCCACGTAATGTATATATATAAACCTAACTGCGTGTACTATTCGTACGCTGACCAGGCCTAAAGAAAAATAGACTGTGATTATAGTTCAGGCGACGACTATATATAACAGTAAATACTCGTAAGCAGTACCAGGTTAAACTAAGAATACATATAATATGTCTGATTTTAGGGTTTATTTACTTTTTTATTGTGTTTTTAAGGGTATACACTATACATGAATGTACATAATATTTAGAATATGAAACAATTGACTTGTAAAACAATTAACAGAAAACAGAGATAGACACGATTGGTCATTCATATATATGTTGTTTTATTTCTAGGAACACGTTTTTCTTCCACAAAGACACTCGTAGTGCCAAAGAAACCATAAACATATAGGTACTATAGTATCTGTTTATGCGGTACCGATATTTATTTATTTAATGGAATAACATTTTATAATCAATATTATATTATAGATCTACTATCGACGATAATAATATAAAAAATTATTCATTCGATTAAATTTATACTCGTAATGTAATCAAATTATACTACAACATACACTAATCTATACTCCTTAATGTCCATGTACATATATAATAACTAAATTATAGTTCATTGTTTTATAAAAAATAATATAAAACCTAAACTAATGTTTTTCAATAAGTCAACTCGAGTTCGAATAAATATAACGAAGTCGAACTTTATAGAATTATTATTAAACATATATATAACACGTAACAACGAACGTCTGTCTGAGTTGTAGATTGCTTATACGTTATACGAAATCATAAACGATTTAAATTTCTCCGTTGATTTGGGTAATAACTAGAGGCCGGATATCCAATAGAATTTAAACTGTTCAAATGTGTGTGCAAATAATATATATAGGTATATCTCATGAATAACCATGAAAAATATGAATTAAAAATTGACCAACTCATAATAATTTTGTTGTTTTTTATAGTTAAAATTTGCATTCAACAAAAGTATACTTAAATTATTTTTTAATTTAATTATTAACGAATCACGCATCACGGATAAATTTAAAATTCAATTCAAGTTTAAAAAAAATACGTTTATAATTTATTTTCACAATAAAACTAATTTCTTATTTCTACATATTTATAGGTACTTATTATGTAGATACAATATACAAATAATAATATACTATCTAATTATTATCATATATATATTCGAATTCTAAAGGTGCAAGTGATAATATGTTTTGAAATTTGCATTCACATAATGGTTTATAAAAAACAAAACATTCCTATCTACATCAACCATTTATCAAGCAAAATGCAATCATTAATTAACTTCCGTATACTTATCGTTTAGTACAGTATAGATACAGTAGGTATAGGTACAGTTAAACGTCGTAGGTAGGTACTATACCGATTGAATATATAATAAACCGTATTTCATAAGATATAATGTATATATAACAATGTCCTACATAATAAGTATATTTAATTTTAAAATTCAATTAGAATTACAAATGTTAAAAATAATAGAAACGAAATTCGTAGTACGAATACGTACGTACGTAATAGGTATACTGAAATGATATAATTTTATTTACGTATATGATTATCATTGCCATCGGATGAATTTTAAAGCCGAATGCAAAATACTAAAATGCTATTGCGATAACTGATTAAAAATAACAACAATAAACTTTACGCGTTTGTGTGTTTTATTCTGTACCAAATCGACATATTTTCTGTCGGTATACCTACTTTATTATCGGAATATCGCAGATTTGGTTCATATAAATATAAAATAGTGTCTATATTTCTGTATTTTGTCGTTTAAAAACAGTAGTGTTAATTAGTAATTATTATTAAATTTCTAATTAAAAACAATAAACAAATGTACGCATCGCGTATGACATTAATCTACTAGTATATAGCGTGTAGTCCGCGTGTGCATATAACAAGCGCGCGGAAATGTACCTAAAAGCACACATCGGTCATTGCGTGGCTGGTGCAATATACATATACATTGCGCGCGTGCGCTCTCCCGCGCAGTATTATAGATACGTATTATAATATTACAATAATATACAATTCTAGTGAATATTTGTACAGTATTGTGTGTGCGCAAGTGCAGTGTTTACTGTACCTACTATATATACGTAAACATATAATAAATAATAATTAATAATATAAAATATTTTATACTTTTGGTGTGTATAGGTATCGTAATAACATTCTAATACACACCAATCGTCATCGTCGTGTTGTGCGTATGATGGAATATTACATTTTATACTATTATTATTATTATTATATGCAACGTCGGTAGTGAAAGTTTCGTAGAGTAGGAAAAGCGGTCGGTGGGGAGATTGAGGGGAGTGTTGAGCGAAACTATAGTGAGTGTGTGTGTGTGTGTGTGTGTGTGTGTATGTGTGAGAAAAAAAAATATCGCGTTGGCCATTGGACGACTGCGAGTTTGGCGATCGGAGGGTGCTGCGTGCTTTGGCGGAGGAGCAGGCATCGGCGGCGGCGGTGGCGATCCGATCGATACGAAGGTCCTGTATAATGGCGTCGACCGCGTCGTATATACGCGCGCCATCGGCAAAAGTAACGACGGCTGACGATGACTCATCGCGCGCGTCGTCGTAGCATCCCTCTTGTTTCGATGTGCATATACGTCGCCGCAGCGGTTTTGATGCGGTGCGCTTTGCGTGCGGCGATTGCGGTTCGGTTGTCAAAGGTTCGGGATTTCACGAAACTCACCCGCGGGCATAGACCTGCAAGCTTTCCCTTCCGTTATATATATATATACACACTCACAGGTAGAAATATACCCTAATTCATAAATTCATGTGCGATAATAGTATCTCATCATCTATGAATGACGTGAAGTACTATCGAAAATTCGTCTTTATGTAACATATATATGTATACATAACCTATCTATAATTTTTATACTCGTTGAAAGTTCTACGAATATTATTTGAATAGATTTTCATGCGTTAATTATATCTCTCATATTTAAGTAGTTAAGTAGATTTATGATTCCCTACAATTTCCTATTGTGAACATTTAAAAGATCTTATTCATATATAAACACTTGAATTTCTATGTTATATACGATTCACAATAAATACAAATATTAGTTTCGTTCTAATTATTCTAAACGAGTTACATTACCTCATGACATGTATTACCTATATAATTTCTACTTTACCTTTTAGTACCTACTTTATACGTCATTTAAATATTTAATACTTCAATGAAATTCATATCAATTGACTTAGATATGTCATCTATATATATTTATAATATTATGAAATATAAATCTATATATTTTACATAATGTTATGTATTTTATTTATTGAATGTGTGCTAATGAATATTATACAGCTGTTGTCAATAATACATATTATATCATTTTTTGTGCAAAGTGCCACAGATTTTTGATTCACAGACGGTAAACGAGTATATATATGTTTATTTTTTTAAGAATTCGTTGATCGTTTTCTAAAAGAATTAATAACAAACATTTTTCAAAATCAAGTCTTATACTATATATCTATTGTTTATAGAATTCAACAGTTTTTGTGATTTTTTATCATTTGTAAAGACTGTGAAGATAATTTTGATTTTCTCTCCAGTCGTTCTTCAAATTATTATTTTCGTAGAATTTGACAGAGTGTATGGGACATTTGTACATTCTGTTCTCATCAAAACTAGCCAACAACCGAAACCATTGGTGGCAAGGCACCATGCTGTGTGAAGGTGTGCATGAAAATCGAGATTTTTACTCGGACAAAAAATAAAAGAGCCGCGATTTCATCGTAAAATCTTTGCCGCGTTTAAACAAACCTATATATTTATATATACACACGGGATTCACAACCGATTCTTATCGACTGTCTTTTACCATAGTACCACCCTCCGGCCGTACAATACCCAAAAATTCTTTTAGTCAGAAATTTGCATCATTAAGTAAAATGTAGAAAAAACCGTTTAAAGCAGGTACATATATACGTATATCATATTGTTATAGAGATAACATTTATAAATCAAATCGCAGCTGCTTTTTATACGCGTGTGATGAACGCAACTTATGTCTGATATATACGAGTATATATTGTTACAAATTATACCTTATGAACAGCGCCTTAACCGCCGTAATACTACAACACGTACACATTCAATTTTATGCAGCATCGATAATAGTAAACAGGGCGTAAAAATCATTTGAGGGGGGATTATCTATATTATGGACTGTGGCGATTGGCGATATACCACAGAACGTGCGTTTGATATATTATGATCGATTCAAACAATATAATATAAATAATGTACGTCGGCCATTTTTCTTGGCGTTTGCTATTTTTCTATATAGATTGCCCCCCCCCTTCACGTCACTGCCACCAGGACCACTCTATATGCACGCGTGTATAATTGTGAAATAACAAATTTGAAACATGGCGGCTTTTTGATCAGCCCCTATTATGCGTATAATAATAATAATAATAATATATTATATAGTCATCACTATATTATTATAAAGTTACGATGACTTTTGCCGTGAATGTATTTGAATTATACGAGATAATTATATAGAATATAATATAATATATTATTATAGCGTATTTTCTTTTGGAAAATCAATCGCGTATTTATCGCAAGTGAAAAAAAAAATTATATTAAATCCGTGATCTTGCAGTTGTGCGAGCAGAATTTATTACACGCGAAAGCAGAGATCGTGCACATGACAGGGTGGATAGAGGAAACCCCTTTACGATGTATGACGTCATCTAACGCACGCCGCCGTGTGTGCCATTAAAAACCGACAATGATACTGGGCGACCAAGGAGACCGCACTTCCGCACGGGCCACGTACACCGCTCATGTGTCTAGAGCACACACACACCGCAAACGAACCCGAGACATCGTATCCGGCCGCGAAGCCTTTTTTTTTCATGTATACCTATGCTTATACATTATGTGCTCTATACCAATACTATATTATAATATATCGACAATGTAATATTCATTATAATAATACGATATATTATTATATATTCCAAAAACGACGGGATGGCATAGTATGTATACGGTCTATATATACGATCTACTCGGTTCTCCTCACGCGTTGTTAGGTAAATTCAGGTATACGCACTATTGTAGATTGTAACATAATATATATATATATATATATTATATGTTAGGCATCTATACCTAACAGGTATGACACTATCTCACGATACTTCTTTTTCGTGATAACAATAAATCGTTTGTGAAAATGGATGGACAAACTATATTTAACAGTTCTAGTTTATTGTGTCTGTAGGTATATTATTCTTTACTATACGTAATATCCGATTTATATTATGTTATATTTCTAATAATTTTACGATGTATACAATGCTCGCGGAGATTACGTCCGCGGACACTGGCAACGTCGCGCCGTTGAAGGTCAATGTTATAGGGTGAAACGAGAGCTATATACCGCCGACGCCGCCATTGCACCTAAAACTTCCCCGCGACCCGACACGTCCACCGATGGGGTGACAAAGATTAAATCATATATATATATATATATATACGAGTTTAATATAATACGTAATTTCGTTCCGACTACCCTTATGCATGTGTCTATAAAATATTCGCGAAACTACTATATATCATATTTATGTTTTCTCTTTCTCTCTATTGTATAAAACTATAAACGAATCTATATGGTAAAATTTCTCATACACATATACAAATTACACGTATATACGTATATTATATCGAATGAAATAATATTTTTTGAGCGTATACATTATATTATAATAATTTACCCGTACATTTAAAGCGGTATAATATACGCTAACCGTCTCGTTTATATTATGTGACGCAATAATAAATTAACTGATACAGTAATAATGATATAGGTACTGAATATAATATTATATCGTTATGATGTTATATTATATAATATATTATAGGTAATCTATAAATCGTTATTATCCATTATATTGTGTGTTATGATAGTTTTTTGTGCAATATATAGAATATGCGATGCGTATAATTTTCAATACTCTTATTTTTATACCTACCATTGTACCATTGCATTATATTTAAACATTATATATAATTTTCGTTTGTTTTTATTAATTAAAAGGTAACATAATTTAATCGTGAATACGCGGAAAATCATATAGGTAATCAATAATAATACAATATTATAAGTTTTTTTTTATTAGGCGAGTAAAAGTTAAGAAATTAAATGTTTAATTCAAAAACATCTAATGAACTATAAAACTAATTTTTGCTCAATTGTTATAGAGCGGTACTTATACCAAACGTTTTTAATTATTATTTTTTTTTATAATTTTCATTTGAATTATTAATTTGATTTTTGATTTGCCCTCTTATTTCTAAAGAATTAAGCGGATAAATAATTTGCATGTTATAATATTTTATGTATACTGTATAATACGTTGATTTTATTTATAACTGTATTATAGAATAAATTATCATATATATTTTAGTAAATTAATATTATGTAAAATTGTAAAATTGATTTTATGAGTTTAGAATTTTAGATAGTTATTTTTCTCTATTGTCCTTCTCTTTCCTCCCAACATATTTTTTCCTTTTCTTGTTTCTCACAATATCACTCGCATTATATTTTATTCTCTTATCCTCACGTTATTCTCCAAATAATCTCCTTTATTTTGGACACCGTTTTTTAAATTTAATCTCTTATCTATATAATATACTTATTTTCTCATCATTAATAATTATTAATTGTTTTTTTTTCTATTTCTTAATTTTGTTATCATGAAAACTAACATTGTTCACCCTAATTGTCGAACCAAATTCATAAAAAAATGTGTGGGATATATTTATGGATATTCTTAAATACATCAAATCCGCAGATAATAAAGCACATATTTATAAAATAAACTTGATTCTAAATCTGTCTAGAGGAAATATACAAATACAATAGATGTTTTATATGTGAGTTGTATGTTTTTATTTTCTGAATATAGAGTATAAATAAATATATATATATATATATATATGTTCGTATTTAATATTTAAATGCATATATTACACTCCAGGTGGACGTTATATGTTCTATTGTTGTCACACGCACATTATGAAAATTTTTATAATAATATAGTTCAAATCCAGATGGGTATAATTTTTTTTTTTATTAGTTACCATAAATTAGAATCCAGGTGGTTCTATAAAGCTTATTTTACTAAAGTCATTAGACTCAAATAGAAACAAAGTTATTATCGATTGATGCGTTATATGTGAAATCCGTTATTTTAATAGTATTTTATATTTTTTGAAAAAATATTTAAAAATATTTCGTTGATAAGTTTTTTTTATTAACCATTATACTTCTCTGGTCGCACATTTTTTTATTTATTACGTTCTGTCAGCCAAATGACTGTAGTTTTAGTGTGATGTATGTGCGGCATCAATACTTACCTATGTGAGCAGCTGTTTGTAATGAAAGTAAAAAAAAAAAACACAATCGATTGATTAAAAATATAATACATCAATAGAACAGATATCAAAAATAACGGTCACCGCAGCCTTGTTTACGCATTGTAAATATATATATATATATATATATATATACCTGTGATAATAAAATATAATAATTACGTAATATTATTTATTATATGATGAAAAAGGAAAAATATTCTAACACAATATAATAATAATATTAATGAGAATCGATGAAATTCCGTTAGTCGTCGGGGATTTTATAGAGAGGGAAAAAAAAGGAAAATAATAATAAAAACAACCCGTCTCGTCAAATCAACGAGATGGACGAGGGTCAGTTGTGGTGGCGGATGTACACGGCTAGACAACATAATATTAGTATGTATACAAACCGCGCGACGGCGGCGCGGCGATCCGTTCAAAGGTCCCTGACCACGCGCCCACGACGCCGCCTTCGTCGCGTGGTCGGTTGTCCCCGCCCCTCGTTTAACCCTCATCGGGACCTCGAAGGGGACTACTACTATACTACTACTACTACTACTACTACTACTACTACTACTACTACTACTATACTACTACTATACTACTACTACTACTACTACTACTACTTCTATTACTACTACTACTACTACTCCCTATGTTTATACTATAATATACTCTCTATAAATACTACTACTATAACGATACCACACGGGCACGCGAACCCTAATTAAAACGTCCCTCGATCGTCGTCATCGCGCGCGGTCTTAACGCGGTATCTACATTTTGACGCGTCCTTGTCGAAGGCCGCCGTCGCTGCATAAATCGAAGACGACGACGGTCGCGGCAGTCCCTTATCGTCATCCGCGGGTCATACAACCGTATGTGATACATCATTATCATTTATATATATATATATATTTTTTTTTTATCACAAAAAATATGATTTATAATATTTCGCGGCTTATATATTTTATGTTTTCGTCGTGCCTATAATACTATTATAATCGAATAGTTTACCGAAACGGCACGTCGTGTATGTATACGCACACACACGAACGCAGCGACGTTGCGGACGTCGTATATATTTAATATTATATACACCGGTGAAATATCGCGGTGGCGGTGTTGTCGGAGGGGTACACCACCACCGGTACAAAACAGCAGCAGCAGCAGCTGTCGCCCAGGGATCCGCGACGACGGACGCCCAAGGGTGTCTAAAATGTGCGTACTTTTACGTCGCGTGTACGAAAACCGTTCAACGACAACGTACGCGGACCGGACGCGACGCTTTGTCCCAGCGACCGAGCCTGGACACGGTACGCGCGAAACGTGCACGTTTATCGCGGTACCGAACGGTCTGAGCAGCCCTGGCTTGCAGGGTACGACAACATAATGCACACACAACGACGACCGTACGGCACACAAACACACACACACACGCGCGCGCGCGCGCACACACACACACACAAAAGGGCGGCATGCGTAAGAACAGCTGTCGGTATACCGCAGTATATAGCGCGGCCATGTTGTCGATCCTTTTCAAAATGTCTCTTTAACATAGTGCACACGCACGCACACAACTTTTCGTATTTCACATACATGCATAGACACACACACACACTCACACATAAGACGTATATATGCCGTAACTTAACACCACACTGCCGTCGCCTGGTTGCCGGATTTCCGATGTTGAACGTGTGTGTTTATAATAAATAATAATAATAATAATAATAATATATATATATAAAGATCCTAAATAAACGGTCGTTTGCGTACCGGTTTTCGATTTTAGAAATTCTATCGTCTCGTCCCATTCGAATATACACATATTATTTTACCTATATATACGTATATGGAACTGACGTTATGGTTATGACAGGTCAGCTTGTGGTTTGCATGTGAATTGTATATGCGGATTTGGAGGGATTTCGGGTGGAAAATTAGCCTTACGTGACATAATATGAACGAATTCCACGCCAAAGAGAATGAAGACCATTTAAACACAGACATGTTGTGATCAGTATAATTATATTGTTATCATATACATTAGTACTTATATATGTATAGTAAAGGATAACATGTTATAATATTTGACTATCGTGATAATTTCAATAAAAAAAATCAAGACTTTTTGTATAAATCGGGTTCCGGATATGTTAAGGATATTTATTTATTTTCATCACCATTGTGTTTTTATCTCAGCATTACCACAATGAATATAGCATTCGCAAATTTGACCATGCATATAGTCTGTAGTTACACGTATAATATATAATATTAGTTGTATTGTCTTTTAAGCAATTTGCACTATAGAGAAGTAAATAATATATAATATTATAATATATTTGTCCAACGATTTAACATTCTCCTAGGCTAATATAACCAAACGTTCAAACTTTATTATTATTATTATTATTTTAGTTGCGATGTGATTAATATTTAGTCTGATTTATGTATACAATTAAGGTCAAGAACATTGTGGGTACTATATAAGCTTCGTATTAAAAGCGACAAAATAATAAAAATAAATCTAAAAACAAATCAAATCTATTTGCGGGAACCTGGGAACGACGTGCAGGCAGTTCAATTAGAGTTCGTTAGAGACTCGCACTGTTCGTAAAAAAAAAAAAATAATAATAATAATATAAATTTGCTAAACGTATTATTATTATTTAATGCTTTAATAGTATACATATATACAGGGTGGATGCGTATGTACTATAAGAATATATATATTTTTTTTTTTGGAGGGGGATTCGATCGATATTAACTGAGGCCATTTATACAATATTGTACTATATCTCTCATACGACCCTTTTCCAATCATACACGCGCGCGTAGCGTTTATACGTACGTACCTATATCTCATCTAGAAGAATACACAATACATATAATTTATTACTATGTATAATTAATAATTTATAATAGATAAAGTATATGTATTGTATTTATAAAGCACACCTATAATACTTATATAGAGACGTTCTTGGTTCTTACGAATTATTTTCATGGGTTTTAAAAATAAATATTTTAAAGTAAATAAATTAATATTAAAATTTTAAAATTGTTTTTTTAATTCATTAAAAATATATTTATTATATTAATTAATATATTAAATTTGCAGGTTTGCAACATAAAATTGACTCGAATGCTATAATGCAATATAATATGGTAACCAAAAATATTGAAACGTGTTATTATAAACCGGTTATAAATTTGTTATTACCAAATTGATAATTCAATTTTAAAATCAGAAATTTTTATAGTTATAGCTTAAAATATAAATAATTGAAGATGTCCCAACAATTTTACCTAAGTGTACTTACCAAATTGATTTATTTCGATAATCAGATTGTTGCAAGGATCCGACAATAGTTCCATGTACAGAGGAGACTTAAATGGTGGCTAAGGCACCAACATTATGTCAGAAATACGTAATATATTATGTCTATGTGTACTCGTATAATATATATTGTATAATATGTGGCTAATGTGCCCGATAACTTAGGCAAACACGAAAAGAAAAAGATAAAGGCTTATCGGAATAATATATAATATGTATTGTAAACATAACAATGACAACAGTATGTAATATTAGGTATATTATATTTTGTATAACATACGCATATTCTGTATATAATATAATACCACAACAACGTATTCGTTGAGAAATGCATTTCGAGATATTAGAATTCACTTCTCATACGACAACCCAAAGACTTTAGAAAACTCGTTTAGATCTCATCATGAAAATATTTAGGTATGTGTGTTGATGTCATTCTATCTGAATGATTAGTTTCAACAAAATGTTAATAGATCTTTTCATTTGGATTTTTAAATAATTAAAATTTGAAATAATAATAATAGTAGATGGAATGAGTGAGTATAATAGATGATTAATACAATTAGAACTTTTAACTAATTTCATATATAAATTGTTTTTGAGTCTTAAAAGAATAATTATGCAGTAATTAATTTTTCTATTTTAATCAATTTGTATTCCGGTTTGCAAAGGAAACTATATTTGATGAATAAATTGGGACAGACTTTGAATCACAAATTCAACCTTTATTTATAATTTTCCAAAACAATATGATCGTGATTATATTAATGATTACCATGTTATTGACAATATATTTATATTTTATTATGCGTGTTTGATAAATTCAACTGAATACAAAAAATGTTATATTATTTATCGGATTTCAATAACTATTTTGTTATTTGTATGCAAAATGACGCGTATTCTCAATATCTTAGGATATAGGTACTATTTTATTTCATATTTCATATGACAACACTAAATCTTCTTAAATTTGGAAGAACTCTATCTTTTTTAATATGTTACAGCCATCATAAAATGGTAGCATTATAAGTTTTTATTAAAAAGAGATACAAACAGGAAAAAGGATGTATCTACTTGTACGTAAGCAAAGGAGCCCGCCTATCCGTATTGTGTTTCCATCTCATATAATATTTCTCACATTATAATAAGTATCCAAATGTGTATATTCATGAGTATACTCGAATTCAATAAATATACAATATACATTTATAGAGATATTAGTTTTCTACTCAAAGATTTAAAAGGTTAGATATAAAATATGCAATTTGAAAATATAATATTTCTATTATGATGTATATATTGATCATTTTCTCAGCCATATAAAAATGTAGTAGCGCGCCATTTAGTATAATAATATTCATTATTAATAATAGATATGTGTCATATCATTCATATTTTATGTAATATATGTATATTAGAAACTAGTTGAACTACATTTCGGGTCGTTCGATGATAAACGAAAGTAAAAATTATAAACACGTATAAAATAAAAACCAGTTCTCACGTGATGAATATCATTACAATATGTCGCCTAGAGGCCGAAATAAATTATAACAATACGATGTTCCATTCATGTCTGTGTAAAAAGATTCAACCCCTTTATTCGAAACACGCCGCGGATATATAGAGTGAGAGAGAAGTTAAATCGTGGGTTGTCGTTTTTCTCACCCATTCGCCACTTTATGCTAATGATGACGAGCACACGAGTTTTTTTCTATAGGTACTCTTGTTCATTATTTATTTTATTTTTTATATTGATCAAAGAAACCCACTTACCCATATTATATTGAGATGAATACCTGTAGTATATAATATTATGTATACCTGCATTTTTAATTTTGACTCTGCGAAAAATAGGGGTTGTATATATAACGTGGCAATGAGAGAGAAACAGATAGTCTTAACGGTTTCGAATTATTGACCCTTTTCTCATAACGAATAACCTTTTTTGCCGCCATAAATATTTTTTCTATAACGAGTTCTATTCAGTAGGTACACATTTTAAAAGCAACGGTTTATAGCAATATTTGTAAAAATGTTACTTCTTGTGCCGTTATGCGACGATTCGGAAAATTATTAACGATTAAATTTAGCCGAAAACTGTTTGGTTACGAAATGTTGTGTCAAAAAGTATTTACATTTTAAATTACTGCAGTTGAAATCTCAAGTCGTAAATCAGTTGCGTAAATATGGCGCCAGAGGCTCAGGATGTAACATACTATACGTCTATACCGGATGTTTAATTTGCTTGAAAATCTAAAACGAACTGTATTTTTTTTTTAATTTCCATAATTAGATTGATTGCGGTGTTTTAGGGAAATATGGGTGAACCTTTAGAATAAATATATAAATAGTTATAAAACCGGAAAAAAAAAAAATATATAATCGCGTTATGGTTTTCATAGTCAATATAATCATCAAATATAAAAATAATATATATAGAATAATACTTGAGACAATGAATTCGTATTAAAAGGAGCTAATATAAACCAGCTAAACCGTTTAAATATATTATAATAGGAGTGATGTATGATGTGCACATAATATATATATATATATATATACTACTGCAATATAATCACAACCCCTCCACATCATATTTCGAGAACGCGCTCTATATAGGGGTTGACACTTGAAAATCAAAAGTCAGTAATTCGTATGCACGACCCTGGCCGTCGATAAGGGGTAAACAATTGGAAATCGTTCAACCCCCTCAAATATAATATAGTGACGCGTATACCTATATATATAAATTGTACACCCTAAAAAACGTGTGACATTCATAATTGCATACCTCTCTCTCAGGCGCGAAATATACGAGCAGCAATTATGTGTTAATATATTCTATATATAATAAATGCAATAAAATCGAAGCAAAGTGCGTATTTAAATTTGGGGAAAAAAAATCCAATTCGCGTGTTTGAGTTTTTTCGAACAGTATATATATTATTATTATAACACGCATTGGCGATAAAATCGACGGGCGCGCGTCTTTATAACAAATATAATAAATTTATGAAAATCTGCTCGCTCGCTCAGATAACGGTATTTTATAATATCCTATACGTACATAATATTATTATTATTTTTACATATACGTGAACGGAAAAGGTGTGCTGTAAAATGCAAACAAAACAAATGCGGAAAAAACCGTTGGGCTTATTTTATTATATACTATTACATACACATACAAGTACGGTAGTCGCGCTGTGTATAAAATTACACGATGAAAAAAAAATAATAATAATAATAAAACCATATAGACCTTATAATATAATAATAATAATAATAATAATATATAGGTGCCTGCGTACGCGGCTTATATATACTCGTAACGGCAGCAGCAGCAACGGCGGCGGATACATCGAAAACAGTGGCCAGGTGGCCCTCAGTGAAAACGATGATGAACAGCTGCATATATTCGTGTGTATGTGTCATGTGTGTATGTGTATGTGTGTGTATATGTATATGTGTGTGTGTGTGTGTGTGTGTATGTGTGTGTCGCTGATGCGTCTGACAATAATTCATTTATATTCTCTTTCTCACTCACACACTCTCATTACACACACAAAAACATATATCTATATTTGCTTCCTTTTTTTTTTCCTGTCTCTCAGCTTGCTTCGGTCCAGCGTAAATAATGCAATTTTATAACGTCGACTTTGAAAATGTTTCCCGCCATTTTTAACGTTTATCCGAAATTCGTCAAAATTCGATTTTTACAAATCTACGAGGCTACGACGAGCAGATGTCTCGGCATCGCGCCCGATTCAATATTAAAATGTACCTATATAATATGTACGGGATGCAGCTACTGTTTTTTTTTATTATAAAATTATTATGTTTACGAGTACCTATAACTTACACAAGCATTTTTGCCAACCGAAACACACTACTTGTTGGCCGTGTAGTGATAATAGATGATAAATAGTAAATCTGTCGTTTTAAAAACTATTTATATTTTAACTATCACGTATATCATATACTATTCAAATCATTATTATACAAGTATGCTATTACCCACGTATCATACAAATTTACGTCATCCTTACATCTCTGCAGTAATATGTTATAAGTACCTACCTACTAAACAATAATAAATTTAAAATTGCTAACTATATTTAACTTATTTTTATTATAAGTAAAACCACTAAATTAACCACCATTAATGGAAATTTCATCTACAATATATTTTCATAAACTATGTATAAAAGTGTATACACCGATTTTAGTTTTTATATTATTTTTGAGTCGTGTGTATATAATATATATAGTTGTATGTAAGTTTAAGGGTATAAATTGATTTTTTTTCTCTTCAATAAACATTCGCTTCTAAACATATAAATGTTAAATGTTCCATATAACCACAATATTTCTATAGCGACTAGCTGCTTTATGAAATGAAACTTTAATCCATACGTATTACTTTTATAAAACAAAATTTCCGTCACTAATATATATTTTATATCATTCGATATTTACTGTTGCTGCGATATTGAAATCAATTCATTTTGAAAATTATTTTTTTTATTTATAGAAATCTGCAATTTCTTCAATCGTATATAAATTTAATAAACTCGTTTAATTCGTTTTAGTATCATTTAACGTTAATCATATATTATATTATTATATAAAAAAAAACTGTCTTATTTAATGACATATAATTTTATTTAATCTATATAATATTTGTATGTATTATCTATTTTTCGCGACTGTCGTAAAATATGAGGAAACTTTATGTGAAATGGTTTTTTTTAAAAAACTAGTGTATAAGTGTATATTATATTAGCGTATGTTTACACATACATATACCTGCATTAATATTATTATAGTTCAAAAACGGTTATCGTGAAAATTTTTAATACAAATGGAAGACGTGGTAGTGTAAAAAATTCCTTAAATTCCGATTTGGGGTGACGTTACGATGACACCACGTTGATATTCTTATTTTGGGAAAAAGGATATTGTATACAAATTAATAATTATGAATGTTATCGTATAAATTACAATAATTAAACTTATGGATTAATTTTATTTCGAAATTTGGTTAGTTACAATTTTCGACTTGTTTGTTATTTGTAGTGCCAGATAGAATAACATGCTAGCATAGGTAAAAAGAAAAGTAATACTATATTTTTTAAAAAAAATTTTTCTCAAAATTTGTATGTGGTGTAGTGGAGGAAGATGGTGAGACCTACGCATATATTATGCGTATTATATATAATATTATAATTAATGAAAAGACACGTATATCGACCGCGACTCATCAAATTTATTTCTATCAATACCGCGTAAAAATAACTCCGAAATTATAGAAAATGAAAATTTGCAAACAATGTAAATATGGCATGTACTGTATTATTTTGAATTTTTGGTCTAAACACATGTTTCGGCGCACTAGATTCCAGTTTCGACTCTTGGGTAGCTACTTGTTTCTTTTCCTGTGGTGGCGTTTAGAGAAAAGAATAAAGAAAAGCGTTATTGTTTAGTGATCGGCTGCAGGTACCGTTATATATATATATATATATATATATATATTATAACTTACCTATAAGTATAAAAACAATTCGAAAAAATATAAGATAACTTACAACATTATGTTAAAATACATAAATATAAATTTTATTATATTATTTATATGAATACCTAGGTATAAAATTAAAATAAAAATGAATTTATGAAGATGCGTACAGACATCACAAGACTGAAAATGTGTAGTAAATAGCACATAATATAAATGAAGTAAATATTTTTTTATAGACGTATTTTTACGGAAACGTATTATAATATTATTAAAGTCGAACTACAATTATTGCTCCCCTTCGTTTCTTGTTAAAACGCGGTTCTGGACACATAACATAGAAAATTTCATTTTTTCGCGGAGTTTAAAATGTCCGAGTTATTTCTATCGTACGAGTATAATATCGAATTTCAATACAGATATTATAATTATTATAATAATATTATTATAGTTGCGCTCTATGGCAGATAGATAGCGAGCGATGTTTACGTCGTCGTGTTTATAATATATATATTGTAAACAATCGCACGCCAAAGGTTAAAGGGTAAGAACCTCGCGGATATATACGCGACGGGCGTCGTGTGTTTTGTGTTTTGTGTTTATATATGTTATATTTTCCATTTTATACTACTGCCGCGTTATTTTCGTGCAGGCGCATTCGCTCGTCTACGACCGCGGCGGCGGCGATACGACGACAACGTCCCGCCATAGCAGGCGCGTTGTTTTCAAGTTCACTCGGACAGCGCGCAAACGCCGGCTGACGCACGCACGTGGTTTCGGTCGTCGCTAGGCGGTCGCACGCCACGTGGGTGCGGCGGCGCGCGCGTACCCGAAACAGTGTTCTGCGCATCCGGTACAGTCATCGTATATAATAATAATAATAATAATATATACGCGTGTTGTGCGTGTGAATAAAGTATTGATTTTATACCATTTTTCCCTTGCCGCCACCCGCAAAAGCGTGCGCGTGTGATTCATCGCCGCCGGCTTCTCACCCCTTCGAGACGTCCCCGCCGCCGCCGCCGCCGACCATTGGCTCGGCGCGTCGTTCTCAGCGATCAATTTTACTCGTCACCGCAACGTCGCCGTTTCTCCACCGCGTTTTATTTCTATACCTTACCTGACAGGACCCAAACGCCGAAAGACATGACCACGTGCAAGTACATCTTCCACGTTTATCAACTAGCAGTCTTTATTGTTATACTTTTGCAATATATATATTATAATATTATTTTCAAAACGTTTCTACGTAATATGCACAAGTTTTGACGCATTTCCGTGTTCGTCAAGTACGACGCGTTTCAGCGTTGTAAAGTTTCTATTATGATTTCGTCAGATATTTAATATCGTTTATTGCGTTTGAATCGAAATTTAAACATTATAATTAATCGTAATCCGCGTATGTTATCACGTACAAATACTAGTTATTTGATTGCAAAACGTTTTCGATTTCTATCTACACAAACGTTATTTTATTTGTTTTTCGCAGTTACACAAAACGTCATATTTTTCATTTATCATTTGAATTTTATGTATATTACCGGTAATTAATATAGCGTATTATATTATATTACATAATAAACCACAGTTTGTAATATTCGATTTGCGCTTTGCTTATATGCGTGTAAAATGTATAGTATCTTGTTATATTTTTGTTTTTGTTTTTGACATACGATTGTTTTGTCGATACATGGACGAAATCGAATAGAAGTCACAGACCATGACTGCAACCGCCCCCGCAGAGATTCCTGCACAATATTTTCGTCGTAAACCGTTTCGCGGGACAAGTTGTAATTTTTTTTTTCAAACGCATAACGACATGGGGATGATGATCGCATATAAATACAGTCGGGTCGGTGAATATATAGCATATCCGTAGTTCGTTTGGCCTTATATAAACAACATTATATATATACCGATTATTGCGCTCGTTTACATCGCTGCACGTCATCCGTTTGTTGCGCGACCGCACGCGAATTGCTACAGGGGCGGTAAAGTGCTGTCGTTGTAAACATACCTATAGGTGTAAATTGTGTAATATACTAAAATATTTTGCATAAAATCAAAATAAATTTAATAATTAATATCAACCAATTACTTTCTAATAATATTTGTATTTAATTTAATTTTATCCATTAATTAGATAAGTACTAACAATCAGTAGTGTATATGCAATACGGCGTCCTCTAGCGACTGATTTGCGTAAATAATAATTATCCGTTTTGATTTAAATCAGTAAAATATTTTTTTTAAAAATATAGACCCAAGGGGAAGGGAACTTATCCTTTTCACGGAAATATTATTATCACTATATACGCCTGATATAAATACATAATATACTCGTCTTGCGCGAATAAAGTAAGCAAATTATAATAAGTTTTTCTCGCGTCGTGCATTTATAGGTTAAACACGCGGGGAACGATGGAAGTATAACGAAAACGTATGATACATATATAATATGGACCGTGGATCCGCGCAGTGCGAATATTAATAATGATCAATTATTATTATTATTATTATTTTTTTCCTTCCGGCGGCCGTCGCGTAATATTCGTATATAATATGACGTGTTTAGTCATACTCGTGTAATAATATTATCGCGAGCGGCAGATGGGTGCCAGATGTCAATATACATTCATCATACATCTACATATATAATAATATGTATGTACCTATACAATTACATCTATATGACTATATACTCTGCGTGTGTGTGTGTGTATAAAAAATTATATGATCTAGACGTTCATGACATATTATATTATATATATATATATATGAAATGACGACGGTAGACGCGCGAGATGACCTTACCGTGTGTGGATAATAATAATAATATATAGACACTGTCTGTGTCATTTACACACAGCATCGCGATACCACGGGACCACGTGAAAATGGTCCAAAATTAGATTTATATATACTACGTTGCGCACTTTTGCGCGCACCCCAACGATGATGACGGTAACGTTCCCGTAATATAGACGTACCGATATTATTTAACCGTCTCTTTTCGTTTGTCGTCTGTTTGTCGCGCGACGGCGTGGCGATCGCGCGATTCGAGCTTACGAACCACTGATAAAAAACTGATTTTTGTTAACGTAAAACGATAACGATATAATAATCGACTTTCGTGTTATATAACACACGCACGTTTTATTTTAATTGGTATTTAATGATGTATAATATAATAAATACAATAATATACATAACGTGAACCAGATTTCATAGCATGACCCTGTTTAAAAAATATTATAATTATTTATAAGTCGTAATGTAAATCAGTAGTAATAATATTAAAAGGTTAAAAACTAAAAGCATCCCTCCCTACGATTTAATACCCGTAATATATATTCAATATATAATATATAATCAATTTAAGAAATTATTTCAATTTAAAACGTAATAAATGAATCATCATGATAAAATAATAATATATTATATTATTATTAGCTAACACACAGCGTTGTTATTGTTATTATTAAGTAATAATATTGTAAACGAACGCGTATTGATTGTTTTACCGATTTAATGCGCAATCGCCTATCTACTGAGCACCATAAATTCCACGCGTATTAGGTACCTATTATATTATATTAATACTGATATTAAATATCATTATGATTTAATTTTATTGTTTTTTATTTTGTAAATTATTTATTTACAAGATAATATTTTACAGTTTATTTATTATTTTGTTTTCATTTATTTAAATTATTATAAACTATTGTTTCAGCACCTCTTATACCTGACCAACGAATCCTATCCTCGAGGGGAAAATCGAAGAGGGCGTGGAAAAGGAAGTCGAGCGGTATGTTTTTATTTTGTTTTTGTTTATTATTTTACCGATTATGATGGACGTTTAGAGCTTGGAGGTGAATGTTTTCTTTTATCGTTTATTTATATTTTTGGCCACTTTCAAAAACAAATATATATATATATATAATAAACATATCGAATATTTCTCTCGAATTACTTTTCACGGTTGTGGTTAATAATTCCGATAGTTTAAACAAAATATGAACGTAAAATACCGACAATAGTGTCGAAAAAATTAATATTGTTATAGTCCGATATTGTGTGACGTACTGGCATCTAGTGTACCGATTGGTAACTACAAAACGATCGACCAATTGACTATTAGCTGTATACCGAATACAAACATGAAATAAGAGAATACTATTAAATTCGATTACTATGTGATAATTAAGTTTGTTAGTTTTCGATAAAGTACATACATTATTACAATATGACGTATTTTAAACGTGCTTTAAAAAGGTTATAAATACACGCAAAAATACGAGCATCTAACTTTTTTATTTTAAATTTTAACATAAAAAGTTTATGTCTTTAAACGTATGCAAATAATGTACGAAATGAATCTGTTTTCGATTGTACAAATTCTGACACTTGTTGACAAATATCAACAATTTTTCTTACGAGAAACATTGACGCGTGAACGTGTTTTTTACGTAATAATTAGTACATACGTGCAGAAAATTTAGTGGGCAAACGGGTGAATGCTAGACTATCTTATGTTGTGTTTTAGACTTTTAGCGACTCGTCAAAACTTCATTCAACCGGGATAAATGGGTAAACGAACTCGGTTCTCGTTTCTAGGTCGGGGTATACCATCAACGAATTTTCAGGGTTAAGGTCTCGGCGTGTGGGCTGTCTAAAGGCTTGCAAGTCCTCGGGGGTGGCGTGGGAAGGGGCACTCGTTCGTATGTTTATATATATATATAATACAAACAGGGTTATCAGGCGAAATCCTTTTCACCGCCGCCGTCTCCGTCACTGACTCGAACGAACGCGCGTGAGGGGGTTAAAAGGGCACTTTGTTGTCGTCATCACCGTCGTCGCCGCCGCCGCCGCTGGTGCAGTTTTCAATGGAAACGCACAAAAACCACCCACTATCCGACACACACACACACATACATACACAGGTCGAGGACGACGTGGGGTAGGACAGCGACAGAAAAGGGATGGCTTCACCGCCGGTGGTTTAACACGCGCGACCCAATCCCGGTATATAGCGCAGGTAGTTAAATACATTATACATTATTGTATGTCCTGCACGCGTCTTTGGGGTTATAAACTAACCGTGTCCATCGCAATCGACACATGTACCTATACGCAAGTTTATACAGTTATGGTTGTATAGGCATACCGGAAGTAGTTAAGTGCGTTCGACCTAAACACAAATACACGAGTCGCGTGTCGGTTACCATGGTATCAAGCTTCCACCACCACCAGTCAACACTTCAGTACTGTCGTGTTTATAATGATAATACGTATAATATTAATATTATAATATTCTCCGCTGGGGTTGGACGAACATGACGCGCGAACATCACAAATCGATTGGACGAAAATTTAAAGAGTGCTGCAGCAGTAATTTCAGATTTCGGAATTTGTCGCTTATACAATTATCATTTACATTTTATTTCCTCGTTATTATAATTGATACTTACATCGCGACCCTTTTTCCACGGTAGAATGCGAAATTCGTATAGCAATCCGTGTCCGGTTCAACCCCATTTATTAATAATTGATTGAATATTTCACTAAACTATACATGTTCATTGCCACTCACTCCGGTAATTACATATTACGTGAAATTGTATTACCTATATAATATACAAACACGGAATATTTAATGTCCTCTGGCTGTGGTGGATGGTCCATCGATTTCGAAAACTAATCAATCGTTCTGTACGGACTACGATGCAATCAAATAATCTTAATATTATTTAGAAATAATGGTGCGAAATTATTTGGGTTTCAAAGGGGAACGTACCGGGTTTTTTTTACTTCAATTAGAATTATTTTGTATCGCCCTTCAATCTTTAAGAACATTATATATTCCGAATTAATAATTAATTAGTATTTTTATAAATCTTCCTAGCCGTGGTTCGAAAACGTTCATCGGTTTGGTAACACTGCGGAATATCGGACCGATTTTCTGTCTAACATCAAATGATTCGAATGCCCCTTTTTTTTATAACGGCAACTTTATTTACATTCTTGTATGTTTTATTGTATTATAACACGACATCAGGAGTAGTATCACGAAAACAAAAATACAATACATAATACTATAATATTATTTTATATGAAAGTTAGATATTGTTATTGTTGTCTTTAAACGGAAATTCAATTTCTTTCACATTAAACTGTGTTATATTTCATGTTAAACTTTACCATAACAAGTAATAATCAAATTGAATTCTATAAAACGTTTCAATTAATGTCGCTATATCAAACATATTTATTATTATTGTACGTTACGTAACACGCTGTAAAGAAACAAATCACGCATTTAGTTACATTTATGACGTTGTTATATTTTTTTATGTAAAAATAAAAAAAAACGTGATTTTAATTTATGTTAACTATAATAATGTGTATTCAACAAAATAATTCAATTCATTTTATTACAAATAAATAAAATGCGAACATTGTTAAAAAAAAAAAAATTGTTAGACTTCGTTTAGTTTTACCAATTAATTTTTTTTTTTAAGTCAGATCTATGACACTGGTACAACAATAATGGTCGTTGAATATAATAATGAAAGATAATATTTATCATCCGTACCCTCGCCTATTTTGTTCACGCGAGTAATATATTTATTGAACGTTTTTAATTTTATATACGACAATATTGGTTTCATTATAAATGAGTCATAAGTATTTTTGCGATAAAAGTTACGTATATTTGTTTTATAATAATATATAATATAATAGTTTCAAGAGTATCGATTAGCATTTATTCATGTCATTGTATCCGGTAATTTTATACATTTTGGAATATTATCTATGTTTGTTTTTATTATTTTATTTTTCACTTACGTTATTTAATGGCTTCTATAATATTTTCTCTGAGACTTATATCGACAGGATGTCAATTTATGTATATCCGTCATTCATATAATATATAGAAATTATGAAATTACGTGAACGCGAATGATACGACATATTATGAAAACGCTTCTGCTGTAGCGTATTTGTTGCATATTTGATGTAAAAAAAAAACTCATAATTTTTATGAATTTGAATTGTATTTGAACAAACCTATTAATCAGATTATTAACTAACTATATTATACAGTTTTATGTAATATTTCGTGTACGTATATTATACATATTAATTGATCAAACACTGAATTAAACGTAAAATAATAATAATAATAATAATTTATGTAAACAACGATTGTTTTTTAGTATAGTTTTTAGTAACGATGATGGCGTGTGCGAGTGGAGGTTAAGGACGATCACAAAATAAAAGCAAATAAATTATACTAATATTATAAAACTTCGTAATAAAATCATACGAGTGTTATAGTGACGGAAGGGGTTATGTATTTTTACGTTTTTTTTAATATTATTGTTGAGGAGAGGGGGACAAGTTAAATGTGTACAAAAAAAAATATATTTTTTTACATCGGCCTATTGGTCGACGACCCACACGTGTATAATAACACTATAATAAGTCTTACGGAGACGTGACCCAAATCGCGTACTCGAACGTAATTCGGTGTGTCTGTCGGGTTATCGACGGTGTTGGTTGTGGTGGGGGGGGGGAGAGTAACGGATAAATTATAATTAACGCGTACAATAATACCGTATCGCAATAGGTAAATACTAAATACGAAACCGTAATCGTTTGGCCGGTAATTACCGTGCTCGGCCGCGGTCACACTGCGACCGTCGGTGGCCTCGGGACGGTGTCGACCGCATGCGCGCGCGATGTGTACACTTGCGCGCCGGACGACTGGAAGGGCTGGAACGATGGCTGCGGTATCGTCGCTTCTGTTGCGTTCGACCGGGGGAGGCGGAGGGAAACGCTTTCTGATACCAAACAGTCAGACCTCCGGTGATATCGACTTCGATCGTGTGCACTCCGCCTCCGCTAAACCGAATAACTATAAGAATATTCATTTAAAATGACTCACATTAACGATAAAAAAGTAAACGTTACAATATTTTTATTGTACTGACTATACAGAATCAAATAATAATAAACGATATTATTTTTACGGACGATGACGACGACGACGAATGTAATTCGTCGACATGATATTGGCGGGACGACGTATTATTACTACTAATACTACTACTACTACTACTACTACTACTACTACTACTACTACTACTAGTAATACTATCGGTTTACTACGAAATTGGCGGTTACGTGTAGTTGGTTCCGAGTGATTATATCGATATTTATTTCGCATTGTTAAATCGACGCGACGACATATAGGACGACGACAATAAAGCTGTACCTTTAACTGGTGAGGCGATTTACGTACATACAAAATACTATTGTTATGTTATTATTATAATATCGATGTATATTGTTAACGATTCGAGATATAATTACCGCTTAACGCCTTTCTAGGTAGTACACTGGTTAGTAGTTACCTGCCTAGGTAAACAATATTATTACAATAGGCACGTCCGTTTGACTTCCGTTTATTTTTCATTTTGTTTATTCCGGAAATAATAATAAAAGTTATAATAATCTACTCCGCTACATGTCTTTCGATAAACAGGTATGGCATTATTGTAAAACAAAGATGTGTTTCTCGATGTTGAAAACTTAACAAAAAAGGGTTTCCGTCATGAACGTCAGTGCGGGCGTCTAACAAAAATAACATAAATTTTAATAACAATCGATACGGTGTGCCGTCGTCTTCGAGGTCGGGGTCATAAACTCATAACAATCACTGGAATGCACCTTGAAGACAATTGTCGCAGAAACTTGACTTGTTCGTCGAAAACCGTGTAACGTGTAAATCATAATACACAATATTACATTAATATAAACATCGGGTTTCCTATTAAAACAATATAGATATTTTTCTTTTCACCGCTTTTATTTTTCTATATTGTTGAAACTGAAAGGAATTTATCCACACGATAATTTATAATAGTATAAATACGACTGAAGTAAATATGAATATAAATAAATATGTAATATTACTGTACTAGTGGGACACTTGTTATTGATATTTATATAGGTATTTCATGGTAATTCTCGTGCGGTGTCCTTGCGCGCGCGCACGTTATACATAAAAAAATGTTCTTGTTAATGTTTCTGTGTAAAACATAATTTCTTATAATATGATAAATTATAATCCAATATATAATTGTACATATTGTACCATATGTAGACCGTTAAAATATAGTTTAAATATTAAAAAATATTATCATGGCAATACTAATAAGATAATATATAAATGCGTAAATATTATTTATTTATAATTACAATACAAATTTAATATTTAATTAGGTAGATTGATCAACTGTTCAAAGTCAAAGTCTATTTTTGTTGTTATTTTTTTTACCGAAACATCTAATGAATGTATTCATATTTAGTCATATTATCATATTAAATGAGTATATTTTTCAACTTTTTCTAATACAATAGCTGATTAGCCGAAGTTTTCCGGTATCGACGATAAACAAAACATTGTTATATTTTCGTTTAATTCGAAATTATATACTCCATCGGAGATTCATAATTTTTTTGGTGATTTATTTTTTAAACGTAATA
The DNA here is from genome assembly GCA_013282895.1 of Eriosoma lanigerum. Lineage (NCBI taxonomy): Eukaryota > Metazoa > Arthropoda > Insecta > Hemiptera > Aphididae > Eriosoma > Eriosoma lanigerum. The sequence goes on from CM023358.1 coordinate 47,937,596, forward strand.
ATATTTAAATATAAAAACCAACGTTATAAATGAAAAAACATGTTACAGGTATTACAATTATATATATATATATAAGTTAATTCAAGGAAAAATGTTGATCAGTATTGTTTCTTTCCTATGATTACATAATTTAAAATATTATCATGTTTTTTTACACGGAAGCCAACACAATTTATACACTGATAAATTGTACATTAATCAAATATTTTGAATGATATAATTAAAAAATTATAATGATATACACACATTTTTATGACCGTTCACATTATAAATACAAAATTAGGATAACTCGATTTTTATCAACGAATTTCTTTAAGAATACATTAGAAACATAAAACAGATTACAAATTATACGAGTGTATTATGTTGATAAATTAAAGATAAAGACGTAAAGTATAAAATATTTCTTACATGCGTTATTCGATATCGACATAATATATTATATTTTTGTTAAATAATTTAATATATAATAATAATAAAAAAAATATTATACACATATTTTTATTATATAGGCGTATCAAATCAATATAGGTATTAATATTATACGAGATAACTAGCGCATAGTATTGCGGTATGTAGCAGTAACATAATTAGGATAATTTATCTTAATGGGATTTAGACATTTTTTTTACAGACATAGGAAGTATTTATTATATATTCTCAAGTACTTAAACCAATCAGTATACAAATTTATACATAAAAAAACTAGCTTTGGGGATCTATACCCCGATTTCTCCAATCTCCTCTTACGCCACTGTTATGTAGTAAATTATATTATATCGTTCATTAGTTCTCGTTATTGCGTTCAATCATGATTGACGAGTCCTGTGTGACGGGTTATTTTTATTTAATCAAGATTTTATAATATAGTCTTAATGTTTTAAATATAAATAAAAATATAAAATGTATTATAACATTTAAAAGTAATCACGCAGTATAAATAGTTATGTTTCGTTATTTGATTTACACGAAATGTATAACTACGGTAATAAAAGATCATTAAGCAAATCTTGTTTTCGCTCTCCTTCAAAATTGCCATCCGAACCGTTCTGTTATTTTTACATTATCGTCCTGTAGTGTTTTATATGCATAAGGATGTGTACCCCTTACTGGGTGCGCGCGCAATTCTGAAAACATCTAGCGTAACAAGTGCTCGTGCGTATCTTCGAAAAACCATTGTGGAAGGTCACGGAATAAAATCCCTCGAGCGTATTCCCCCCCTTCTCCCTTCATCACTTAGCCATCAATAGTATACTGCCGTAGATAAGATTGCACTTTATATTTTAGGGACGTAGTAGAATAGAAGTTGAAAAACGACGACGACGACGACGACGATGAGGGAGATGAAAATAAATATATACCTAACACCCACGCACATTGATACCGTAGAAAGTTCCTATATCGTTGTTGTATTATATTGGCGACGATTCAAAATATTATCCGCACACGCCCACCAGCTTGCAGTCGCTTCTATTATTAAATCCAAACGACATATATTTTGTTTTCGTTTTCGTTCACCATTTAAATATTCGTATATACAGTAATAATAATAATAATAACAATACGTTTATCGTTCCCCGTCAACATTATTTTATACGGCGTGTTGTACGTGAATTCTGAACATATTAATAATTGTGACTTATGGTTTGTTTCATTCTGTTACAGGCCTATAGAAATAAGGGTAATCGATCGATATCCGGCAATTCGGGCGGTCAACAACAATCACCCGGACCTTCGACTCCATTGAACGGAGCTCCAGGATCGCCAGTGGTAATGACGGAATCACTTCATAATAATTCAGTACGCGACAAATAATAATATAATAATATGACTAAGGCCGTAGCCAAACTCAATTTGGTTTTAAGTTAAAATAGTTTTAATATAAAATTTAAATATATATATAAACCAATTTATTCTACTGCCAAGGCCGTAGCCAGCAAAAATGTTTAGGGGGGCTTTAATTAAGTATTTATTTTGCCCAAAAGAGATAAAATATAAAAAACTAAACAAAAAGTGTTTGATGTATTTTATTTTTAAAAATTATTTCAGGGGATTTGTACCCTGAATACCTCCTCCACTTCTGGCTATAGCCTTGTCTACTGCTATTTGAATTAACATCGTAATGTAATAATATTAATATAATGATACTTCTGTTACACTCGTAATTAATTAATACAGCAATACAGCATAACTTTTCTAAAAAGAAAAACAATTTTGTGTGGGTCTGAACCCTTACTATCCTAGATATGTCCTTGATTATACACGTTATTGTGCACGCGATTATTAAACGCTGCTAATACGATTATATGAAATGCAATATTATACAATTTATTATTGTACTGTTTTTTTGATGATTAAACAATTTGTCTTCTCCAGCTTTCCGGTACGGTTTTGACGACGTCTGGCAACGGCACCGGGTTTTACGGTAACCAGGCCGTTAGCATTATGGAATCTGATCCTAATGGTATAGGATTTAGAGATAGCAGATTTGGGACGCCAGCCACTGTATGGCATTCTACTGATGGAAATGCACTGGGTTCGTACAATTCATTATTTCATGTCGTCGTTACATTGTAAAATAGACGTAATATTCTTAAATAAATCAAATTTTTTATACAGGATGGACGGCTGTCACTCAATCACCCCAACCTCAATACGTTGGCCAACAAATTCAATTAGAAGACATACGCTACCATTCACCCGCAAATACCTTACATTATTCTACTCATGCTCCACCAAATCTTTATAATCAGCCGGGTTATCAAACGGTAAGTCCAGTTCAAACACCAACAACTGGATTCATTCATGTCAGCAATGGTTTTGCTCAACAACCCACCCAAGTTACCACTAGCTCATTACTCAACGGCGTGTCAAACGTTGCACCTACTATTAATGGCAATGTGGAATATTTGGAGTCTTCGGGTAGGACAGACTTCGTGAATGGAACACCGAATTATAATCATATTTCTCAAACAGTAAGTTTTTTCGTAGATTTTTCTAAGCAATATGTGTACGATAATAATAATAACATTATTTTATATCAATGTACAGGTACAAGCACAATCACCTTCTTCTCAGGCCATGGATTCATCCAATGACGCGTCCGCCAAAGTAGTGAATAACAGTTTTAGTCAACCTGGTGCGGGAAACGCGATACCTGGATACCCACCTCAACAACCTCCCCAATCACAACAGAGTTTACACAACTCTAATGGGTTAGTAATACCGGCATTTTATTTTTAAATCTCTAATATTGTCATATTATTAATATTAGTATTTTATATTTATGGGCTTCACAAATTTGATAAATAAGACCTTAATGTTTATAATTTTAAATATACATAATTTGTAACTATTTATGTTAATCTTTATATATCATAAAGTACCTATATTATTGGTTAAGTAATAGGTAATATTATTTAAATTGACATATGACATAATAATTTTATATTTAAATTATTAAATTATTATTTATTAATTAAATAATTGTTTATTTGGTTACAGGTATCCAGGTAAAAATGACGGAAATTCCGTAGGGGAGGAGAGAAATCGAGTTTCGGATTCTCCAGCAACTGGCGTATGGGGTCAGTCAAATAATCAATATGACACATCAACTCCGGTGTCTGATAAAAGCAATATAAATAATAGAATAAAATCAATGATTCTTAACAAACAACAATATCAACAACAACAGTATTTACATGATAGACCTCATGATCAACAACATCAGCAATATTTAAATGATCAGTATCAACAAAAGGAACATAATTCTAATGATCAAAATACTCATCAACATATGCATCAGCAGCAACAGGTGCAAATTCAGCAACAAGTTCAACACCAGCAGCAACAAACCCAACAACAAGTACAGCAACAACAACAACAATCACACCAACAAGTACAACAACAACAAGCTAAACAACAAGCTCAACAACAAGCACAGCAAAGTGCGGCACAGCACCAACAGTACCTCAATGATCAATATCAAACAGAACAGAGGCACAGTCCTCAAGAGCAAAATAATCATCAACAAATGCATCATCAACAGCAGATACAACAGCAACAAATACAACAGCAGAAACAACAGCAACATCAACAACAGCAACAGCAGCAACAACAACAGCAGCAGCAGCAGCAGCAGCAGCAGCAACAGCAGCAGCAGCAGCAGCAACAACAACAGCAGCAGCAACAGCAACAGCAGCAGCAACAACAGCAGCAGCAACAGCAACAGCAGCAGCAGCAACAGCAACATGAGCAGCAGCAACAGCATCATCAAAATATGCAACAAACACACAATCAACTGCAGATGCATCAACAACATTTGCACCGACAACAAATAATGCAACAACATCAAGCTCTTCAGCGACAACAAATAAATGATGATAGGGGTGATGTCAAGAGTCCATTAAATCAACCTGATCATCAACAATATATGGCAGATCCAAAACAAAATTTGATAAGCAATAATTTTTTAGTCCAAGGCCACCATCCTCGGAGCTTAGCTACTGAGGGTGGTGGCTTTTATTCGGAAGTCCAACATCATCCGAAATATCATAAATACCACCATAATCAACAACAACAACATCAAAATAATCTTTATACATATTACCAAAATGATATAGAAAACAATAAATACAATTGTGTGAAAGAAGAGTTTATTAAAATACCATATGAAGTGAGATTACACCAATTGCCATTTGGAATTGACCCAAGAGTAAGCCAAAAATCTGGCTATGTATTTTCTGGAAATGGTGGTCCTAGTCCTATTGACGTTGTAGCTGGTCCGTGGTGTTGTCGATTGGGTGGTACTGATACTCCAACATCGAAACATTTGTCTGATGGATGTTGTCAAAAATTACAAACATTAGATGAAATTATTGAACCAGTAGAAGTCAAACAGGAGAATGGATTGAATAATAATCAATGTTCTGATAATGTAGATGATAAGTAAGTGTAGTAAATATTAATTTTTTCCTATATTTAAACTAAATTAGTTTTTATTTCAGATTTAAAATTAATAATAAAGTCACGGTTCCCGATTGCAATTGTTTTCCTGCTGACCAAGTTCCTCCTGAACCAGGTCCGTTTTATACGCATCTTGGTTCAGCGAACAATTTAAATGCACTTAGAAAGAATATGGAACATATGTCGGGTATACAGGGGAAAGGAATACGGATGGAAAAGGTAAACTATAAGTGCTTAAAGTATATTTCAAAATTCAAAGATCAAATGAAAATAATAATTTTTTCATATATCTATATTTTATAGGTTTTGTATACTGGAAAAGAAGGTAAAACAACACAGGGTTGTCCTTTGGCCAAATGGGTAATACGACGTTCGTCGACTGATGAGAAACTATTAATAGTGGTTAAAAATCGAAAAGGACATACATGTCAGCATTCCTGGATTGTGATTTGTATTGTGGCTTGGGAAGGTACAATGTCCGACGAAGCAGATTTCCTATACACAATGCTTTCGCACAAGCTCAACAAGTATGTGCTTTTTATTATATTTGCATTCATATTTTAAATTTAAACTGTTTATTTGATAGATATGGAGTACCAACAACTAGACGATGTGGAACGAATGACCCACGCACATGCGCTTGTCAAGGACTTGATCCTGACACATGTGGTGCTTCATTTTCTTTCGGATGCTCTTGGTCGATGTATTACAATGGTTGTAAATATGCAAGAAGTAAAGATGTACGGAAATTTAGACTTTCTGTACGAACAGAGGTAAGTTTTTAATAATGATAAAAGTATTTAAATTTTGAAATCGTTTTTTAATATTGTATTCATTAATTTTTACCATTAAGGAACAAGAGTTAGAAGAGCGATTGCAAACATTAGCTACGACTTTATCGCCATTGTACAAGTCATTAGCCCCACTGTCATATAAAAATCAAATACAATGTGAACGTGAAGGATCAGATTGCCGATTAGGATTCAAACCAGGTCGTCCTTTTGCGAGTGTTACTGCTTGTATAGATTTCTGTGCTCATGCTCACCGAGATTTTCACAATATGAATAATGGCTGCACAGTAGTAAGTTATTATTATTTATTATATATTTATTTACTATTTTGACTGAATTCTTGATTAAACAAAGGTGGTTACATTAAACAAACATCGGGGCCTGCAAAAACCTGATGATGAACAATTACACGTTCTTCCTTTATACATAATAGACGAATCGGATGAATTCGGTGACAAGCAAGCTCAAAACAATAAATTTAAGAATGGTTCAGTGGAAATGCTTTCAAAGTATGTATTAGATATATTAAAGTGTTTTTAAACTATTTTTTGTATTAATTTTTATTTTGTTTTTATGGTTTTTAGATTTCCGTGTGAGGTAAGAGTTAGATCAGTTCCATTGACACCATGTCGACGTAAAAAACGTAAAGATGAAGAAGCCGAATCGCCTAAAGGAGTGCCTATAACAGTTGGACAAAAATATCGTCACCATGAACAAATTATCGATGCACAAGTCCAAAGTTCACAAGTATGTAGTATTGTTTTAATAAATAACTGTTAACATTGCCATAATTTGTATTATATTTTACTTTTTCCATGTAACCATAACATTATCTTAAATTGTAATAAATTACTTATACACATCGTTAAATTTAGATTTCTTCTACCGTGATGGATAGTCCAACAATGAATATTTATCAACAATGGAACCAACAAGGTTTACTTGGACAAAGTCCTTCTAATTTCTATAATGTCCAAGAATACAGTCCGTACAATTTTGGTAAATACATATACATATTTTACACGTACATAATTTATTTTGCTATACTTTTTAAAATTGAATGAGTAATAATAAACATGATTAGTTTTAACATATTATGACTTATTATGTTATTATCATATTTTAATAGACAATATGATGTCACCAAGTATGGCGTTGGAAATGAATTCTAAAGTAAACATGACAAATTATCAATCGTTGCCCAATCGTCACCATGTCCGAAATCTTTGGCCACCTGTAGGGGGTGGTTTGCCTGGTGGCAAGCCTATTGAACCGGCTTTGGGGAGTTCCTCTCAGATATTACAAAAACCGCCAGATTACTATAATCAGTCGACCAGTAATTCTCAGAACAAACCAATTCCGAGATCAACTGACACCTCCTCAAATGCCAATGACTTCAATTATTATAAATCTAGTCAAATCCGAAATAATCCGATGGCAACGTCAAATGTTATTCCCACATTATCTCAGCCCAATCAATATTACAGTCAGCAACCAAAGTATTTTCAACATCCAGCGCTAACTTCAAATTCCTGTTATCCACTGCCATCGTCACAAATGCAAACAACTCAATTTTATCATCCGGACCCAACAACTATGATCAATCAGGCAAGTTTAATTATCATATATTTTTTTTTTGAAAGATCAGTTTTGACATAAATCATTAATTTGCTTAATTTACAATTTAGAACTAGTTAGAATAAGAAAAAAAAAGGACTTGATATTCCTATACATACATACAAATAATTGTCTATAATATTAAAAAGATCTATTAAAATATTTAACTCGTCATTAAAATTAATTTATTGTACCTTAGAAGGCCTTATGAGATATTAAGAGACCAGGTTTTACTCGAGATATATGCAATTTTATTAAGCTTGGTGAAACGCATTATAGGTTTTTTTTTTTACAAATAAAATTTTTATTAGTATAAAATATAAAATTATTTACGCATATAATAAGACCCAATTATCAAAAGTCTTCATTATTTTCATTTGTTTTATATTTTATTTTGTTAATTGAAAAATTGAAATAAATGATTAATTTAAATGGAATTATTTTGTATTTTTATTGCACAATTAAGAACATATTTTCTTTTAAAATAATATACTGAATACTGATTGTTTTAAATGAGTAATTAGACATCCATATATACAAGACATCTACATATCGACATTAATATACATTTCCAAATACATATATATCCACACAATATATATATGCAATATTCTCGTATATTTGTAGTTCTCGATCCATAATTAATAATTTTGAAATAAATAAATAAACGTTCAATTTCAAATGATAAATTAATCTTTTTTTTTTTTAATTTAAATTAAATAGATTTTTTCACAAATCAGTCATTATAACAAGATGTCTTTAATTTTTAGGGGATGTCCCAGTATCAGCTTCCAAGGTGGGATTTATACGGACCAACACCGTACTTCCCTTCAGTTGTTGTGCCCGAACCTGTAGAGGCACCCAAAATACATCCGATCGGCGAAGTGACCGATTTTATTGAAAACGAAGAATGCTTTAAGGTACAACATATACCGTTTTTTGTACAAAATTATTAAATTAATTTATTAGGGGTGTCTTTTTCATTACTTTTCAATATGAAAATAAATCTATTATTTTTTAAAAAACAATTTTTTCAAATTATTCCATGATTTACAATTTTGTAGGATTCACAAATAGGCGGTGTGGCCATAGCTCTGAGTCACGGTTCCGTACTGTTTGAAGTGGCCAAACAGGAACTGCACGCCACCACAGCTCTCAAGAAACCTGACAGACTGCACCCAACTCGGATCAGCTTGGTATTCTATCAGCATCGAAATTTGAATAGGGCCAAACACGGATGTGATGAATGGGAAGAGAAAATGAGGGTTCGCAAAATGGGCCATGCCTCTTCTGTCTGCAATACAGTCACTGCTGCAGCCACTGGTACTGTGACCACCACTTTGGCGCCCACTAATGCAAACATGTTACGGATGGGACAGAATGGACGGAAATCAGTCACATTGACAACCACCACATGGACAACATTGTTCCCGATGTACCCGTGCATGGTTACCGGTCCGTACCAAGAAAACCAATGTCAGTAATGGTGTTTGGTCACCGTGGAAATGGTTAAGGTTATATTTTTACTTGTCAATGGTTCTTCCACTGACAACTTGTTCTCCTCTAAAATAGGTATGATAGGTATGATAGATATATATTATATTATGTTATAACACCACCTCAAACATTTCTCGAATTCCAATAAATGCCAAAGAAGCTATGTAAGCTTGTGTAATTTTATAAAATATTGTTTATTTTTTATTTAGGTAAATAACTTAAGTATAATCATTTTATATCGATAATAAATATTAGGTTTTAATTATCAATTTTTAATCACATTTTTGTTATAATTTGTTTTTCTTTTGTTTTATTTTTAATTTTTTCTGTACATAATTTGACAAATATCTCTTTATCTAAAAATGAATGTGTGTATTATTTTTGATAGACGATTTGTTTCGTATATTATTCCAAAAAATACTTAGCGTTTTATTTTTGTACTCTTAACTAATCTATAAGTCTTATAATATGATTATAAATTAATATGTAAATTAAATATTTATACTACTGAGTACCGAGGAATAAATAATATTTTAGGGAAAAAAATTAAATACGGTTCCATAATAATTTTTATTGGAGTCTAAAAGCAATTAAGGTTGATAAACTCACCTACTTTTCTGGTCATGTGCCCAAGAGTTTTAAATCGACTGACGTCCGGTTAATCCTTGTTTCCCAAATTTCCCTCTAAAATAAGATTTTTAACTAATTAAATTTGTGTTCATTAAATAGATCTCTCTACGCTCATAGGTAGAAGTTTCATCTCACTTATTAGTGTTTATCATGTACAATATACTGACGAAATCAGAATTAAAATTAAATATTAATAATATAAAAGAAATATATCAAATTTGACTGATTAGTTAGGTAGCTATCGTAGGGGTAGAGTATGACCTACTTAGTAATAGAAATATTTTTAAAGATAGTAATAATGCAAAACAACAACGCTCATATTTTTTTTAAATATTTTTTTTTTTAATGAATAAATTGTTTAAATTTGTGTAAAGAGACAGAATTACAAAATTAAAAAAATCATAATTATATATATATAAATATATATAATTATGATATAGGTATATAATCTATTTTTGGAAGACTTTTTTAGGATAAACATAAAAGAAAATTTAATAATGCGTTGAATTTCAAATAAATATTTTAAGATGTTGCAATTTTTGTATTCTAAATAAAAAAACAATAATATTTATATATATTATTGATAATTGTGTGTTCCATAATATTGTAAGTTTAAATTATAATTATTTTAAGAAATAATTAAAAGACATTCATATTAATATATTTATTAGTTTAAAAATTATGTGAAATTATTGATAAGCACTGAGCTTTTTTAACGACAAGTACAAAAAAAATATGTATCTTAATATTAATACGCTATTTAAATTTGTATGTTTTGTGTTTTATATCATTTTCTCTGAATCGTTTTTGATTAAAAAAGGTCTGTCTTCCAAAATAATTTTGTTCATAAATGTCAAACCCAATATGATTTTTCATGTCAATGTACATTTAATTAATTTAATTAGGTATATATTTTTTGTATTTATCATTATTTATTTATTTATTTATTTATTTATTTTTTTTTTTTTACTATCTGTATCCTTTACTTTAATTTATAATAAGGCTTATTTATATACACCATGAAAAACGTATTTAATTTAGCGTTGTAAGTTAATCGAAATGTACCTATGGATGAAATTCTCTTAAATAAAAAGAGTTTGTACACACTTTTCAAATAATTATGTATTGATTTTTTTTTTAATCTCATTTTTTGTACCTATAATCAAATCAATCCAAATTCATTTAAATATTTCTTATATTGAGTTCTCAATATTTGTTTATATAGAATGAATTAATTTAGCAATTGTTTAAAAAAAGAATAAATACACTTGTACCTACATATATTTTGTAATCGTACGAATTTTCAACATTTAAGAGATTTTAATAGTATCACACTATTATTACTATGATTTTTTTTAAAATTATCGTGTAGTAACTAAATGAACATTTGATATAACGAAAGAAAAACTTAAGAAAATATTTACTCATAGGTCATATACAAAAAAATAATAATTACGCTCTAACCACAAAATTAGTTTGGTGGTTTCATATTGTATTATTTTTTATACCTACAGTTATTGGCCATAACGCTAATAAATAATAATTGTTTAATTATTGGACTAATAATTTGATGTTAAAAAAACGTTTTAATTACTCTATTCGATTATAAATATTCTGTCATATACAAATAATATAAATATAATTTTAATATTTGTATCGTATTGGTATATCAGTATACAAGTAGTGTAGGTACTAGTATACCAGAGTCAAGGATACTATACCGGGTATAAACGTATCTATATTATGACAACATAATTTTTTATTTTATGACATTATTGTGCATTACTATAATACGTATACGAAACTAGTCCCTGCTATGGAATATATATTTAAACCAAGTTGTCAACCAAACGTGGTTTTATGAAACGTGCATAGGGTGTGTTCGTAACAACCAGTTTGAAACACGTTTTACCATAATTTACCAATGACTATCGAATGAATTCTATACTTAATATTTAGTACCTATTTACTATACGTGTTCGTATAATTAGGCATTAAAAAAAAAAAATTTTTTTAAATATTTATAATAATTATTTTGTCAGAGAGAGCATTGAAAAAGTATGTAATTTCCACAAATTATGTAACATAAAAATTGTATCACTCTGAATATCTTGATGACAAGAGAATAGAGGCCGAAAAAAAATTGATAGGTACTGCTCATTGAGTCATAGATTAAATTTAAAAGAATTGAGCAGTTGATTCTGGGAAATCCTCCTTCGTCCCATCGGTCCTCGGAGAAATTACTTGTGAAATGTTATTCTGTTATAACTAATTTTTCAAATATTTGATTGAATTCGAAATAACGATTTTGAGCGAAACTCAGTCCGATACTAATGATATGTATTTTTCAAACTTTATTCATTCATCAAATAATGTGCAACAGAAAAATTAGTTCATAAAATAATGAAATTCAAGTTCATCAAAAATGTAGATTTTGCGAATGTTGTTATTTTCTACTGTAATTAGTGGATTTTCCTGTTTCATTAAAAAATATTGAGAATTTCAAAAAATTATTTAAATTTAGTATCAACAAGATAAAATTTTCTTGGTACCGAAAGTATACCCAATACCCTACTGTCCTTATTTGTGGTAATTGGACCATTATTTCTACTCGAAAAAGTATCTTCATACATACAAATATCATGTTTCTTCGATTTTAATCAAAATTTCAATTTTAATTGTATATTATTTTAAACCGTATTAGTACACATATACCATACTCGTATTATTTTATAATAATAACATACGGATATACTAATAATATGTTAGCTGTAGAAGAAATTGGATCCTTGTCTCGTAAACAATTTTTCGTGTATTTATTGTTTATGTTTTTTTATTGTAATTGAATTCTTCTTTATAGTTCCATTCTAGTTTCTAATATCGTGACATTGGTAACGTCAATATGGTTTCTTATTGTTTTTATTAAAATAGTTTTATTTGTAAACGCATTATTCTACACTTTAAACATTAATTTATGCGTTCGCAAATAATGCATTTTTACTTTTTAACAAACAAATAATGAATATATGATTACTGCACGTATACTTACCAACTTATAATATAAATGTATTTATTTTGTGAAGAGTATGATCTAATATGTTTGAAAATTTATATACATTTGTTACAGTTGTGAATTTGTAATTGTACCATTTAAATAAATCACATTAGTTTTTGTGTATTGAATAAGTAGGTATAAATGGATGCGTTAATACTAAAAAAAAAAACCGTAGCATTCTAAAAATTGAATACGTACCTACTATCTAATGTAATACAACATAATACTATTAAATAAATATATTTAAGAAAAAATTACCAATTTAATATTTTTTCAAAGTTTATTCTAGATCTCTAAATAAATTACTTAATTTTAATATGTATACTCGAATGTGGTATTGCGGTTAAAATAACTTTTGAAATAATTATAACATAATAATAATTACATCATTTAGGTTAGGTATGTAACATACAGAAAATCAAAACAATACCTATGTTAGTACGATGAAGTATTAGTATTATGAATGCAATAGATTAAATAAAATAATACATTAATATATAAATTTATAGATTAATTGTGAATATAATATTTTAAGTACTTAAAATTTCATCATTAATTTCAAGTTTGTGATAATAACGAAAATGATATCAGAAAATAATAATATTTATATATGTATCAGCTTTTATTTTTTACTAAATCTAAATAAATTACTATTTTACTTATTTTCACTATAAATATAAATAATATATTGTAGGATAACATAGGTACATACCTAATACCTATATATATATATATATATATATATATGTTGAATTAAAATGTACATATATTATGAGGTATCATTTCGCTGTTATTATTTGTAATTTACAATTTTAATATTGTATTTACATTTAAGTTGTAAATGCAGTTTAAAAACGTAGAAAATAACAGGTATAATTTATTTATCTAAGTCATTTGACATTTAAATGTATTTTCGGTTAATATAAAATATGGAATCGTGTCAATACTTTAACATATCGTGTGGAACCAGCTATAGATATAACCGGCTATATTAACTACCACATTATTATTATATACCTATGCGTATTTTGAGTCAACAGTCCACAAGCAACAGTTTAGTTTTTTATTTACTATGTACGTAAAATTTAAATATATTTTTTTTATAATTAGGTAGTATAATATAAATATAAACAGTAAGATCCAATATATTCAATTTTCATTCTTTAATTTATTATACAGAGACACAGAGTGTATCTTGAGTATTTGACAATTTTACATTTGTATAAGTAATATATAAACCATAAACTATAGGTCTATTAAACTAAGTTTAACTAGTTTATAGGTCTATGATATAATATATATACACATAACTATACACGTATCTCGCCTAGTATATACTTAAGTATTGATAGTTTTTGTTCACATACCTAACTGTGTATTTGTGTAATACCTATTTTAATTTACCTATTTAATTTTGCGATTGGTATTATGATAAACGTGTAGATATTTAGTATTTACTATTTAACATGTTTTACGAAACTTTCTCTAAACATTTTTCCTACGCAATAGTACGTAATATTATAGACAGGTAGGTACTTGTAAAACAAATAAATACATATTTATGCACATGTAGATTTTACCTCAGTTGGATAACTGACAGAATGCATTATAATAATATAATATACCTATAACCTATTACGCATGTAAGTTTTTTGTGTTATTAGAATGCGCCTAATAAACTCAAATTGACTTTAAAAATATTAAAAACCAAACAAATATTATTTATATGTAAAATTATACCTATCTAACTATGGTTATTGTATTTTTTAGTAATTTATGTTAAACGGAAGAATGACGGTACCACGAGAAAGGATTACTGTTCGGATATGATATTTATCTTTGATTTTATGACCAAGAGCACTCACCACCCACTTTAGGCGCATAAAGTTTTTCTGCTCTAAATATATTACAACTAATATAATAATTTATGGTAAAAACAAAATAATAATGACATAAAATGCAGAAACCTCAAAAATGTGCAAGTGTATTTAATTTATAAATTATGTTTAGTCTAAAATCAAAATTCATATAAATTTCAATTTAGAAGTAACAAATATAATATAATATTCTATTTTCTCTACTAAAAATTAAGTAACACGGAGGTTCATTATAGATAGATAATTTCACGATATGGTTGTTCATTATTAATTCTAATTAATTTGACTTACATAAAAAGAATAATAATAATATTGTTATAATTAAACATTTCCGTCTAACGAACTAGGTGAAAGGAAAATGTCGTATTTTTTTATATACGTCATATTTATACCTGCATTGTGTTACTCTAGAAAATGAACTGTGTATTATTATAAGTATATAATATTATAGTTCGTGCTGCATCTACGTAACAATGTAACGGGATGCTGTGCGGGACACGCGGACGGTAATATGATTGATTAGTAAATCGATTGTTGACAATAAAAGTTCGACTTTTTTCAGCTATCTGTTAATTAAGTATAGTTAGAAAATTTTTTTCTTTTAATTAATAAATTAAAAATGATTTATTTGCTATTTTAACAGCACAGTGCAGATACGTAGGTAAGTATTATAACAAAACAACAATAATATTATTATCGTGTAAGTTACCTACCTACTTATTATATCGGCTTCTTAATATCATTAACGAGATGATATTTAAAAAGTGTTTAATTCAATTCTAATATAATAATCTAATTTATGCTATATTATGTAAATGTTCATGTTACATATAGTAACTATATAGGTGTATATAGTTAGTATATAATATTGTATAAAATTGAACAATGTATTATAAAAAATTTAAAAATGTTCATATAGAAAGGAAATGTAAAATGTAAATTATTATATACATAACACATACGATTAAAAATAAAAAAATACGAGTAAAACACTTGGTGAATGTAAAATCGTTTTGTAATGTAAACACTATGAACATTAATTTGATTACAAAGGGACGTTTAATATCTAACTCAATTACAAAATGATTAAAATAAGTTTTAAATACCTACTAGATTGGAAACATAGATGTAAAGCATCTTACAGTGTTGTTGTCGTAATCGACATTTAATATATTTTATAATCTTCAAATTAATTAACACACAAAAATAATTTATAAAATAAAGACGCTCAAAAAGAATATTGTTTATTATGAAACAACTTATTTCACTCGTTAACGTTTCGAATTTTTTTAGGGGGATATAGGGAAGTTTAATAATTTAAAAGTAGGAAGGTACGAGGTAATTTAATAATTTTGTACAAACATCATCTAGGGTAACACAATTGAAATTATAATTATATATTTATACATAACTATAACGTATATAAATTAATCATACACACATATAAATAAAATATAATGCTTTATGAGAACGTTTGAGGGGATATATTATATTACAAAAATAAAAATTGATAACCCAAAATCAACTTAAAATCACTGCACAATGTTAGTTTTATCATGACCTTACCGAATAGATAGGTATGGCATTTTTAAAAAAAAATATCTGTATTTATTTGGATTTAAAATTCGCTTGATCTATTAAGATAATTATATTTTGCATAAATTATAATTTATATTTTGAATAATAATAATGGACAGTAAAGAAACATCTTGATTTTATATATTCTCACGGCCAGCGCTGTAATTTATTTTCGACACTAAAGAATTGTCTTTATTACAATACAGGATGTCCAACGTCACATTTGTCCGAGAACTTTAATTTAAAAATGAATTGTAATTTACTTACAAAAAAGACACATTTTTTTTGTTTTAAAATATTATTTTGTTTAATTATAAAATTCAATTTAATATTATAACATGCGTACCTATATATCTACAATAATTAAGGTATTTGTGGAGTTAAGGCAAGAGATCAAGTCGATCAAAAGACTCTATAAAGACATAGATTTATGAAAATATGATTCTCTTACGTATATAAATAGGCATAATGAAAGTACTTATTAAAAATTTGTTTTCAAAAATATGTTTAAATATTTTGAGTTGAACAAACACTATGAGCCACACTGTTTACTTTAAAAAAAATAAAACTAGTATAATTATAATAAATTGAATAAAATAGTCATGAAATAGTAAAACGTTTTATTACTTATAATTTATTAAAAGTATGACATACCTGTATATTTTGCTGTGTAGCCATTTCCGTCTATCCAATGGAAAATATAGCAAAATCACAACCACGTAAAACTTCAATTGTGACATTTTAGTGCCACTTATAGATTAAATACTTATTATAAAATTTAAAGATTGGAACATTTTCTATTATCTATCGTGTAATTTTTGTAAAATAGCATCTATCTAATAACTAATTTATAAATATTTTAAATACTTGCAAATAATATAAATATAACAATGATCTAAAAATGTCATTGTCAGAAGACATTTTACAGCCCACGAGAGATAATAGAAAATGTTGCAACTTTTAAATTTGGTGATAAGTATTTTTGATTTGTAAGTTTAAGTAAAATATCAAAATTTGAGTTCTTCGTGACTGTGATTTTGTCATGTTTTCTGTCGGATAGACCAAATATGGGTTAGGTCTTCATAATTACTTTTTTTTATGAAATATTTACAAACGAAATATATTTGTATTATTATTTTTTAATTGTTGTGTGAATTTTATAATATTTAATTTTTAATTATATTAGTAAATATTTTAAATAATAATATTAATTAATTTTTATCTAACTTATTAATATAGCATTGTTCATAACTAATACAATATACAAATCATTAATGTACCCATACGTAAGTTGTAACTATATGAGTTATATATAATATTATATTAGATTATTCCTATTACGTATAGTAAAGAGTTTTTTTAAAAAAAAAATTATTTTACGTAAGTTATATCTTATCATTTCACATTTTTATGATATATATAGCAATATAGCATAACATAATGTATAAGATATTTCTCTATGTTAATATAATACAACACATCTCATTTAAAGATCATATATCAAACGTTTCACTTCAGTAGTATGTTTACGTATAATTTACAGTTTACTATAGTTACTATAAGTATCATATTATTATTATATTCACATCTATAACTTTACTATTTCTGCTTATGTAGGAACCTATACTTATTGAATAGTACCTTTAAAAAATACTATGATATTTCATTATTCGAACATTAAAATTTATTGAGATTATGAATACTTGGGAATTTCATTAATATGAATACCTAATTAAATAATTAAATATTCTACATTCACCAACTGTCTATAAAAATATGACGTATTGTAAATTGTTTAATTGTATAAATATGTATAATATATTAAATATATATTCTTTTTGTGTTCTTATATGAAAATATGAGTCAGTGAGTTTATATATTATTGTTTGTTAATTATATTAATATAATTATGCCTAAGCATGGGTTTTCGATTAAATACCTATTTCAATTTTTTTGAAATTATCAATAGATCAGTTACGAAATTATTTTTAAATTTTCATAATATAGAAATCTGATTGTCGCAAAGCAATTATAGATTTTAGTCGAACAAAATTAAACAGTAAATTGTTAATTTATTAACCGGCTTACTTATAACTGTTTAATTAGTAAATAACTAGGTAATAACCTAACTTTTTAGTATTTAATGTGTATATAAATATAATATGTTTATACAATACTGTCTAAGATTATAATATAATAGTCTAATTTAATGTTTAAAAACTATAATAATATTAAAAGAATATAAGGGGCGTGTTTATATTTTTATCCAAAAGTATGTATTTTAAATGTCATACAGAAATCACACAGATTTTCTATTTACTATTATTTTTTCGTTATTTTAACATTATGTGTATCTAATTGTTCCCATAAATATCACGACCATGAATTCCTGGACAAGTACACTTCATTACGCTAATTACGATGTATGTGCCCACTGCCCAGGTATAACATACCTGCAGGCTGCAGTAGTTATAATAATAATCATTAGTTATTATTCGTATACAAACGGATATTATGTCCAATTTTATCGCGGTTTAGGATTTCTAACCAAAAATCAAGTTATGTTTCATTAGAGCTATTCATCCTTTATATGGTATGTCACGATTTTTTGAAAACATCAAAGTGTTTTACGTCGACTATAAATTTTATGAACTATTCAACTATAGTTGATAATTCTTAAGATTTTTTTATATTTAATAGTTTCCAATTACATTCTATAAAAATCCTCTAGAAAAATTATGTAATCTATAATAAATGTATTGTTTTATTTTATATACATATATTATGTACATATGAATGCGTTTATTAACCAATAAAATGAAAAAAGCGAAACGGACAAATGAAAATAAATTTATTATGGTTGAAAGTACCTATCTATATGTAATAAATACATATTAGATTATACTTTCCACATAATGAAAAATAATATCTTATATAAATGTATAATATAACTCAAAATTCTCAATCTTCCTTCCTTAATAATCGATAAAATATTTTGTTTTATGCTTTTTATGCTATGTTTTATATGCTTGAGTTTTCCTCTCAATCCTCTTAAAGTCTATTTTTTATTAACCTTTTAACTGCATAATTTTTTAGTTATAGAATAATGAATTATGAAATTAGTTTTTTGGTTGTTTGGTAGCTTTTCGTCCAGATTTTTTCCAGTGATTTTTAACCAGGATGGCGTGAATTTATGTAGCGGTGTCGCAAAAATATCGTGACATACAGAAGATGATAAAGGATATATTAATTTCTAAAATTTCCTTTCGAATAAAAAGTTTATTTATAATTTATTATTATAAATTAAATTCCCTGAATTGGGTTTAGAACTTCTTTATGAGTTTTCTGTCTGTCCGCTTGATTATTTCTGTTCGTCTCCAGTACCATATCTCAAATGCCTGGTTTTATTACAGGGAAATATTTTAAAGGAGCCACCAAAATAGAACAAAAAATTTGCTTGTATACACCTTCAATATACTTAAGTATTGTATTGCTAAATAATATAGAGACTAGAGAGTATATACGTTACATACATCTATAATAATTATTATTGTTAATATTACAGTTTTATTGGTTGGTGATATGATATTTGAAATGATATTTGTCTCACAATTTACGCTTTTTCATAATCATCTTTTATAAAATGTGTAAAGACTTAACTAGCATTTAGTACTCAAGATATGTTTTGATTTAACTGTACTTGTTTAGTATTTTTGGCTTATCGATTTCTTTTTAAAAAATACTACTACTTACATATTAAGTAATTTGTTAAATCTTAAATTTATTATTTGGTTGTATCTAGTTCTAAATATTGTGTTGATTTTAAACAGGTAATTAACTATTAATTTATTTTGCATAAAATATAAATTAATAATGTTGATACTGTCACCAAGCACGCATATATTTTTGTTCATTCATTATCTGTATCCGATTTAATCTAATAGCTCATTCATTATGTAAATACTACTTGGTATATTTAATTAATTAATTTCATAAACAAACATATTAATATAAACTATTTATAGAGCTCATATTATGTTGCAATATAAATAAAATTGTTTACTTTTCAATTTTTTATCAATGCTAACCATATTAAGGTATTATTTTAATATAAATAAAAACAAAATGTGTATTTCTCTATACGAGATTTTATATAACTCAGATAGAATATATATAATAATGAATACTATTTTAAAATAAATACAATTTTTTAAACATTTTTTTTTGTCATCACCCAAAGTATAAACACGTTTTTACGCACCCCCTCGCAAAAAATGTTCAGAATTTTTGGGGGCCCTTCAAAATAAAATATAAAGATTTATCTCCCCTCCCATAATTTTTCCATTTATTTTATTTTACAATACGGGCATATGCCCAATTTACAAAATGTACATTTAAATAATAATTTGGCTAAAATACAATGAAAGATATAAATAATTATAATCATCACAAGAAAGAAAAAGAGAGTCCAATTTTCTATAGACAAATTACGCTGTAGTGAATCATTTGTTCCATAATTGGTTTAGGAAGTAGGAAAATAAAAATGAACATAGTAACGGAAAATACGAGGAGGGACTTATGTAAGGGAAATATGTAAGGGTATTGAATTTTTTATCATTTTACCATGGTTTTTCTTAAAAAAGGTAGAATTATTGTACAAGTTCATAATGATGTTCAAATTAAGTTCTTAATTAATCTATAAATAGTTAAAGGATATTTACTCAGTATATATAACACATCTATTAACTAATTTCAATATATCCGTGAAAAATGAAATTTGCTGAATTCCGTTTTTTTATAATTTATTAGTGAGGCAACAACTTATAATATTACCTTTATTAATTAAAAAAAAAAAGGCTAATAAAATATAATAATATAAATTAACTTTTGATTTTTATGTTAGTGAAATTTAAAGATAGGCATTTTAAAAAGTATATTTATATATGTGTACCTTCTAATTTAATCATGTTAGTATGATATATAGATATGAGGTACCAGAAATACCTTTGTATCCTATCTACTCCTATTGTCAATTTTTGGGAATTTTTTTTTCATTTATTGAAGAAATTATAATTCTGACAACATTAGTTTGAATAATTTATTACTTTAATATCAGAGTATGCAGAGTATTGCTCATTATTATATTATTATTTATAGTAATATTGAATATTGATAATAGGAATGTTACATTTCACGATATGATAGATTAAATAATTACAAAACAATAATCTTAAAAATATGATTTTTACAATAAATGAAAAAAATTTCAAAATACCATACTATAATTATTAAATTAGAAATTTGACTTATTAAATTTATTTATACAAATATAATCTTTGGACTGGTTATTTTCATATTTCATAAGATTAAAAAAAGTAATTTTTAAAAAAAAATTATTAGACATTTAATACTAAAAATCTAATAGATATATTATTATGGTACATTACCCAAAAAAAACTGCATTTAAAAATCGTAATTTTCACGGTATTACAGTGATAGAGATATTACAATTAGTAAATAGATCTGGGATACTCTGTGTAATAACTTCGAATAAAGTACTTATAAGTTCAAAATAATTATTTAAATAATATAAAATGTGTATATTAAACCATGATGATAAACGATATTAATGTTTTATATTTCTAAAATAAATTATATTTAAAAATTGTAATTTATTTATTATTATCATATTATAAAATATATTTTAACTATAAGTTTATATTATTATTTGATTTTTATTATATTATTATGTATAATAATTATTAAATATGCCAAACTAGGGCGCCAATGGTGGCGCAAACATTCTAAGATGGCGGGACAGTTGAATATTTATCGATGCACCTACCACCATTCACAATATAAAAAATTACATATTTTTTAGATTCTTAGCAAATTTAGGAATGTATTAGTTTTTACGATGATGTGTACATTTTTATATGTCTGAATGCACAATTTTGGACAGAAATAATGATGTAATGTTTACATTATAAGTAATAAAGTGAAAACATTGTTACGCAGAACATCAAATTCAATTATCTATATATTTTCTCAAATATCATTAAAATAATCATTACTTATCTCATTATCGCACTTAATTATCCCACCATCCACTACTCACCCCTTAGCATTATGGGA